>VWYO01015354.1:26987-38248 GCA_013400275.1 Rhadina sibilatrix | reverse complement strand
GGGCGGGGCTGCACTTTGGCTTGGGGGGAGTTACACTGTGCATGCAGAGGGGGGGTCCTCCCGCCAACCCCCCGGGGCTGACAGAGCTGCCCGTGCCCAGCCGGGATGGGCAGGGAGGAAGGGGACGTGGCGAGCCCCGGCCTAGAGCGTAAGCATGTCACGGATGGGGTACAGAGCACTGGGAGCACGGGGGAGGCTCTGTAACCAGCCCCTGCCCTTGCATAAAGAGTGTGGGACCTGCGGGGTCAAGGCACAGATTTAACACGTAAAGTGATCCGATACAGTCGAGGGCCTCGTGCTTGGAGGAGCAGAGCCCCCCCCATGGGCCCCCTTCCTGGCCCAGGGGCCAGAGATAAGGAGAGGCTGCCTCTGGCTCAGGGGGGCTCAGCCCTGCCAGTCCTGAGCCCGTGCTGGTGAGCGCAAGAATGGCCGTGGCACGACAGCAGGGCTGGGCTTTGGTAGGAGCTGAGCTGCTCTGCAAAGGCTGGAGCTGGAGAGGCAGGGGCTTTGCAAGAACAGTTCCCCACCCTGCAGGCACTCACAGCCTGAGCGCCCCCATGGCCACCAGCTCCGTGTGGTGAAAAGGAGAGAGGCCCTGTCCTCAGCCAAGTCCACGCTCAGTCCCAGGCAGAGCACCTAGAAGAGTCTGAGGGCTCCCCGGGGCATGGAACGTGGCCAGAGGGCTGCGCATTGGGGCTGCTGTGCACTGGGGTCCCCAGGCGCTCACAGTCTCCTCTCCACTGGCTGCTGCAGGCACATCTCGCTGCCGGCTGAGATGATGGGGAGGTGATTGTCCATGTGGTAGCTGATGAGGTGGCTGACGCTCTCAAAGCGATGATCTTTTGTCCGCACCTGGGGGGCCGGAAAAGGGGCGCTCAGGAGGCTGTCAGTGCCCGTGTGAGGCCAGAGCCACCACCCTCCACGGCACGGGCTGGACACAGACCTGGGGCTGCATCTCAAACCCCTGCTCCACCAGACCATCTCTGTTGTAACCCTCAGCGAATGGTTTTTTCCCTTGGAACCTCCCAGAGCTTGTAACCGTGTAAGTTTAACCCTACCTTCCCCTTACCTCTGACCTATAGCCCTGTGCCAGGTATCCCATCCCAGACAGAGACTACATAAAAACTCCCGCTCCTCCATGTTCCCCCTCTTTGCCCCTTCGAGAATAAAGCCTTGGAATATTCCCTTGAGGTTAGAATCTCTTTTGGATCTCTTTTCCCCTATCCTTGAAGCCTATCCACCCTAGAATCTGTTAGGGGGGCTGTACTTCACATCTCCACCCCCAAAGCCAGGCCAGAGTTGTCCCCCTGATGAGCAGCGCAGAACCCCGACGCTCTGGTGGCTCACGACCCTCCTTGCTGCCCCAAGCTCCATCCCCAGGCCCCTGCACGGACTCACCACACCCTCGGGATCGACGAGCAGCAAATGCTTGGGCTGCCCACCCTGCAAACCAGTCAGCACGTACTGGCCCGGGGTGGTGGTGCTCTCCCGCACCAGGAAGTCTCCGTTCACCTTCAGCAGCTTCTCAGCCTCCTTGCGGCTCATCTTCCCATGGTACCAGGGCTCCCGTCTCAGCTGCTCCTCCATGGAGGCCACCACCTGGGCGGGGGGCAGCCCCACAGGCACAGACGGGGGCACACGCAGGGCGTCTTCAAAGGGCTCTGCAAGGAGAGAGGAGCAGGAGGAGCACGATCAAACCCTCGGCCACCCACCCGCCGCCCTGGCTGCGGCCACCATTCCACTCACTCATGTCAAACAGGTCCCTCTGTGCGCTGCCGTTGGCCGTGGCCGGGGTGCCAGCAGCTGGAGCTTGGCGTGCCTTGTCCATGTTCTGCACGTTGACGTAAGATGGGTCATCAAACAGGTCCGTGCGGCCGGCTGGGCACTTCTCTCTCCCTGCTACCAGGAGGGAGCACTGTGGTCAGCAGGGCTTTCAGCCCGCCTTGGCCGCCCACCATCGAAGCACTTGGGGTCCATGGAAGAGGATGGAGGGTGGCTACAGCCATTGCATTACCTTGGGCAGGAGCGTGCTGCTTCTGGGGGTCGTACTCCCCACCAGACTGGCCGACAGGCTGCAGGGAGAGGCAGTGATGAGCCCTCACTCCCTTTCTTGCTTGTCCCCTTTCCTCCTCCCCACACCCCAGGCTGCCAGAGATACCAGGGAGATATAAATAACCTTCAGCAGAACCCACGGCTCAGCTGGGGTCCCTACATCTCCATTATAAGATGGTGCCTTTCCCAAGAGGACGTGCCCAGAGACTCACCAGCGTGGCACCCAAGTGATTTGGGGTCTGAGCAGCCCCATCCTGCAGCCTCATGTCCACGACCCCCCCAATGGGAGGTTCCTTGCCGGGGAAGTCGTTGTAGTACTGGTGATCCGGGGCTGGTTCCTCCTCTTCTTCATCCCAGGCAGAGCCATCGAACCCTGCCATCCTGGGAGAGCACAGTACAGATAAGCCTGTGACAGCAGCAGCCATGGCTGCATCCTCTCTCCAAAACCACCTTCCTCCTTGTCACACAACCCTGCTCTGACCTGTCGTGGGGGGTCACCAGCTTTGGAGGGTTCTTCAGGTACTGCTTGAAGCGCAGTTCAAAGGCCTGCCCGATGGTGCTGATCACATCCTGTGCCAAGCCTTCAGGACACTCCAGGATATGGCAGGCTGGGTAGAAAACGGTTGGGATGGGATTGTGGGAACTCCAGCACGAAGGATCTCCACCCCTGAGCCTGGCCTGTACACCCCAGAGCTTTCTTACGGGTCATCCAGCTTCCCCCCCACTCTACACTGAGCTGATCCTGAACACTTCCCAAGCAGGGCTTTGGTGGCATCCAGGACCTTGCAGCACCCTCACCTCTCTGATTGACGGGGTCTTTGGCAACATAGGCAACGTATTCGGCTGTGTCCTGTGGGGTGAGACAGCAGCAGTGAGACAAGGCTGCTGGGGATCTCAGGAGAGGGCAGGAGAGGCCCCTACCCAGGGCATGGATGGGGACCCTGCATACTCACCGGGTCTCCCCCTGAGGCGAAGGATATAGACTGCATGTGGTGGTTGGCGATGATCTGCAAGGTGGAGAGCTTCTTGGACACGGCTAGGAATTTCTTGTCACCCACCCAGGGGTGGCACATCCCGCTCCTCCCCAGGGCTGAACTGCCCTGAGCTCAAAACCCTCCAGAGCCCTGGTTATGAGCCACAGAGCGCCAGGAAAAGGACTGCGACATCACCGGGAGCGGGGTCAAAACCAGGAGGTCTCGCCCCAGGCAAGGGGACTTGGCTCTCACCGTCTCCAGGAGAGATCCCACAAAGTACATGGGATATTCCTCACACCTCTTCAGCCCAAGGGACTCATCACACAACCCATCCAGACATTTCCTGGGGAGGCTGGGGGCATCCCCTTGCCCCAGCAGGACCTGGGGTGAGGTACGTGAGGATTCCTGCTTGTCCAAAACCAACCCAACCCCTCCCCATTCTCACCTGCTTGCAGTCTGAGGCCATGAGGTTGAGGCTGCTGGTGGAGATGGTCAGGGTGATGGGCATGCCTGCAAACTTCAGGTTGCTCTTGCCCAGGATGGAGCTCAGGGAGCGGCTGCAGGGCTGAGGCAAATGGTAGTGTAAAGAAGGGGCTCCCCAGACCAGACAGCCCAGCAGCAGGTCAGGGCACATCCCACTGCTTCCACAGAAGAGATGGGCACCTTGTCCTCCCTCACCACTGGCCTTGGCCCAAGGCACAGTTGGGAGATCAGAGCTCTGGGCTGAGCAGCACAGCACTGCCAGCTGGGCTGGGATCTGGTCCTGGGCCCTGTGCCCAAACCAGCCATGCACACTCCTCAAGCAGCTTCCTAGCCAGGCCTCACCTTCCTCCTCCTCACGGCTCCCTTGGCACCAGGCACAGCCTCACACACCAGCCCAATGGCCTCCCTGCAGGCAGCAGAGTTAAATGTCAGTCCCTGCAGTGCCTGCCTCACCTCAGGACTCCCCACCCACAGGACTGAGGATACGGGGATCAGCACAGGAGAGACAGGGTGACAAAGTGGAAGCTCTCAGGCAGTGCCAGCTGGGGCTCTTTGGGTGGGTGAAGTGCACTGGAATGAGTATTTGATGGGCTCCAGCAGCCCTGGGCCCCACTGAAAGCCCCACGTGTTACCAGGGGCTTGCTTAGGGCTCAGCCAACTTCCTCACCCTTCCCCAAAAGAAGCAGCCCCCGGGGAGAGGCAGAGCTCACCTGGTCACCTGTGTCCTGGTGTTGAAATCCAGAGCCCTCATGGACTGGAGCACTTCCACACAGCCCATGTACTGTGCAAGAGAGCAAGGTGAGCTCGGCCAGCCATGAAGTTTGTCCCCCACGCAGCCAGGGAGGAGGCTGGGGCCTCAAGCACCCCACCTCTGCAGCAGTCACCTCCCTGAGAGTCCCACTGCCCCACCCTGTCCCTCACCCCTCCCCTAAAGAGTGTGGTGCATCCTACCACCACGAGGTCCCCCAAATCCCCACAGTGACCCTTCCCACTCTTTCCCCACTCCCCAGCACTCACCCGGACGTGGTAGGAGACCCCGGAGCCCATGACCTTGTCATCGGGATGCAGCCAGCCGCGGGTGGGCTTATTGACAAAGCTGCCGTGGCGGGTCCACTCATCACCCCCCAGCTGGCCACCTTCCACCCGCGTCTTCTTCCCACAGCTCAGCTTGTTCATATCCTGGGAACAGACAGTGACAGGTCTCACTGAGCCAGAGCTGGCAGCGCTCCCTGGCACCAGCGCTGGCATCCCAGGGGGAACAGGTTCCCCTGGGCTGCTGCCGGCTGAAGAGCCCCGCAAGCTGAGCAAATTGGTGGGATTGGAGAGCTTCAGGTTGGCCATTTTGGGGAAGAAGGAGCAGAGGGTGGTAGGGCTCTCCTCCAACTCGGGTGAGAGCTCCCTGAGAGGTGCAGCATGGCTGAGGGAGGAGGAGGAGGACAGGGAACCAGGCAGAGACTGCGCGCTCGCAAGGGACTCCACTGGGGAGGGCGGGACTCCCACGGCCTCCTCCGGAGAGGAGACGGACTCATTCCGCAGGTGGCTGTATTTGCTCTTTTGCAGGAGATCCATCCTGGAGGCAGGTGAGAAGGGCCACCGGTGGCAGTAGGGTGGATGCAGCCAGCCGGGCCTCACAGGAGCCCCACACACAGAGAGTCCAAGTGCCTGCAGCCGCCGGGAAGCTGCCCCCCAAAGCAGAAGCCTCGGCTGAACTCTGCCTTAGGTCCACGCCGGCCTCACATGGCTGGCAGAGAGAGCTGGGCCTGGGACACTGCACTGTGTGCAGGCACGGCCGATCAATGGTGATCGGCGTCAGCAGGGATGTGCAGATCCATTCAGACTGACAGCAACACGCCACAGCAGGGAGGAAACGGGGCCGCAGCGACACCCCGGGGAGCCGCCGGCACAGGGAGGGGAGCTCAGAATGCTCTGCCCCCAGCCTCAAGGTTCTTCAAGCCCCTTGCCACTCTATCAAATCCCACTGTCTTCATCCAGGACCAGATCCAGCTCCCTCTGTCCTGCTGCTGGGTTCAGCACAGCCACCCTCTACCCCACAGCTCACTCCAGCCCCTGCGCCGCTGCCAGCTAAGAGGAAATCAAAAGCATTAATATTTAAAGCCCGGAGACAAGGCAGACACAGAGAGCATCCGAGCCCATCCCAGCCCTGCTCCGAGCACCGTCCAGGAGGGAACAAAGTCCTTCTGTGGCAGCCAGCACCACGCAACCCACGTGCCGGGGGTGAGCAGCTGCTGTTGGCTTGCCAGGCTCTGCCGGGGGAGCAGCGATGCTGAGACGACACCGGCGCTCGCAACTTCCTGGAATAATGGGACATGCAGTCCTTTGAGAGTACAGATCTTGCCTGGAGGGCTGCTGGGAGAAAGAGGAGGACGGCCAGGAGCAGGATACGAGGTAGGCTGTGAGCTGGGCAAGGCAGGGCTCAGCACAAACCCCCGGCCGCGGTGGGGAGCCTGTGGGAGAGGCTGCAGCTAATCGCTGCTGCTTCCTGCATCCCAGCTCTTCCTCTGGGGAGGAGAGATGAAGGGGCCGCGGCGCGGCGGATCGGAAGAGCCGTGCTGACTCACAGGCGGCGGGGCAGGCTCTGCCCGCAGGCACAGGCTGCGCCGGGGCTGGGGCACAGAGCAGGAGGGGCTCCCAGCGAGGGGTGGGGACACAGCGCTTATCTGGAGCAAAAAAAAAATCAAGGTCACAGGCGGAGCTAGCGGGAGCAGGTGGCAAGAAAGTGCCGGGGGCAAAAAGTTGGCCCCTCCAACCTCGGGGAGCTGGGCAAAGCTCCCACCTGTGGATCAGGGGGCTCAGGAGCAGGTCTCCCCTGTTCCTCTCTCCTTGACACACTTGCATGCAGCAGGAACTTGGGCCAGCCCTCCACAGCTTTGGCCCCAGTGAGGGACAAGAGCTCTCCTCCCTCCACCACCTATGGGATGAGGCAAGGGGTTCAGGCAGAACCCAAACCCTGACACACCACAAAGCCAGACCCTTAACCAACCACCAGGTGCTCTGGCCACCAAACCAAAACTGGGTAAATCCAGGCCAAGGAAAAGGCTCTCCCTGCTTGGAGCCTTCGCCCCAGCACTGCTTGGCACTGGCAGCTGCTTGCCCCACTTCACAAAGCCTGGCACGCTGCCATGGAGACAGGGAAAGGAAAGCCAGGACAGGGCTGGAAATCGCCACCTATGCGATGCGAGGGGCTGTGGCACACGACAGTGGGCCCATCACTGAAGCATCTCCATGCACACTCTGTGAATGCCAACCCCCCCTACCTCAGCCACGGTGGTCCCACAGGCGCAGAGAGCCCGTGCTGGCTGCTCCACAAAGTGCTTGTCCCCCTCCAGGGGCCCCCTGGCTGCTCGGCGCTGTGACCTTCCTGTGGCCGCAGCACCACTCCTCTAAAGAAAAGCAGGAAGCCTGGAGCCAGGAAGTTGCTGGCCCGTTGAGGGGCCAGTGCAGCCCTGCTGCCAGGGGAGCCTGGCTGGGCGGCATCAAGTGGCTGTGGGGCACTGGGGTTTGCCCCTGACAGATTGGCCACTGGTTGATGTGGGCCTGGGCATGGCAGCTCTGTGAGCCCCCAAGATAAGAGCAGGAGGGAACTTCAAGGGGGCAGGAGTGTCTCCTTGCCCCTTTCTACCCACCCCAGGGCTTGGAGCAGCCATCACCTCCAGGCAGCAAAGGGCTGATGAGCCTCCCAGCTGAAGCCCCTGCTCAGACACAGCTCTGCTTTTATAATATATATATTTTATAATTCCTGACTTTCTCAGAACCTTCGAGGCGTCTTGCCCACATCACTCAACAGCCTGTGACAAGATGCATCTGGAGACCAGAGGTGCTACCATTGCAGCCCCCCCAGCCCCTGAGTCCAGCACAGGGCACTAGAGCTCCCTCCCAGCGGGCTCTGAGTGCAGAAGGCAAACCTGGAGATGTGCAAAAGCTGCAGAACACTGGCCCTGCCTGAACAGGCAGTGCCAAGTCTCATCCCACAGGCAACAGCAGCCCCTCCCCTTGCCAGGCAGATGCCAGGAGCTCCTGTTCCTGCATCAGAGTATGAGCAGAGCAGATGAACAACTGCCCCCAAGTAGCTCTGGGGACATGTCCTGGCCCAGCTGCCACCACAGAAAGACAATGGATCATGAGAAACAGAGGGATGTGGGCTACCTTCGGGCACCTGGGACTGGTTTCACACACCACCTGGGGCAAGGAAGAGAAGCAGAGCGGGGATGCTCGCTCAGGGCTCTGCTACCAACATCCTCCCTGGAAAAAAACTGGGAGCTGAGTCAGAGGCCTGGAACATGCCAGTGGTTTTCCAAGAAATTGCAGCAAGGTGCAGGCGGTCACATATACAAACCTTGCCCTGGACAGGAGACCCCCCCTCTGTTCAACTGCAGCCAGTGCTGAACCTCTGGGGCAGGGGTAAAGCAAAGAACACTCAAATCCAGCCAACAGCTGATTTTTTTTTCCCCCCGCGCCATCACAGCAGCATCAAACATTTCCGCATTCCTGAACGCAACCCCTCCTTCATTCTGGAGAGGGGGTTAGGAGATGCCAGTGGAGATCTGGGGGAGAGGCTGGAGACCTCCCAGAAGGCAGAGGAGGCAGGCAGGATCCACCACCGAAGCCACTTAGCCCTCCACCGAGGTCCTTACCACATACTCCATCGCCGGCAGAGGGCAGGGCAGGCCCCGGGCAGGGAGCAGAGACACACAGCCCCTCTCGTCCGGCACTCCAACCTGCGGTTCGGGGACAAACAGGGAGTTAGCCGGCCCTGTTCCAGCCCGCTGAGGTGGGCGCCGTGCTGCCAAGAGGCAGACCCTGCTCCTCCATGCTGGCCACAGGTGGATGGGGCTGTGGCTGCCGTGGGTGAGAGAAACCTGGAAGCCACCTTCTTCCCACCGGAGAGAGGACGGAGATGGGATGCGCTGGGACAGGAACACGAGGCTGAGCCTGGCACTGCGTGGGCCCCGCCCACGCTGGCAAATGGTATTGGGGGCCAAGAGTCACTCTGGGACCCCCAAGATGTGTCGGAGCCGATCCCTGCCCAGCCCAAAAAAACAGTACTGGAAAATCCACGCCCAAGGAGGGAAAGTGAAGGCAACCCAGGGGGGGCAGAGCTGCCCCCTGCTCCACCCGCTCAGCTAGCACCCTGAGATACAAAATTATACACAAAGCCCCCAGGGCTGTGTCCCTTCCTCCCAGGGGATTAGTGAAGACAGGAGGCATGGAAAGAGTCTAGAAGGGGTGAGCTGGCAGAGGCAGGAAGCTCTGCGAGGGGCAAGCAAAGCTCTTCTCACTCCTGCTGCCGAGCCGAGGCAGTCAAAGCCAGGCCAGCAGAGCAGTGCAGGGCAGCACCCACCATTTACTGCTTGGCAGCAATTGTACCTTCACGTGTGGCCTGTACCAGCTGTCACCATCGGCTTGGAAGGCAGCAAGATAAGGAGGGCTAGGCTTGGCAGGGGCAGTGGGGATGGACCCCTGCAGCACTACGCCACTGCCAGGCAGAGGTGGTGACCGGGCACCAAGGCTGCTGGCAAGGAAGGAGCATCTGGAGCTGGAGCCAGGCTGCTCAGCCTTCCCAAAGCCCATTTGTGTCCCTCCCGAGAATGGGACGCTGCTTTGCACAGCTCCAGAGGCCCCACCAATGGAGCAGGGCGGGGGTGGCTCCTCACGCCCCGCTTGGCTGAGAAGAGATGGCATCTTCAGCCCCTCTGTAACAGGCTGAGACCAAGGCGGCCCTGGCAAGCACCAACAAGTGTCCTTTGCCCACAGGCTTCTGCAGTGCCAACGTGGCAAGCAGGGCACGTTTCCTTGGGACCCGTGTCCATGGCCTATAATCTGTGCGGGTGACCGCATTGAAGAGATTCAAGAACAGATGGACACAACACACGGCTGGAGAGCAGACAGCGATCTGCAAGGGGGAACAGCTACTCCTGTCCACAACAGCTGGGTAGGCTCTAGGTACTCACTGCTGCCTTACTCTGAAGCACAAAAAGCAGGATGGCAGGAGGGCAGACCCCAGCACCGCAGAGGCCGAGGAACCCTCCAAACCCAGCCAGTGCCCCGTCCCTGCTGGAGGTCACGCCAGTCTTGGGGCTCGGGATTATCCCCAGACCCTGGAGCACCTCTACAGCTGGTGTCCTTCCCGAGTATCGCAACAGCGCAGGGCGGGGCGATGGAAGCCTGAGCCCGAGGCGCACACAATCAGCCGCCACGTCGGGTGGGTGACCCCAAGATCTCAGCACAGCACCGGCTCCTCGAGCCCCCGTCGGGCCCCATACAGGAGGGTCTGGGCCTGCCCCACGGCTCACGCTGAACAAACGAGGCAGCTGGGAAGGGCGGCTGGGCCCTCACAGCACAAGGGAAGCGGCGGCGTCCCGGGGGGCGGCTGCGGCAGGACCCCCGCTCTTCCCGCGGAAGGCGGCGGCGAGCGATGCGGCCTCCGTCCGGCGACACNCCCCGCCCCCGGCGCGGCGCCGCCCAATGGGAGCGCGGGGCGGCGGTGTTTGAAAGCGCCGCGGGGGGCGGGGGCGCCAACGGCCGCCGAGGGAGGGCAGCGGGGCCTGTCATGGCGCACAAACAGATCTACTACTCGGACAAGTACGATGATGAGGAGTTTGAGTACCGGTACGGAGCGAGAAGGGGTCCTAAAGTAACGTCGGCTTGATAAGGCCGCAGGGATCTTGGTTAAGGTTTGCTGGGGCGAGGGAGGGAAATGCCTCGATAAGGTAAAACGGTGGGGTGGAGAGGGTATTAACAGCTCGCTAGTGGGAGGGGAGTGGGCGGCGAGTCAGGGCTCCCTAGTGAAGCAAGAGGGGAATTATCCTGGTAACACGGAGGGTCCCGGTAAGGGTTTTGTGTTGGGTCACGGTGCTGGTCCCGTTAACAGCTTCTTGGTTGGGAATCTCCGTCCTGGGGGATGAGGGGATATCGGGGGTGCCCCGGTGTTGACTGAGAGGTGTGGGGGCGCAGGCACGTGATGCTGCCCAAGGACATCGCCAAGCTGGTGCCCAAGACCCACCTGCTGTCGGAGTCGGAGTGGCGGAACCTGGGAGTGCAGCAGAGCCAGGGCTGGGTCCATTACATGATCCACGAGCCAGGTGAGCCCCGCGGGGGAGCGGGTGGCGCCCACGGGGCCCGGCCTGACCCGCTCTTTTGCCCCGCAGAGCCCCACATCCTGCTCTTCCGACGGCCATTGCCCAAGAAACCAGAAAAGTGAGTGGCCCCTGGTCTGCCGAAGCTCCTAGTCCTTCCACGCTGAGAAAGCACCTTCCTCCTCCTTCTCCTCGGCATTCCTCGGGGGCTTCACCCCCTGACCCTCGATTCTGCCTGAGCGCCGCTTTGGCGACTCGGCCCCGGTTCCGGGGGTCCTTCCCGTTGCGATCCCTCCAAAGCTTCAATAAAGTTATGTTTGGGAGCTGTCTGTCTGCAGTGCCGGGGGGAGGTGGGGTGGCGGCTGAAGGGGTCCCGGTACCGCGGAGTCTGTCCTGTTCCCGAGGAGGCTGGGGCTGGGGGGGTCTCCCGGTGCCTACCGGAGAGGGCCGTGGAGGCGGAGCTGCGCCGACGCCCCCCCCCTTCCCCTCCACGATGGTTTCGTCCCCGCAAGTCCCGCCTCTCGGCCAATGGGTGGTGGCGAGGCCGCTTGACGGACGTGCGGGGCGGCCCGTGAGCGCGCGGGGCGGTGCCGCGGTGTGCGGGGGTGGCCGGGCGGCTCCATGTGGGGGGTGCTGCGGGCTGCGCTGCGGGCTACGG
>VWYO01015340.1:0-15348 GCA_013400275.1 Rhadina sibilatrix | reverse complement strand
GAGAACAAAAAAGACCACGTAATTCAATGTCTTGGCTCTGACAGTGACTGACAGCAGATGACTAGTAAAGATAAGAAAGAAAGAATTAAAGAGCATCTGATTCTTCCTCAGTCTGCCCTCAGTACATTTCAGTGTTTGCAAACCATGGACTTTTTGAGCACAAAGTGAGATCTTTTTATTCTGCAGGCGTTGCCACATTTTTTCTTCTGTAGATATGATTTTGTTTTCACCTGGAAACAATTAACATCTACAAATCAAGTCTTTTTACAACTGTTAGCAGTGACTGCTGCAATGCTTTGTGTAGCAGGTGTGTTCAGCAGGGAGATATGACTAGATATGACTGAAATTGGGCAAGTTGGTAAAGTGGCAGTTTATAGCCTTTTTCTAAGCAATATTTAGCAAGAGGGCCAGGGGGTGGTACCATTTTGGACAGTCTCAGAGAAAGAGCTGTACAGCTGACGTTTAAAAAGGTAGATTCTGGCTTGAGAGACAGGTAGTCCCAGCCATATGACAGATAACAACTTGCTGCTTCTGCAGCTCCTATGGATTACACAGCCCTGTAGCACATTAGAAATCCTGGGGTGTAATGCACCTGTTTCTAGTAATGAATTGATGAGATCAGATACCTGTCACCCATCCAGACAATATTGTCAGTTTCAGGCCTCAAACAAGCATCTCTGTTCTGCTGAAGAAGAGAAGAGACTGTTCCATGCTGAAAAACAAGTCAAGCCTGTTTTTTTCCTTTCTTTTTTTCTTTTTTTTTCCTTTTTCTTTTTTTCTTTTTTTTTTTCTTTCCTTTCTGACAGGGGTTTTCTTTGCCTTTTTTTTTCTTGCTTAAAAAATGCAGATGTTTAGAGTGTTTATGATAGTTTAGTCGAGCAAGGATTAGTTCAGGCTGGAGGAGGAGTGCTGAAATACAGTTAGATTCCTATTATTCAATTATTTTATTTTACAGATATCACCACCACACAAAAGTAAGCACCACTATTTATTTTAGGCTTACACTTTAATTTCATAAATCCAGTAAAGACAAGCAAATAACCCAAAAACAATCCCAATGCTCATTCACCACCCACAAAATAAACAACCAACGCCCCCCACACCTCTACNTTGCTCCACAGCATGTGCAGTTTTCCATTAACACAGAACTCTCCCCAACCTATTAAAGAAATGGAGATCCAAGAAAGTATTTTAATTTTTGTCAATTGTGTTTTCAATATCAATTAAGTCTATATTTTCCTAGCTGTATTTTAAAAATATGTCTAATTTCATCATTTTTCAAAGAAAAAAAAAAAAAAAAGTTGTTGTCTTGACCCTTCAGGGAGAATTACATGACTTTTAGAAGTCTGTGTGTCAGTATAATTCAGGATAACACACTCTTAAATTCTGAGTTAGAGGATTAGCCTGGTGCAGCAACAACTGTTTTCTGTCAATCAGCTGTTAAAGTTGCTGGCTAAATGCAATGTGTAACTGGCTCATAGGCTAAAATGCTGATTCCTCTCTAATTCTGATGGCAACCAGATTAACTAGGAAATCACTTGGCTCCAGTGGCTTTCTGTTAAATATTAAACTACGGAAAGACAATGTCTCCTGTAATAAGAAGAATATCTAGTAGCAGACTGAACTAATTTTGAGTTTAATTACAAGGCAGTTTAAGTATTTATTTCTGTCATTTTATAAACAGAAAAGCTAGCATATTTTAAAATAAATTATCAACTCTCCTTTAACTCTCAGTAAAATCATTCTAGCTTCTGACTAGGCATCTGAATGTGCACTAGAAAAATACTAATCTTAAATGTTGTCTATAACAGGTCACCTTTCAAACTCCAGGACACTAATACATTGGGAAAATTAGAAAATTCAGATAGACTATCTGGTTCAAGTAAAGCACTAGCTTTGATAGATACAGAATCCATAAAATTATACCCAAATAAGAACGCAAATAAATAAATGTCTATATACACATATATGTATATGAAAAAAAGGCTCTGGAATATATGTCTTCCTGTTCCTCAACATGCTATGAACAGTTCTCACTGTGTGTAGCCTATCAAGTCTCATGCACAGAGAGATAGCTTACAGGGCCATGTCAGATATTTGATAGCTTTTGCACTCTTGGTGGTCTCCTGCAGCTTCCCTCCTACCCTTACATACATTCTTTTTTTTCCAAAGACCTTTTGAAGAAAAAGATCTTTTTCTCAGCAAAAAGACCATAAGTTCTTCAGATTGTAGCAATAAGGTAAATCAGGTGTCTAAGCTTCCTTCTGCTCTGCTGCTGTGTCAGAGGTACTGAGAGCAGCTCCAAGCAAGCTGACATATTTATATACCACACTGAAATGCAGAAAATTGGTCACTGAAATAAATCCTTGGGAAAAGGAGACTCTTGCATTAGCATACAACTGGACCACACGTGATCAGTCTTATAAAATAATTTGTACAGTTGTACAAGTAGACATCATAGAGTTACTTTACATCCAGTTTCCTGATCTGGTTTGTTCTTATTTCCCATCTGCTCCATATGATAAACTAGATTTAACATCATAATTTTGACATGTTTCATTATGCAAAGTCTTAATTCATATCACCTAGACTTTAAATGCATAGACATAAATTAGGTTCCAAGTATATTGGAGGTAAAGCTGCCATTTTTATTAAAGGGTGGTTGATAGAATCGGTCACCAGGTACAGAAAAAAAGGCATTAAAACCAAAACATCAATGACACAGGGTTTTTTTGTAATCTTACTCTCTTTAATAAATTTAATAATTAGTTTCACAAAGACTCATATTTAAATAATATTTTTAGAAAGTAATCACAACATAAATTGAAATATATTAATGTTAGTTAAATGTATCTGTTTGGTAATTTAGATTTTTAAGTTCTTGCTACTGTTAGAACAGAGTGATGGACAGTACATCTATTTGTAATGAAGTTTAGTATGGGCAAAAAATTAATTGCAGGAAATACTGATAGTGCAAAGTAACTGGCTATAAAATAGCAGAAAATGGAAAAATATTTTAAAATTAAATAAGCTTTATTGATATGTGTTAGACACACAAGGACAGAAACATCTGGGGTATATTGATAGATGGTTAATCAATTACAATTTTTTTTTTTATGTTTAGATCTTGATGCTTCCAGGGTAAGGTATGTATTATAATTTTCACTGATTCATATATTATTGACTTTAGTAACCAGTTTCAAGTCACTAGCAGTATTTCATGTGAGTTTAAGTACAGTAAATTGCTACAGGCAAATGTATCTTATGTGCCTCTAATATATGCATGAGTCATATCAAGTTTTGGGGCAGAGTAACAAGCAGTTTACACAACAAAGAAAAATTGTTACCTCGTCATAGACTACTGCATAAATTGATAATTTTTTCCTTGAAATATTTCTACTCTAAAATGAACATATAATAATAGTATTTATTATCAGCTAAACAGACTTGGCTTGATTAGTCTGTCTCAAACATCTTAAACCATTAAGGAAAGTACAATATAAGATGTCTAGAAAATGTTGCCTTCACAGGGATGCTCTTATCAAACTCCTATGTCTACTTTAATTGCTCCTTTTTATCTATGTAACTTTCCTTTGACATGTTGAAGCACCATGTAGACAACTGCTTGAACTTACTGAAAATTGTCTCTCTTTTTTTCAAGTATGTCAGGATGTTTTTATGCTGCTGAAATGTAGCTGTCCTGTTTACTCTTGAAACAGTAACCACTGCATTGAAATCAAAAAGGTATATAAAAATATTTTACTTTTTAAGAAAGACCATGTCACAGTATATCTCATTAACTGCAATGAAACAGGAATCTGTAGATTATTAAGGAACCTTTCAAAACAGGTGCAGTAAGCATGCAAGGTGTCTTAAGAAACTGGTTTTCCAAAGTATGAGAATGACAGGTTGAATTTCTGAGGCTCAAAAAACGTATAATAGTTTACAAACAAATTGCCTATGAATCCAACAAGCAGCTGTCTCTAAAAGCAGACATGTTTCTGTGCAGTGGCTCAAGTGTTCTAATTCTGTATTACCAAACATATCTCCATCTTACATATTAGTTAAGACCTTTCCTACTAGAATTTGAAATTTTACCCTTTGTATAATAAAATAAAAACCTTAAAAAAATCAATTATTTTTAATTTTTTTTTTTTTTGAAAATAAAATATAGATAAGTCATGTTAATAAAGAAAAGCATACCTAGAAATTACATAAACTTTGAAATGTTAATTCTTTACCTAATAACCCTTGATGACTATATTAACTAAATATAATAGTAGACAACATTATCATAGATCCTGTTTCCTAAAATAATGTAGGTATCTGGAATTAAATAGCAGTAACTATGATACACTTCAGTGCACTGAATATAAAACTTTGCATAGCAACAGGTGGAATCACTTAGACATGTTATAACAACACTGAAACTACTGAAACAAAATGGGAGTAAGAAAAAACGAACTTTTCTGTAGAGTAATTTTTGCCAGAAGAGGGATTTTGTTTCATCCTAACTGCAATTTACAACACAGGCATACCCTAAATTGGTCATCTAGAGCAGGTTTATAACAAATGAGAAGAAAAAGCCACTACCAGGCTTTGATTTATCTTACCCTCATATTCAGGCCGAAAATGGGTTATATAAATTGAACACAAGATATCCTTTTTTCCTTGTATTGATCACTCTCTCAGTTAAAAAACATTCTCAGGGATAAGTTTATTTTATACATGTCTGAAGTCATCTTTAAGGTGGATTTTTTTTCATCATGCATGCCCTCTGCTAATTATTCCCTCTCCCCTGTTCCCCCCCACCAAAAAAAAAAAAAAATTGGCGAAAAAAACCCTGTTACTTTTGTGCCCATTTTTGTAGTGATGATAAACAATGATAAACAATTTTCTTGACAGGCTATGGGTAGAGATTTTTTGTAACAAGCTTACATCCAGTTTACATATATTCACACAATAATGAATAAGGGACTGAAAGTACATTCTTGTAATTAAAATATATTTTGCCACTATTTTGTAGTATCAACTACAACGTTTTAAATAAATATATAGTTCCTATGAAGAGCAATCAAATGCAGTTCAATAAAAGATTTAATTTCATTGTGCTTCTTTATAATTTAGAACTGGAATTTAGGCTGGAACACATACAGTGGTTTGGTTAATGCAGTAGAAAAGTACTGCCTCCTCCTTTCCTCTCAGTACACCCAATTGTCCCAATTGTACAAGCCACATAGTGTCAAGTTATTTCTTATTAGCCTGATTTAAAACTGGGATTCAAGTACCTGTAGGTGACATGCAATCCATGTAAGCTACTAAAAATTAAAGGACAAGTCAGAGCTGCTCTACTTCATATAATTAACAATTGGAGCCACAGCTTCAGTCTGTCTCATATTTTCCAAGCAAGTGTCTTAATCACTGGTGTATAGAGGCAATCACTCATTTGTTCTGGCCCAGTGAATATTTATTTATTTAAAGTGGAACAGCTCCAACAAGAAAGGCAGAGACTGATGTAGTGTGGGCAATTACATAACAGAATTTATGTTAGTCAATAAATCCCTGCAACAGGGAATCACAAGATAAAACTATTACAAAAAGTCTCAGTCATACATTTAGACAGTTGGCAGTTCTGAGAAATAGCATTGTAGCTGGAATATAATTCTCTTTAAAAACATATTCTACCAGAAATGAAAAAATAGTTCTGTTCACACTGGCATTTTAGACACATAAATACTGTACTGCCTCTTTGCACAATCTCCAACACTCCAAGAGAAGACATAGGATGGGACTTGGACAGTAGTAACAACATATAGCCTATTTCTGAAGGAAAAAAAACAAAACAGCTGAACAAAATAATTTAATCTTCTTATATTAATTTTTTTTTGTCTATTATATCCCCAGCTTTTGAGGACATAAGACTATCTTTTTCTCATCCTAAGCAATAAACTTGTGCCAGATCAATGAATATTCTTTGATGCTTTAAATACTAAGGTATCATAAATTATGTTTTGCCAATCTACATTAGAAAAAAATGGACTGATACGAAACTTTACAATATTTTCAAGATTCACAGCCGTGTCCATTTAAATTGACATTTATTTAAGAACTAAAAATTGTTAATAATAGAAAAATTGTAGAGAAAAAAATTGATTTACAAGCATGAGTATTGCACAAATAGAGGGGTTTTCTTGCTTATTCAAGTTGTCTTTTCTTCAAGCAAAATATTTTTTTTGTGTGTGTAAAAGGAAGGGAATAAAGCAATCCACTTTGTTTAACATTCAAGTTCAATGTTTTTGAAAAAATAATGTATCATTTTTACAGCAAGAGCAGAGTTTTCTAAAAAAAAAAAAGCACAACCAAAACAATACAGTAGACTTTTCCAGAGTTTAATATTTTATGGTTATATAAAAGCATAAAGCAAAAAATGGGAAAAAGCACACAGTATTTCAGGTAAATCTATGGAAACATGAATTGTCATGGAGTCTGAAAAATATATATTTTTATTCCCTATGTCTATGCTTATTGCTTATTTCACATGAATTTCAAAACCTTGAACTTTCAATTTTTTTGGATTTGGTTTTCTTTTGGTGCAAATTTAATATTAATTACATCCATTTATGATAGATACTTCCTCCTACCATGCAGAAAACCTGATTTGAGATTGATTTGATTGAGATTTGATTTTGAGAGGTGTCAGAAATAAAAAGTACTTAGGATCTGGAAATCAATCCACACTGTATGATTTTCATAAACGTCTCTGTTAAACACAAAGAAATATACAAAGAAACTTAACCTACCATGCAGAGAGCTATACAAGAAGATGAGACAAAAATGTATTACTTTCAGCGTAGGCCTGCTGGTTCTTGTAAGCCACTGCAGCATCTGATGATGTCAGAATGTGAGAAAGATTTCAGATTATTAAAACTGAACTGTGTTTTGGAGAATAAAGAAAATAATATTCAGTACATGTTTTACTGAAGCTGTATTACTGACATGTTAAAGAAAAGCTACTTGATAAACACAGGTTTATTTACTGGTTTTTTCCTATTAGCAAGCTTTTTCAGGTGACATAGAAACACATGGGTAATGAAGGGGCTTCAGGACCACAAAATGATCCAGCAATTTGTTACTTAAGAGTGTAAGTCTTATTACTTACACTCTAAAGTTGGTTATGAGTTGGTTATGAAGAAAGCACTTAGAGATATGTCAAGTAAGTGGCCACATCTGTGAGCTGGAGTCAGTTAACTGAACAATAATATAACATCGAAGGAATGATAGCATGGGCAATGCAAGACCCAAGTATTAATGCTAGAATAGTTCTACAATTCTGTCTTCTAATTCCTCACTAACAGTCAAGTAGAATGTGTATTTATGGGTATTTTAGTATGTTGAATGACATCACCAATGGTTTGTTTCTCCTTCTCAGTGTCAAGGATCCAATTTTCTTGCTACGTTCGCTGACAATGGCCCAACATCTGCTCTTAACTTTCCATCGAACTTTGGCAATTGAGGGCACTGACCTAGTCTGAGTGCTCTGATGCATTTTACATTCCTATGAGCAAGCTTTCAAGGAGCTTGATCATTTTGGACTGCAAATCAATCCAAAAGGAGGATGGAAGCTGTTGGAGACTGGAGTATTGCAGGCAGGAGTCATTTAACTGAGGTGATTTTTAGAGAAGTTGCTGTCATTCAGGCAATAGCATTTGAGGAGCTACTAACACTCACAGGTCATTAATCCAGCACACAGGATCACCTACTAGAGCTTCTCTACACTGCTCCAGGTAATATTTCAGTAGCTAGCTGGATGCCAGTATTGCTCTGAAGGATTTGCATTTTCCTAACATCTTAATTTATCACACAGTGAGCTTTTCTTTGAATCAGCTGTCTAAAGGGAGTCTTGCTAGTAGGGAGAAGTTGTGACATTCACATGCCTATAATAAGGGAAAGAATATTCACCAAAATATATACAAATTTAAAGCATTAAACTGTCAGGCTTTAGGATTGCTTTTAATCAAGGTATGGGCAGCTAAACCTGATTACACACTTTGTAACTTCAGGCAACTTTATGAGAGTTAAAACTTAAAAGCAGCTTATGGAGACAAAAGAGACAAATAGGCAGTATCAGGAGGTGAATCAGACCTCTAGAGTTCTCTACACTCTGCTGTAGGTTGAAGGAAGGTAGGCAAGGACAATCCTGACCAACACACATTATGTTATTCCTAGACATGTGACGAATGTCTCATACTTAGATACCAGCCTGGGTTGAGCCACAACACTGTGCCACATTGTATTTATGGGAGGAAAAAAGCAGCCCTATCTTTCTGCATCCTTCTCTGCTTCTGTAAAAATTTGAAAGATGGAAGGGAAAGGAAAGACATATAAATAACATACCATAACTTTTAATCTTCTGGATTTGAGTAGCCAGTACACTTACCTTTAAAAGGTATTCCAGTATTCCTTCAGTCTGTTTCACATCATCTGACTTCATGAATGTCCTCTGCCTGGTTCTGGAGCACGTATTAAATATCCCTATTAATATGGCATTTGACAGCGTACGTTACCTTTACATGCAACTTCCTCTTCCCACAGTATATGACTGTATATGGCAAACACCACATCTTAAACATACTTTATTCCTGAAGCCTTTCTTACTAATGAAAGGCTAAAGTAAAGAAAACATGGATTATTTCAGCCTTCTCCATGTCATGTTCCAACTGGTCTTTCTCCCTTCAGCAGCTGGCTCTCATTTCCCCTCATTTTCCTTTTGCTGCTGCTGTAGCTGTAGAAGCCCATCTTGTTGGCCTTCACATCCCTCAGCAGGTTTAACTCCAGATGGGCTTTGACTTCCCTAACCCCATCCCTACATGATCAGACAATGTCTTTATACTCCTCTAGGGCCGCATGTCCCTGCTTGCATATCCTGCATGCTTCCTTTTTATGTTTCAGTTTAATCAGGAACTCCTTGCTCACCTGTGCAGTCCTTCTGCCACTTTTCTTTGACTTGCTATACATTGGGTTGGACCATTCCTGAGCAGGCAAGAAATGATCCCTGAAAATCAATCATCTCTCAAGATACCTCTGCACTCTAAGCTTATTGAATATTGTGACTAGCATCTGGCATAGGCTTAGGCAGACCAGCTCAGCACAACTGTCACGTATCAGCTATTTTGGGTTACAAGCCTAAAAAAAATACAAGCAATCATCAACTCTTGCTCTGAGAAGTCTATCATCATCCAGCTTCCACCACCATAAATTACACATCTCTTTTTCTCAGAGAAATGATTATGAAGTTGCTTTTATTTTTGTTAGCCTGTGTATTCTTTGGTTCCTTGATTCCTATTACTAATTACATTGCTTCCTAAAGTCTGTTCTGTCTTCCAGCTTCCAGAAATACCATAATGAAAAATACTTACTTTGTGGACTTACATGTCCCAAACTGAGAGGACAGAGTATCCTCCACTAAGAAAGAACAAAAGGAAACTTTCAAGTTATATTTTGTGCCTCTTGATGTGACCTTGAGATCATGATATTTATGAGCAGCCTCCACTATGTTAATACTCTGGAACACATATTTCTGACAAGATGACTTGGAAAAATGCACTGTATATTGTATCCATCCCCACACTGTACAAGGTTAACCCATTTCTTCAGTATTACACGTACTTTTATCTTAATTTAAAGTATTCATACTTTAGCTTCAAAACAGTGCATTTCAAGCACACTTGTCCTTGATTTTGTCCCTTTTAATTTTCCCCCTCCTTTTACCAAGGCAAAGCAAAAGCTGAAATATGAATGTGAATAATATCTCATCTCAATTTACTTTCATTTACATTAAATTTTGTATATCAGTTTTGAAGGCATTTAAAATCAAGAAATTACAGACTAACTGACATGTCAAGGGAAGGACACTAGCTCAGATCATGTCGACTACTTATTGCTAAAAATCAGAATGAAATTTATAGGGAGTCAGTGAAAACTGTCTGAATAGCCTCTGGTCATATACTACCTCCCATCTTACTACCTCTTGCTTTTCCCCCCCTCAAACAGTATGCTTCCAGTAGCTTTTTCATTTTCATTCTCAGTTTCAACTAACACTTTTTTCTTTTTTAAAAAACCATCTATTTTTTTCCCGTTTCATCTCTCTCACTCCTTTTTATTAATGTGTTGCCATATAAGCTAGGCAAAAGAATTATTTTTCCCAGCATTCAAAATGTACTTTCCAATTAGATTGCATACTACTGAGCATCTAAATTTAATATGAGATAAATTAGTTAAGCATTTTGAATTACAGGAATAAAATAGTACCAAAATATATTTAACATGAATGCTCAAGAAAACCCTGAAGAAATATTTTAATCAGATAGCCCTGGTCATGTACGGCAAATTAAAATACTTCAAATTAACCATCTTCAGTCCTTCAAAGTGAGATGAAAACTTGGTTTTCTGAATTTTTACACATGGAATAATAAGATTAGGATCAGTGGTCTGTAGAAAGAGACAGAAACCAGAGGACATCTACCACTGATTTTGGATAATGAATCTACTGTCACCAGAAGTGAGGTTTAAACAATTTGATGCTAGAATGTTGAACTAGTAAGAACAAAAGAAACCTTTAATTTTACTGTCTTGGGGAAAACAGCAGTTCAAACCACTTTCTGTGTCTCAACCTAAGATTAATATAATTATTTTTTTAAAGAGAGTTTATTCATTTACAGAGAGAAGGAGAGGAAAGAGAGACCTAATGCAGATTTAGATTTATCCTGGGCTGTCTCTACCTGGTTGGATTTACTCTTTACAGTTCACAGTGTTTAATATCAAAGTTCAGACTATATTTTTTCCATTCCTTTGCCAAGCAATTTAGGAGAAAAGGAAAAATAAAAAGCCTTTTAATGTTTAACAGACTCCAGGCATACAGTCATTGATGAGACACAGGCATTTCTAAAAAGCTTTCAGCCCACCAGGATCTGAGTTGTTCCCTTAAGCCATTTATCTCTTGCTAGTGCTACAAACTGAACTTTGAAAAACAGGTTTCTAATCTAGCCTTGTGCCTACCTCAGGTGGGATTAAGCAAGACCATTATGTTTCTTTTCATCTCCTTTGTTTTGTTCTTTGTTTGTAAGGTCTTTCATTTAGGCAGACATAATCAGTGAACTACAATGTTAGTAGTATATGAGGAGGAAAAGAAAGGTGGCACTCCTGAGTGTTTGTCTCAGATGCACACCACAAGGAAAGAAAAAGAAAAGAAAAGAAAAAAAAAAAAAAAAAGGAGAAAAAATAGAAAAAAAAGGTGAAAATAAGACTCTTTTAAACCAGCTCATGTCATTAATCTAAGAGCAGGTCTGTTAAATCAACAGATGTGCTCAGGCACATCTCAGTGCTCAAGAATCTCAATCCCATTTCCTGCTGTTGATGTTGCACCAAACACTGAATCTGATGTTACCATGGTTTGGTATTTCAGCTTCAGTCTTTGTTGCTGATGTTCACAAATATGCACAGAACTCTCAGTCTGAAGGTATGCCTAGTATTGATGGCATTTCTTTGTATTGGACTACTTCATTAAGATCATCTCCTGTATTTATTTTCTCTTTTTCATCACTATATCATTTCAGTGGCGAAATTGTCCACCAATAAGGTGAAATAATTAAGTGACTAAACATGCATATTAAAGTAAATAACTTTGGAAAGAGACTGATTGAACCAAATGCATACCTGGATAGATTAAATGATATATAAAATTGCTCTCATGCAAATTACATTATAGTTTAAATAAAGTTTTCTATCTGAAAGCCTTCTGATTGATTTACACTGCATGTTTAGGACAAGGTTGAGAAGGGCTACAATGAAGTTTATTTAATATATCTCTTTTGTAGATAGAATGAGACACCTGCTTTTGCTTGGACAAAGCGTTAAGTGTAAAAGGCTGAAAAATTTTAATTATACTCTACTATTAAACAAAAAAAATTGCTTTTTGTATAAAACTTACTTCACTAGAAGTTTTCTGCAACCTTCTGAATAATATCTTAAAGAAAAGTCAATGATTAATTACATGTCATTTGGCCAAATCATTAAAAGCAGAGCTTGTAGCAAAAGCTGATTGAAGGCTTATGCCCAGTAAAATTACCATACAGTCAATCAGGTCTGTGGAACTACAGAAACTTCATTATTTATCAGGAAAGTTTATCTCTGAAACTACAATATTTTGGTAGAGATGTTACCAAAAAAAAAAGTTTAGTATTTTAACCAATGTTCCTAATCTATAGAAAACAGAACAATAAAAATGTGACACTGTTTTGATAACTCTGCAAAATTATAGAAGAGTCAACTTTATTGAAACTTAAAAGTTTCAATGTAAAAGATAAATTAGCTGACACATGACAGGTCTTTAATATCCCAAGTGAGAGAATAGTACATTTATAAGAACACACAATAATTGGGGTTTTTTTAACTAAATTTACCAAAAATATTCAAGGAAAATTTTGTAAAAAATAAAATAATAAACATTTAAGGTCGAGGGTTAATTCTGAAATGGCAGTAGTATTAAAGTTATCTCTGAAACAAGCTAGAGAGATGAAGAAAGGCTGAGTTTTTCAGGCTGAGAAAGTTGCAGCTGCTCCGCCTGGAGAAGAGAAGGTTGCATGGAAATCTCATATCTTCTTCCAGTATCTAGGCAGCGTGTCTACAGAGAATGCAGAGAGGGACTCTTAGTCAGGAACTATAGTGATAAGACAAAGAGTAATGGTTCTAATAGTGTGGAAATTCAAGTTAGATGTTAGAAAGAAAGTCTTTACTGGGAGGGTGGTGAGACAATGGAACAGGTTGCCTAGGGAGATTGTGGGTTCCCCAACTCTGGAAGTTTTCAAGAACAGGTTGGATAAAGTCTTGAGCAACCTGGTCTAGCGGTAGATTGCCCCTGCCCATGGCACTGGGGGTTGGGACTAGATGGATTTAAAGGTCCCTTAACATTCTATGATTCTATGATTTTTTTGAGGGATTGTTAGGATTTTTTCTAACTTTTTTTTTTTTCCTTTATCCTTTTTTATTTTTTTTTTAAGTAACTATCTCTTTCCATGGACATGGTGGCGAGAACACAAATATATATTACTGAGACAGAACAGTTGAAATGTGTCAAATTATCATCAAAGTCAGAAGAGTTAATGCAGATCCCCTTGTGGTAGAAGTGAGATTTTTTTTTTACAAAAAATAAAAGTGTGCAAGATTGAAGCACTAGGAAATGGAAAGTGGCTGTTAAAAGGTGTCATAGGAAAGGCCAGGAGAGGGAGCTACACTTGATTAATCAGAACACTTACAGTATACCCCAGTGGAGAGGTTTTGTCAGATGAAACAGACAGTGAACTTTCAGAGTTTGGTCTGAGTTAAAAGCCCTGTTAAAAATGGTGCAAAGAAGATAATTATTTCTTTTCTTTAAGTTTTCAAACCTTTCTATCTTGTTCAGTAAAAAGAATTATATTCTCTATTTTATTGCAACCAAAAACTCACACAGGCAAAAAAAATTGTCTTCGGTATTTTATAATAAAAGGCACTGAATTAATAAAATTCTGGTCCTGTTGTGCCTTATATGTTGCTCTCCCACAGAATCATGGAGTGGCTTTGCTGGAAGGTATCTCCAGAGATCACCAGTTCAACCCGCCTGCTCAGACCAGTGTCAGCTACAGCAGATTGCTCAAGATCACACCCAGTTGGAGTTTAACTATCTCCAGTGATCTAGATTCCACAAAAAACTTGGCCTGATTTGACCACTGTCACAGTAATAGGGGTTTTTTTTCTTCTGTTTAAATAGAATTTCTTGTATTTCAGTTGTGCCAATTACCTATTTTCCTGTCACTGAGGGCATTTTCTGAGTCCGTCTTCTTGCCTCATGGGCGCATTTTCACTTTGGCATTCACCAGGACCCCTGGCTGTCTTTGCAGGGCTTCTTTCCACCAGCTCAGCCCCCAGAGAGTCAACAGGGGTGCATGGGGCTGCTTCTCTCATCATCAACAAACTTGCAAAGAATGTGTTTGGGGCCATCATCTAGGTAACTAACGAAGATGTTAAACGGTACTGGCTAAAGTGCCAACCTCTGCTAGCCTCCCACTAGACTTTGTGCTGGTGAAATCCTTTAAGCCCAGCAGCTCAGCCAGTTTCTAGCCCCACTCTCCGTGGTTCATCATATTTACTTTGAGCATGTTTTGTCAGCCAGCATCAAAAGTCCTGTTAAAGTCAAGATAAAAAAAAACATTCACTGCTCTCCTCTCATCCTAGCCTTCTAGTTAGTTATCTCCTTCTGGAAACTTCAGATTTTTCATGTGTATTTAAAAAAAAAAAAAAAAATTCACAGTAATCTTATTGTCCTTCATGTGTTTGTAAACTAGTATAATGATTTGCTTGATCACCTTTCCAGGGTGTCAAGAGGATGGACCAGCCTCTGCTTGGTGGTGCCAGGCAGTAGTACAAGAGCCAACAGACAGAAACTGATTCATAGGAAGTTCCACTTGAACATGAGGAAGAACTTCTTTATTGCACAGGTGACTGCTCCCTGGAATATGTTGCCCAGAGAGTTTGTGAAGTCTCCCACACTGGAGATATTCAAGACCTACCTGGATACCATCCTGTGCCTGGTGCTCTAGGATTACCCTGCTTGAGAAGGGAGGTTGGACCAGGTGACCCACTGTGGTCCTTTCCAAACTGACCCATTGTGTGATTCTTCAATCCTGTGCATTACATGATGTTATAACGAACCAAAGCAAGGAAGCTGATATTTCTTGCAGTTTTTATCTGAATGATTTTTGATTTGTATTTATTACTTTTAGGACTATGAATATCTTGTCATAAATTACCCTTTGAACATTTGACAGCAATTATCTTTTTTATGTGCTAAAATATTAAATATCCATGAGTCTTCTTCAATTAATAATTTAGCTGTGGTGAAACTACATATTTGCTTCTTGATCTCTACAGATCTCTTACAATGGATAGAACTAATGGGGCCAGATATAGAGTGGCTTTTGCCTACTACATAGTTCAAATGGCAACATGTGATTGGATCTGGAGAGTATTGTGTATTTAATAATCAAAATTTGAGGTTTTAACCTTGTGCTGGTTTGAAAGAAAAACCAGTGAAAGACTCCAAGTCAGAAATACAATTTAATAGGAGGGAAAAAAAGTAAAATAAAATAAATGTAACAGTATAAGACACCATGGACAGAGTCAGAATACAACCTGACACCCTGTTAGTTAGGATGGTGGTAGCAGTCCAGATGAAGTGGTCTTGTGGAAGCAGTGATCCTGTAGAAAGGTCTGGTAGCTCTTTTCCTCTGGGAAGCCAGTGGGTAAAAGCTCCCTGTG
>VWYO01015326.1:20224-32612 GCA_013400275.1 Rhadina sibilatrix | reverse complement strand
GAGGGGTTAGAATCTCTGTTCTTAGAATTGTATTTCAGCTAATGAAATGAAGTATCCAAATGAAATCATCAGCTGTAGGTGAAAACCTAGCTAAGACCCATGTCACAGACCTCAGTTTACTCATATAAAAGAATAGTCTGTAATGTCTACTGTCTATTTTGCTGCTGCTGCCAGTGTTTCAACACTAAATAAATGCATATTGACACCACTCTGGTTCTGTTATTATCCTCTTTCAGCAAGGCAGCAGATATGGAGGATACAGAGCACTGAATACCCTTTGGATATTTTCCCTGGTCTGTGGGACAGTCCTTCTCATATCTAAACTAGAATCTTTTCTGTCCTCCTTTATTAAACCTAAGCATCTTTATTCAGCTTAGTCCATTATTTATGACATCAAAGTGACCCATGACCTACAGCATATCTTGCATGCTTCTTACGCCTTTTCATAAGTAAATCACAATAATACTCTGTCATATTTCACATACCAGTATGCAAATTCTGTAGTAATAGAAGTCAAAATTGAAAGGATGTGTAAATCTTACTTTTAATGTTACTAATGCAAACCCAATTTTTCTTCTTCAGTCCTATAAAAGTACAGCCATTTCCCCAATTTTTGTTACTTTAGACCTCAGATGAATACAAACATGAGTATTCTCACCTCAGCTCCATTAGTGTCAGGGTAACATGCAAATGTCTGAAGTACTATGAGCAAATAAGCTGGAGAATGTGGGGGTTTTGTCAGAGAATTCTAGTCTTTTATCCGCAATATGAAAAGAGTCTAAAGGACTGGCAAATTTTATCTTTCTTGAAAGAACCAGAATCAAATGAAACTTAGCTGTAAGAGACATTTTGGTCTGATGCTTACTCCCAGGGAAGTTGGCATGACCCTTCATACAGCATCAGGCAGTCCAAAGTACACTGGATGCTGTATTCCTGCCTCTGCTATGGTTATAGCAAAAAGAGTAAAGACTATACACAGGTACAGCTTCTGAATTGCATTCAAGAGATACACTGTAAAAACAAGCAGAAAAGTAATGCTTGTTAAATGCTTGTAAAGAAAAAGAGCATTTGATGTTTTCTGGTTTAGGGCCTAAGGCATCAAAAGAGAAAACACAAGCACAGAAATCCTAAATTACTGAGATGCTGAGTGACCTGGAGTTTGAACATGTGGGAGTGATGGGAGAACAAAACAGTATTAAACACATGCTTTTATCACCTTCCCTATCACCTTAAAGTTCGGTGGAGTTTATTGCCTGAATATACCCCTTTTTTACTTCTCTTATCTTCTTAATTTCTTTAAGTTTCAAATGGCATTAACTACTCTACACTCTTTTTCACTTTCTTTTCATAGTTGCAAGAGCAGACTGTTTTTCATCCTATGGGGTTCTTTGTTTATGGAATTATAAATAATTTTTTCCCAGTATTCCAGACTGTCAAGGTCTCATGGTCTTTTTCCATTTTATCTGCAGTTTCAGCAAGTTGTCATACATGGTGAAAGTCATAGTTATGTTCACTGAATGTCTGAGGCCAGCTCTGAGCATTTCAACAGTTTTGTGAAATCAGATTCCTCCAGTAATCTCACTTTTCCTACACACACAAGTGAAAAAAGGCTTCATAAGTGTGCCAAGTAGCAAAGGTTTGTCCAGAGCTGTCAGCTGTATAATAGTGTGCTTTAGCTAGTATGACTTAGCATACTTTGAAGCCTGTGAAGAAAACAGCAATAAAAAATTAAATTGTGCATGGAGAACTGCTCTAATTTTTTTTTACTTATAAGGTTACTTTCTACCACTTAAAACATCCCGTGTGTCTTTATTTGAAACTACATATCCTGAACAGTGAAGCAAATAATCTATAAAGGTGGGAGAGGAAAAAACTTAAAACTTTGAGCTATTACTGATATCCATATACTGTACTCATAAGGAATATATCTTACAGAGAAGAACTATAATAAAATAAGTGTTTTAACTGGAAATAAAATCTAGAGAAAGCACGCATGGTGTTTCAAAATACCTCTGTTTGGCTACCACTGCCATTAAACACAATTTGCTAAAGATGGCAGCCCCCAGATATACTCTTTCCTCTATAATTATTCTAGGGGACAAGCTTGTTTTTCATAAAGAGTAACAAAATTATACTGCAGTCTGGTTGGATAAGAAAAAGGGAAATTGCTCTAAGCAACTGGTCTGTTGCTCTAGGTTAAGATTCTCAAAGGGAATGGGAAGATGATTCCATCTTGTTAAAGAAAGCCAAATTACATCATACTGACCAATTGTACTGGACAGAAAAGCAACCTCTGATTGGCCAGGGAACAGTCTGTCCCTTGGCTGTGGCAAAAAGCCTGTCATTCCGAATATACCTGAAGCACTCATTATGTTAATTTGTGTAAAAATATGAAGGTACACACCTCAAACACATTTTACTTTGAAGACAGGTATAACTATAGCAAACCTGATTAGGCAAGTGGTATAGCTTTAGAGGACAGCTTCTGAAAGGAGAGGAAAGCATTAAAATAAGCAAAATGGTAATCTGAGAGATAATTCAATTCCGTGAATGCTATATGACTTGTGAGGCTCCGCATGAAATGCAGATGAGTGTCCACAGCAAGACTGAAAGGATGGGAGTGAAACTTTCTGCCTGTTTCTGTCTGTCTTTTTATTTTAGTCTTGCAAATTCGAAATGCATTCAGTTGTGAAGTGGCACAAGTAAATTGAAATGTAATTTAATGCCTCAAATAATGTTCTATCGCTGTCTTTGTGTTAACATTGTCAGCCTTAATATTTCATTTCCTTACATGCACAGTCCAAGCAGTTCCTATAGTTAGAATCAAGTTTCTATATTCTTTCTTGAATATCATAGAAATTTCATGAAGTCAAAGAATGTTTTATTTAAAAAAAAAAAAATAGTTGCATGGGATAAAGCAGAAAGATTACAGTTGGGGCAGTGGAAGGCAGATAGAGGGGGAAATAAAAGAAATAAGAAGAAACACCCACATTTCAATACACATTGTATGGTAGCACTGCGAATATATTTTGGAAGCAGGGGATGGGCATTAAGAAAGTGGTAGGCAAGACAGGGAAGGACACCACATCACAGAGGAGGAAAACTAATTTTTTTTAAATTTAACAGGTAAGAGAAGTAAAAAGGGAGGAAATCTGTCCTCTCCCATCCACCTTCCCCCTTAATCACTGTCAAGTGAAAACAGTATCATTCACTGTTCTCTGAGTTGTATCTTTGTAACATTAGTTATATAATTTTATTGCAATTAATTGACAAAAATTTCCTATCTAATCAATAATGGCCTTAAAATACAGAAAAAAACCCTTCAATCTTTAACATATCAACTACTAAAGTGAGCAAGCTGTATGTTCTACAAACAGTACAGAAAGTGGATCTCAAATACTGCTCATATATAACTACAGATGCTCAGTTAAGGATACATCGGCACTTGGAATAAGCTGTTCCTTCAGTTACATCCCACATTAAACAGTTCTTGATTGTTCAGATTCCAGCAACATCAATCTGTCAAAATAACCAGGTCCTGCTGCTACTGATCTAAGCTTAAATGGTTCTCAGACCAAGCACTGAACCTCCTACTTGTCTTGACGGTACTGTCCAGTGGGCCCAGCTCAACCCTCAAAACTCTTCTCTGTGGTTAGCAACTCCTTCTCTCTTTTATCTTCATGATTCCACAGATCCCATGTTCAGAGGCCAAACTTTCCCTATTTCCATAATTCATTTTAGGGGTAGGGATCCAAAATCTCATGGGGACTATGCACTGACATGTCAAATTCAGTCTATGACTTAACTTCCTTTAATATCTGTATGTACATAGTCCTATCAAGTTGTAGGGGGAAAAGAAATCACACAACTACTGTACTGTTGTTGAGCTGTTCATGGGTTTTTAAAGAGCCGAGAGCAGTTTCTGATTAATATAAAGTTGTTTATTATACAAATGCATCAGTCCCGAAGGCGGAGAGTTCTAAATGTGGTCTTACTAAAAGCTATAAGGCTTGAGGTCCCAGCAGGGCAAAAGCAGCAGCCTGACAGAGTCCTGGCCATGAGAACAAAGGCAGTTTCCCTGCCCACGGGTGAGAGAGTCCCGTTCCCAAGCAGCACTCTCAAGCAGCAGCAGCCGCAAAAGCAGAAGCTGCTGCAGTAGCAGCAACAGCACCCCAGCAGCAATACCTGAAAAAGTTCTGGCAGCACTTCCCTGGCAAAGCCCCGTTCTCTCTTGTTGTAAATAGTGAAGAGGGTGGAACAATTATTTGAAGAATCAATGAATCAATGCCATTGCCCCAGAAACTGGGGATTTTTATCCATAAACCATAAGTGCATATTCATGTCCCTATCTATAGGTTACCCAATCAGCTAAGAGCACAGTCCTAAAATATTCTTTTTACACCAATCTAAACCTAATTTTGAAAGTACGTAAAACTATGAAGAACTATGAAGGACAGTATCAAACCTTACACAAAACCTATACATATAGCATATCTATTAATGCAAGAAGTTCTATCATATAGCATATCTATTAACATAAAAGCTTCTATCTCATTCACGTAAAGATTGTACCTTTTCTATCTAGTACTGTAAGCAACATTCTACTATGTTTTTGTTATGTCTAAAGCTAAGTCACCAGGCCTTAGGGCTCTGGGCCCTTTGCTGGCTGAAAGATTCTTAAGGCACTTAGAGTGTGCTTACTTAAAACGAAAATCTAAACTTCTATTTCATATTTACGTGGCTTAATATATTTTAATTTCTCTAAAGGCTTTAATTCAACTCCTGTATTTTTTGCTCTCCCTGGGGGAACCTAGAGAGAGATAAACTGCAACACACTGTAGAGTTTCCCTACCCCTTAGGATTTGGCTAACTCGAATGCTATGCTGTCATACAAGGCAGCATGCATGTGATACATTTCTTAGTAGAATCGCAGAACCACATAAGTTAGAAATGACTTCCAAAAGTTATCTAGTTTGGTTCTAGTTCAAAAGGTGCACTCAGAGTAGATTGTTCACTCATGTTCAGTCAATTTCTGACAATCTGCAAGAATGGTTTTCCTATATCTCTCTGAGCAGAATCTCAAATTTTCACAGTGTTCATGCCAAGTTGCTCAAGGTAAAGCAAATAAGCAGAATAATGAGTGCTCTTGTTTGAAAGTGTTTTAGCTTCTGTTTACACGAAAAGCAAGTACCTGTACTGTGCGTGTTTGTTGAGAGTCCTTAACTTAGTACCCCCTATGGCTTAGCGCCCTACTCCTCTACCTCCAATGCTGTTTCTAGTGTTGAGCCATGCTGTAATCCAGTTACCCAGTGATGAGTTGGCCTGGATTAGATTTTGTTACAATGGGTATTTCTGAATACTAATGCAGTGTGTTTCATCTGATGTGACCATATACTGTGTTTTATAAACTCTTTCCATGCAGTTGATGATTATAAAAAAGGGGGAAAGGGGAACAAAAAAAAAAGAGGAAAAAAACCAACTCTGCCTAAGCAGTTCAGCTCTGCTTTACGCTTTTTGATACTTATTTTCATACTTCTTACTTTTTCTGCTTGTTCTTTTAGAGAGGAATTGATGGGAAAAAGAGGCTGTCAAAACACTTTTTCTCATCACTTGTGACTCCCGCCATACTGCACAAACAAGCAGAAGATGCCAGTCATCAGAACTTTCTCTAGATCTCTTTTTCCTGCTCTTTGTAATGGAAGGCATCTTCAACTGGGCTATTCCTACTTATTCAGCAACAGCTAACTAGGAATTGTTGTGAGATAGTCTTGTAGGGAGTGCCTCATAGTGGAGTTGTTTTCAATGGTAGGTGCGTGGGAATCTGTTAGCAGTCATCGTTCTTACATACATTTAGAAGTTTTAACCCAGTGGTAGCTCTTCCACTTGTCATCCCCGTTTCCCTTTTCACATATCCTCTCTTATCCTGACATGCCAACAGCCTTAATTCCTTAACAAGCACAGCAGAGGAACTCTCACTTGTACAGTAATTAGAATTGACAAAGAAAAATCAGATCCTATATATTTAATAAGTGAGTGTAAAAAACAGAAGATACTCTATCAGTTTGGATAGCCATCACAGTATTTTCATACATGCCTGGAAGTCTTTTTCCATCTTTGCTGATAGTTTAGTTCTCTTAACTTTTTATAAAGTACATTTCAAACATGTAACACTCCATATATTCCAGATATCTTAAAAGGACAGAGTAATTTCAACTGCACTAATTTATAGGAAACTTTTTAAATTAAATCCACTTAACAAATATGCAGAAATACAGAAATCCTTGCCAGTCATCAAGACCAAAGAGATGCAATTTATTTTTTATCCCAGATGGCCCAAAGGGTGCTCAGAAAATTCCATCTACTTTGACACAGTTTCTGACTATATCTCATTTTTATAGCTCCGATACTGGAAGGAAGAAATAGTTGCTGCTCATTCCAAGATCAGTGCTGATGCCTTGTGAGGCATGTAGAATGCCAGCTGGGACCATTCAGCTGAGTAATATCAATGAGCATCTTGCAGGATTCCCTTTAGCCTTTCTAAATATGCATGCTATCTGCTTTATTGGTGTCAGGCAACTTGGACGGGAAAGGAGGGAAGGGGAGGGGAAAGGGGGAAAGGGGGGGAAGGGGAAGGGGAAGGGGAAGGGGAAGGAAAAGCTTTTGCATGATGAATTATTAAATGTTAGCTAAGATGTCTGTTGCAACATGCTACAGACATGTAGGGCTTGAGAACAACTTGTGCTTTCAGGGTCTGGAGCACACTGCAGTAGAGAGCTGACAATACAGGCAAAGGGATAGGTCCTCGTATGGTCTCCAAAAACTGCTTTATTGTCGAACAGGAAGAGGGTACCTTCTCAAAGGGATCCAGGGACAAGAACAGGTTTGGACTGAGGGCACAGGGTTAAATATAGGGCAAAAGGGGCAGTCAAAGTCAAATACGGATAAGGGAAATTGGTACAGGGGGATGGCTAAAAATTGGGAGAATAAATAGGGTAACGGGGTGGAGCAATGCAGTAGAACTGGGCCCATGGGGGATTAAGGGAGCAAAGAACATTCTGGGGATGGTACATATATGGTAAACAGGGGCTGAACTGGGGTGGCATCAACTTGGAATAACAAAGCCTATTAACATACAGTGGCAAAGATCCATGGGAGGGAGACCTTTTCTCACCCTATACTAGAGGAGTGTTTCTGTCTGCTTGCTTTTGGCCCTTCCAGGGTTTAAGCGTAAGTTCTTTGGTGGCGGTTCCCTGGGCCTCCACAGGTGTCTATGCCTTTCAATGCACAATATGTTTAACTACATCCACTCTCAACTGGAGCCAGCTGGAGAGACACTAGATCAGGTACCAAAATCAGCCCTGTTTCATAGGCACAAAATGCAAACTGGGTGAATGTCTTGAGTCTATTTCAGACATTCCAGGAGCTATATGTGTATGAGTCACATACAGTATTGCACACTCATATTTAGACACATGAGTAGTCAAGGCCAAATTTGGCAATTATTGAAATTTCTCAGGTAAAAAAGGTAAGAAAGTTTCCAATACAGCCATGGAGTTCACATATCTGTGAGGTTCAAGATCATAGAAAAATCCAAAGAGCAGTTAACAAACTTCCTAAAATTACCCAGAAAATCTCCTCTCCTTCCCAGCTCAGGAGGGACATCATGAAACACCTCTCACTTCAACGACCTTGAAGATCTTATCTACCAAGGATAGATGTTTTAATAAAGACTTCTAGAAGGAAAAAATGTTCCAGAAGATGGAACTCTCATCAGTGTAGGATATACCAACTAATATTTATCATTGGACTGTGAATTGCTTTGTCATGGCAAGATCTCCCAGAGCCTTCCAGCTGTAGCTGCTATGAAAAATCTAAAAGCATCTCTTTCCCAAAGAAAAAAAAGTTTTGAAAAAAAGTTTGGAAAAAACCTTTTGAAATACCTTTTTTAGTGTGCTAATGTTGTTTTTTCAATTACTCTATTGCTCTCATATTGATATTAAAATAAGTAAAATAAGGTAGTTGAAGCTGATAATTTGGAATGTTGCTTTTCAAATTGCTGTTTTCACTGCTTTAAAAACTATCTTATTACCACCAGTCATATTCAGGGTTACTCTTACTTTTGGGTTATTATATTTGGGGTTTAATGAAAAGAATTATTTGCATCAACTGTAATGAACAGCACTCGTAGTTTAGAATTTTCATGATTAATCCAGCAATAACATATCTGTATTCCATGTGACATAAGTATGACAGTCCCTAGAAATGGCATTTTCAACAACAACAAAAAAAAAGAATTATGAAAAAATATCACATACAGAACAAGGAAAATTATATGTCCACTGAAATTTGGCTGTGAAATTAAAAATAATAATAGTTCCATCTTTATCTGCCCACAACAGTTGATCTATAATCCACTGCAACAGAAGGTGACAGATTTCACAAGGCAACAGGTTAGGGCTTTCAGGCTAATGTGTTCCTGTGCACCAGAACAATGTGAAAAAATCAGTGCAAAATCCTCAAAAAATATTCCATTAACTATGAAATATTCAAATGTTCAAAAATGTTCAAATGTTTCAAAATGTTGTGCAAGTTTCTGTTTTACAACACAGCCTTTTGCCCTGTTCAATGTTTGTTTTGTAAACCCATAAACATTGCTTCACCAAGAAAAAACAATCCAAGAAACTGATTTAAACAGTTGGTCATCATCCTTCTCATTCTTCTCATTGTCCTCACATTGCAGCTGTGGGCATTTATCTACTCGTGGTCTTGCCAGAACCTTTGCAAAAGCTGTTTAGTGGTTGGTTGTTGGCTTGAAAAACTGAGACTGATTGTCAGCAAAATGTCAAGTGTGACTCCACAAGCTGCAGTTGCTTTAAAATGACCACCATCACAGTATTGACCTTGAAAATGATGAAGGCTAACTGATAGGAGTTAGATCACAGAGATTTATGTCCCCTAGGGCTTTTAGATTTACATCTGCTTCTGCCCAGTTTTGTGGGTTTGAAAGTAGTACACAAGCATCACTGAAGGTAAAACATGAGAGAATCAAGTGAAAAAAAGATATTCCTTATACACTGGCTGCATAGAAAGTGACATTGTAGCAGCATATCATCAAGCAGTTTTCAGCTCAGCATCAATTAAATATGCCAATTATAGCCTAAAGGCCTAAATGTTTCAAGGACTGTAACACACATTTTTAAATTACATTTTTTATCATTTTCAAATATATGGTGTTTATAATACATACCTTTCAAACTACCAGAATGTTTCAGTCTCACAAGCAAATGTAAAACACATCCTTACATCGATGTAGTCATGGTTCATACTGTGATGTTTTGGTTTCTCTGAAACTCTTTCCCAGGCACTGTTCTGTCAACAAGAGACGTGTTTTCCTAACTGTATCCTATGTTTTGCATTCCTTTCCCTAGGAGGGACTTCTTCTTGATATATCTCTGACTTGACCAATGTAGTCGAGGAAGTTGGTCTTTCTTCCACCCCTTGGGTGCGTTCTTTATAAAATAGTATAAAGGGAAGAAATTCCCAGATAATAAAGATTGATTGGAGTCATTTCAGCCTTCTGACCTCAGAGTCCCTGCCGTTGTTAATCTTGGACAGCATCACATCACAATTTGGCTCTTAGGTTCATATTTTCCATCTTCTTCAAACCCTTCTTTATCCACCTCCCAATTCAAATCCCATTATAACTAACTACCAGCATACTTAGAGTTGGGTCTTAAGCCTTATGCATATAACAGAGCAGATTTGACCAAGGCTTGACTAAGAAAGAAAGTTTCTATTAAAGTCAATATATTATTCATAAATATTCTTTATTATTCTTTTACAGCTCTGAGAGAAGCCAACAGTCTAGCTAAGCTAAACACTGCTCCATGAAGCAATGACACCACACTAAACTAAAATCTGTTAGAAGAATATGCCTGGTAGAAGGAATTGCCACTCTTTACCAATAAGACTTTGCATTTAATATATTTCTAGTTTATCTCTAGTCTACACACTTAAAGGATCTACTCTTTAATTTAATGTATGAATTGATTCTACTTTGTCTCATCACACCTAATGAGCATATTTGATTCATTGTCAATAGAAGCTAATGATTAAATGAAGAAAGGTAATCAGATTGAAATAAAGATAAGAGGTAGTTCTTTTATAGCAGACTGGAATACACTATTGTCAATGCCTTTATCTGTGGAAGAAAAGTTAGATCCAGTCTCTTGTATCTTGTTTGACACCAACAGGCAAGGCCTTCAGGCAAGCAAGACTTCAAAAAGGCAATGCAAAGGTATTCGCAGATGTGCTGCTCAATTTGTGAGACAAGACAACGGTTTTACTTTGTGTACAAATGCTCATTATACATCAAGGAAAGCAATCACATCCTGTCCCTCCTTCTGCAAATGATAACTATTTTTAGTGCTGAAAGTCCTTGAGAAATACACTGCAGCAGAGTAGAGGGAGCTTTACCCACTGTAACAGAGCTTTAATGTATATCTTCAAAAAATATGGGAAGTATGGAAACATAAATTTCTTTGGAATGAAAGAAAGTGAGAGTGAGTGAGAGAACACAAAGAGTTTCCACAAGGGAATAAGCATGCAAACTAAAAGAATGCAGCAACAGAAATCATTACTCTTTTTTCCCCTCTTTATGACCTACCAATTTGTATAGGAGATATTAACAAAATTCCACGTTGAATCACACTGAAGACTGTGATTAGAGTATGGTTCATATTTTTGGTACAAAGTGAGTTTATCTGTGATCTAATATATCTTAACTAAAAACTGCTATGCATCTTGCATTAGTATAGAATCATAAATTAGACAGAGAGAGAATTTTTTTTAATGAAGTGTTGTTATTATTTTACTGTGCTTTCAACCCAGTTCACAATATAAACTGTTTGTGTGGTGGAAGAAATACGTAGTCATTATAAATGGTGTAGACAAAAATTTATAGAAATAAATCTCTGTATTTTTTTACCTCTCATTTTAGAGCTAAGTGACTATTGTACCCTTGCTCTTATGCACAATAATGAAAGTTTGTTGAATTATTAGTAGTTTGGGTTGCTTATTGATTTAGTGGAAATCATTAATTACATAATAAAATCAAAACTATGTGAAAGAAAATTGTGTAGAAGAAGGAATTCAATCACTGTGACAGTTAAATTCATAAGAGAGAAGGCACAAAATGTGCTTGTACAGCTTTNATTACCTTTGAGAGCTTGCAATTCTTCCCGTAGTGTTGGTAACTTTTCCCATGGACTGTAGTCGAGGCCCTTGCCTGTCTGGGGTCTATGCCAGGGTCTGCAACCCCCCTGTACATTTCTCAGACCCCTCTGTACAGGTTTTAAACCCCCCTGTACAGGTCTCTGATTGTCCAGGGTTTCCAGAGGAATACCCTAAACTCCAACATTCAGTAAATCTCAACTGGTAATTTTTTCAAAAATTCAGTTTAGTTTGTTTATTTAAAAAAACAAGCAAACAATCTGCAGGCACAATTTTTTTCACCCTCTCTGCTGCTCTGTGCTTACATTTTGAGCTGAAAGTCTAAGTCTATAGTGACAAAACGGGAATGCAAGCCTTGGAATTATCTTGGCAATGTCTTCAGTTTGGAAATAACTATCACTTTGTGGATACATTTCTTCTGTACCAGTCCCTTAAATTGATCAGACTCATAACTAGCCCTCATGTATTCCAATATCACAAAATAAAACATTCATCTTTTCTTGACTCACTAGTGATGTACCCCTCAACCTACCTTCACCAGAATCTTATTCTCAGGTTACCAAAATGAGAAATATTCATACTAGAGGTACAGCTTAGTACTTTTTTTTTTTTCTCATAAAAAATACTGAAATTTCTAACAGGATTTACAAAGTATTCCTAGTGGTAACAATATTCCCAGCAACCTTATCTTTTCTCCAATGAGTGTTGTCTCTACTGGTAACCGAGAGAGTGATAACCATGAAAATAAATAATGTGTTTGTATCTTAAACTTACCAGACCCTGGTCAGCGCTGCTGTCTTGGATTGGAAAGACAGGTATCTGCCAGGGAAAGCTGGAGTTTCCCTTAGAATGGAGAATGTAAGTCTCTCACCCCCGCCAAATTATAATTTTGCAATTAAGGGCTTTCAGGTAAAGATTTGGGAATAGGAATAACAGTTCTTTACTAGGAATATTAACAATATAAATGTACTAGAAAACAAAACCACCCAACCGTCCTGAGTTGTGGAGTCAAATATGTGTATTCTATTTTTATCTGTGGGAGAGAGGCCTGACACCTTCAGATAATGGGCCATTAGCACCACCCCCCAGGCTATACCCCGCCCCCAGAGCGGTGCATCTGCATTTCCATCACCCTATTGTGAGATGCATCACATGC
>VWYO01015326.1:1282-19745 GCA_013400275.1 Rhadina sibilatrix | reverse complement strand
CCCAGCTGCTTTCAACAGATGAAATAGAATACACATTTTTGGTTCCATAACCCAAGACAGCTGCCATGGCTAACCATTCTCTTACCCTATTGCTTGAGTGGCCCTCTTGAAAATGGACGAGACTCAAGTGTGAATGATTTCACCATTTCAGTGAAAAGCAATCACATTTGTGACTAGCCTAGATTAGAATTTGGAATTCAATCTGGCTAAGGACATCAAGAACAAAAAATAAGGCCTGTTCAAATGTGTCAATAACAAAAGGAATATATTGGGGAAAACGTGGGCCCACCACTTGAATGGAACAGGCACCCTTGCAACAGAGGTTGCAGAGAGGATTAAGATACTGAACGATCAGTACCATTGTTTCAGTCTTCATTACAAAGGCTGGTATCAGGAATTCCTGACCCTGGAGACCAGGAAGAAGGTCTGAAGAAAGGAATACTTCCCCTTGATTGAGGAAGATTGGGTTAGAAACCATGTAGTCAAGCTTAGCATCCACAAGTCTGTGAGCCCTGAATGGATGCACCCATGAATGCTGAGGGAATTGAGGGACATCATTGCTATTCCACTCTCAATCATCTTTGAGAGGGCATGGCAGTCAGCAGAGATTCCTGAGGACTGGAAGAAAGAAAATATCATCACGATCTTCAAAGCTATTATCTTACAGAAAAATTAATTTAGTCTTTTCTCTGATAAAAACATCAGAATTAATCTATTTGTTTTCCATATTTACATAAATTTTCCCAGTATATTTTATTATTAGTTTGTGGTCACTCAAAATGAAAAGCAGCATCTCTTTATATCCCTCTTTAAGTGATTCTTTATTTCTTTGTTTACTACATCAATGTTTACTCACGGCTTGGACATGTGCACTCTTTGCTAGGTAAAAATCTGGCTGGATGGCCAGGCTCTGAGAGAGGTGGTGAATGGACACACATCCAGCTGGCAGCCAGTCACCAGTGGGGTTCCCCAGGATCAGTGCTGAGGTTAGTCTTTCTTATCCTGTCTGGATGAGGGGATCAAATGCACTCTCAAAGACTTTGCAGATGACACCAAGTTGGGTGGAAGTGTTGATCTGAGGGTATGATGGTTCTGCAGAGGAGTCTCAACAGGATGGATCAATGTTCCAAGGCCAGTGAAATGAGATTCAAACAGACCAAATGTCAGGTCCTGCCTTTGAATCACGACAACCCCACAGAGCACTACAGACTTGGGACTGGGAAGCTGCCTCTGCTTGACAGAAGCTGAACATGAGCCAACTATGCCATGGTGGCCAAAGAGCAGTGGCCCCTGTCCTGTGTGGGGAACAGCATGGCCACAGGGCAGTGACCTTTCCTCATTCTCAGAACTGGTGAGGCTGTACCTCAAACCCTGTGTCCAGTTCCGGACCTCTCACTACAAGAAGGGCATTGAGAGGTAGGAATGTGCGCAGAGAAGGGCAACAGAGCTGAGGAAGGGTTTGGAGCGCAGGTCTGATAAGGAGCAACTATGAGAACTGAAGATGTTCAGCCTGGGGTCCCCTCCAGATAGACTTTATATCTGTCCAAAACCACTTGACAGAAGTTGTAGCTGGGTGGGGATTGATCTCTTCTCACAGGCAGCAAATGACTGGGCAAAAGGACCTAGTATCAAGTTGTTCCCTAGGAGGTTTAGATTAGATACTAGGAAAAATTTCTTCACCAAAAGGGTCATCAAGTGCTGGAACAGGCTGCCCAGGGAAGTTGTTGAGTCACCATCCCAGGAAGAATTTAAAGACATGCGATGTGATGTTTATGGACACAGTTTCTTGGTAGACTTGACAGTGCTAGGTTAATGTATATACCTAATGATCTTAAGGATTTTTCTAACGTGAATGAACCTCTGTGATTCATGATTCTGACATACATTTGTTATCAAAAATAATTTTGTTAAATATACATCATCTGGGTTACAATTCAGGTAATTTTAAGGTCGCTAATTGACATGATTACAATGTGGCAGAATGACAGTTACCTATAATAGAAATTCTTTCATATTGTCTAATGTAAGATAAGGAAAGGAAAGCTCCAGGGTTTCTTAAATAACTCTCTGGATAAAAGTAGTTTTCCCTTTTATCACAAATGAGGACATTTGAAATATATTAAGTATAAAGCCTACAAATATTTGTGTAAGACTGCCACCTCTTACTCAATACATGGACTACTAGAAATATAAAAGCATATGTGAACATCTTGAAGCATACAAATAATAAAAATAATTGAAAAATTGAAAAATTATAAGCATATGTTTGATATATTTGCAGCACATATTAGATGCTTTAAACACAAGAATAAAAAATACAGATGGGTTGACCATATGGTTTCACTAGGGCCAACATAAACAAAAATCGAATTCTTAGATGTCTTTCTGAGTACAATATTTTAATACAGATAAAAAATAGCTAAGGGTTAAGGGTCATTGCAGGTATACAGGGGTATTTTTAGGGTGGTATACAGGGGAATGGATACCAGCTGTAAAACCAGTGATCTCATTGGCATAACAGTAGGTAAGGATTTGCTTGCATGCTCATAAACTGATAATATCCTAGCAAACATAATCCAAAAAAAGTAAATTATTTCTCATCCATGACTAAATATCAGTTTGGAATCAAGACAGCAGAGACTGCACAAAATAATCCCAAAATATAACTGCAGAGTCCAACTCAGTATGACTGGCAAATCCATGGAATAATGCATGATTTCAGCAAATCCCATCATCCAAAATAAACATTTGAATATGCCATCAATTTGTGACTAACAGATCAGGGTTTTTGCAATACAGCCAATCCAATCTTCCAACCCATCAAAAAAATAAAAACACTCACAAGACTAACAAAAGTTAGTGAGAAATGGTCAGTGAGATAAGAAAAGAATCAATCAAGGCAAGTATCTCTGACCAGCAGATGCCCCATGAGTCATAGATATATTATTAGATAAGAGAATTTTTCTCAGCTTCTAATATTATTTCCTGCATTTGGAGACTGGGTCACATACATTGCTTTATGGCTTTTTCATATAAAAATAAAACCTGAGAGCCATGCATGAAGAGCAGTCTGGCAAACTATTTTATAGTGGAAGGTGCAGAGAGGATAGAAAAGGAGATCTCAAAGGCCAGTGCTTTAAGGAACTTTCACTGGTCAATATATTATGTTTCCTTTAATACTCTTTGCTTATTTATTTTTTTTTCCAACATTTTGGCCCATATATTGATAGCAACCAAATCGTTTTGTCCTGTTATTCAGCTAGGTCAGCTGGGCAAATACTCTGGGATCACGTGTAAATGACCTCACCCTTTATGGGCAAAGCAAAGCCTGGGCTGACATACGAGAGAAAGAAAATGAACACTACCTTTTGTAAATAACTCTTTTAATATGTAAGTTATTTTTATTTCATAACATCTGTAGCCAGTGTTTAAAATATTTTGGTCTTTTTTCAGTACACCATAGAGGCAATTGCTGAATTTTAAAAATGAATGTAAACCTTCCTTATTTTCAAATCATATGTTTATATTTTGTTTCATTAAGGGAACAGAACTAAGAAAGAGTCTTGCTATCTGTTGAACATGACTAACACTGCATGTTGATCAGGTCTGTGTGTGCAAATTTAGGTACATATCTTCAAATGTAAACATAGGCAAAAAGTGTGCTAATCTATTTTTTTTTTTCCTCTGGATTAAGTACCTTTTTATTAGAATAACCTATTTCAAGAGCAAATTCTTTGGGGAATAAAACATACCTTAGGAGGTTTTACTTGATTTTTCTAGTTTTAGCAAAATCAGAGTATTTATATTTCCAAGCATGAGTTTTCATTTCAACTGAACAAACCCTGTAATGTTGAGGAATTAACAAAAGTCACAGTATTTGCAATGGGACCAAGGGAAAAAGCAAAAGCTCCCACTGCAGCTTTTGAAATTAGAGAAACTGTCAGACAATCAGGAAGTAGGATTAGCATTAGCACACAGCTGTTTTTGGTTGACCTTTCCATCATTGATGACACTAAAAACATTAATTCAGTTTAGCAGCTGACTGGCATGTTGTATACAAGATGTTGGGATATACCAGAATTGTTGATGAAGAACCCAGTTTAAGCTTCTGAAAATATATTCTAACCTTTACAGCTTTTCTTCACAGGCAACAGTTAATATGAACAATAATAACTGTTCTCTGTGGTGAGTTATAATAACAATAATGTCCTGAAAAGCAACAATGGCAACAATGAAGATGAGAAGTGTTTGGAAAATATTTCATCTATTACAGAATTTCTTCTCAAAATCTGTCAGACCAGTTGGTATTGGGTGACACAAAATCACGAAGAAGCTGAGCTGATACTGTGAGCAAAATTTACTCAGAAGAGTAAAAAAAACAAGAAATCTTTTTATTCAGCCAGGTTCAGGAAATTCAAGCAAACAAGGCATGAAATAATGATATGATACTTCAGATTTCAAAACCAGTAAATAATATTTGTATTTGTGCTAAAAATCTTGAAATAATCTATTTTCTGGTGTTAAAACAACCAATGCAGCCATCATATTGCATAGCTGGCTCTACTGACTCTAAGGTGGTACTGGGGATTCACACAGTAGTTTAGGAACAAAATCAGTAAATAATTACCAATTTCTTTCATCCAATATTGACATTTGTTCAGAATATAATTTACCAGTAATTCTGAAAGCATTTTATAAATGTGAAGCTAATCTTCACAGTATTGTTATTAATAACTCAAAGAATTATTTGTGCTCTTCTGTTCAAAAACCACTAGGCATATGTCCTTGCCTGATCTTGTATCCACTCTTTTAGCAAATGCAAATGTCAGAAAATGAATAGGTGTTTCTGCTAAGAGAATCACTTGTTTCTTATTCTATATATTTAAATTGGTTTTACTCATCAACACTTCATATATAACACATCCTTTATCCCTTCCTGCTGCACACATGCTCTAAATTTAATTAAAATAACTGAAATGGAACTACAGATAATTTGTTTTTTAAATAGACTGCCACATGCTCCATTTACATAAAACCCATTAGTTTGCATTAAATACAAATTAGCTGCTGATATGAGTTAAATCACATATAAATAGTTCAGAATAGCCTCAAACCCACATGTTTTAATTAATATAACAGTTAACCAGATTTATCTGTAAGGTAATCAAGGCTCTCACTCATTCATTCTTCAGTACAATAGACCGGAGAATGAAGGGCTGTCCTGTAACACTGTTATTTTACCAACCAAATAAAGGCACAGAGAAGGTAGAAAAAATGCATGGATTCATGCATTTATAACAAATATAATGCTTTAAAATTATTCTGCAACTGCCATCCTAAAGGCAACAAGACCAAAATCTACCTTGTGGGGAGAAAATGAAGATGCTGAAAAACTTTTAAGTCTTGAACATCTAGTTGTTGCAGAAAATTGGGAATATCATAAAAGAACTGTGAAAACACTCTTTTTTCCTACCCCTTTTGAACATAAAAACAAAATACAATATGACAAAAGAAAGATTTAAGACACTTTTTAAGAAATCATCATATGATGAAAGCAGTCATTCAAAGCTCCAGGTTCCAACATTTCTCTCCAACAGCTAGAAATACCAGCAAAATAATCTCATACCTTGGTAATCATTTCCTCATCTTCCAAAATGGTTACATAACACTTTATTTATATGTGAGTTCTGCAATTAGTGAGCTTGCTGAAACAGAGCAAAACACTGCCAGAAGCTCATCTTAATAGCACTCTGCTAGTAAATGTTTTTCACATTTGTACCTACACAGGTCCGTAAACGACATTTTGGCATATACTTCAAGAACTTTAAAATTGCAACATATTTTGAGAAAGCTTTTATGTAAAGACAACAGTAGCGGTATCTCTGAGCTCATTATAGAAATTCAAAATTCATAAGATTAAAGGGATCTTTAAACAGTAACTATTAAAAATCAAAGAAGCAGCACCCCCTGAAAAGCAAAACACGATGAATTCAGTACCATGGTAATGAAAGAAAAAGATAGGTACAAAAAAAAAATTAGTTATGTAGTCAGGTTGTATAAATTCTTTGGCAGAACAGAGAGCAATTGAAGGTTTAATATCAAGTGTAAGAAATATCATCACTCTATGGAAAAGCCAGGTCTGAGCAATACAGCATTTTGCAAGGTCAAGTCCTATTTGTGCAAAAGCTGGGCTGAAATTTATCTCCCATCCAGAGAGTAGAAAAGTTCATTCCTGAATGAATGTGATAGCATTAAATCTGTTCTTTGAGTTGCTTAAGGGTTGTAGGATAAGGTCCTGGAGACAGAGAACTAAAAACTTTAGCTACATATTAAATTGCATTTAGTGAATACTGAACACTGTGTCTGTCAACCTTTAGCATATTTTGAAACCACTACAAGCATCGGGCCCCTCGGTGATAATGAAAAGAACTAACGTAAACACCCTGGGATAACAAGGCTAAGAAAGCCAATGAGGAGAAGAATACAGACTCTTAGCCAGCATGAACTGAGAATCCCCTTGGAAAAATGCCAGAGGGCCAAAGCACACACAAGAAAGATAAAGGTGAAGAGTTTGTGAAGAAGACCACCATTTCCTTCATCCCTCGGAGACCCACAGAGACCGCCACAATGGACTGAGCACACCCAGAAGGGTGTGGAGTTAATTAATGAGATGGGGATGGGCGGGACTAGGGAATGAATATGCATGAGTCAGATTGTGCAATGACATGCATATGTAAGACCTCAGGGAATAACAATGGGGAAGTCTCTCGGGTGGCTGTGCTATCTTTGATGAAATTATTCCCCACGCATCTCGATGTCGAATAAATACATAACACTCTAGCAACTATTATTAGTTGTGGAGTTCTTTCCGCCCCTTGTTTCAGTCCTTAACTTGCATTTTTTAAAAAGTAAAGATATTTTTTCTTAATTCCAAACAAAGGTGTATCCAATACAAAGGTATTTGACAGAAACATCAAAATGCCCTGATTGTAGAATTTGATGTGGNTCTGAGCAATACAGCATTTTGCAAGGTCAAGTCCTATTTGTGCAAAAGCTGGGCTGAAATTTATCTCCCATCCAGAGAGTAGAAAAGTTCATTCCTGAATGAATGTGATAGCATTAAATCTGTTCTTTGAGTTGCTTAAGGGTTGTAGGATAAGGTCCTGGAGACAGAGAACTAAAAACTTTAGCTACATATTAAATTGCATTTAGTGAATACTGAACACTGTGTCTGTCAACCTTTAGCATATTTTGAAACCACTACAAGCATCGGGCCCCTCGGTGATAATGAAAAGAACTAACGTAAACACCCTGGGATAACAAGGCTAAGAAAGCCAATGAGGAGAAGAATACAGACTCTTAGCCAGCATGAACTGAGAATCCCCTTGGAAAAATGCCAGAGGGCCAAAGCACACACAAGAAAGATAAAGGTGAAGAGTTTGTGAAGAAGACCACCATTTCCTTCATCCCTCGGAGACCCACAGAGACCGCCACAATGGACTGAGCACACCCAGAAGGGTGTGGAGTTAATTAATGAGATGGGGATGGGCGGGACTAGGGAATGAATATGCATGAGTCAGATTGTGCAATGACATGCATATGTAAGACCTCAGGGAATAACAATGGGGAAGTCTCTCGGGTGGCTGTGCTATCTTTGATGAAATTATTCCCCACGCATCTCGATGTCGAATAAATACATAACACTCTAGCAACTATTATTAGTTGTGGAGTTCTTTCCGCCCCTTGTTTCAGTCCTTAACTTGCATTTTTTAAAAAGTAAAGATATTTTTTCTTAATTCCAAACAAAGGTGTATCCAATACAAAGGTATTTGACAGAAACATCAAAATGCCCTGATTGTAGAATTTGATGTGGTATACAAGTATGTATATTTAACAGACAGAGAATTTGATCTGAAGTCTCTAATTTTGCATGCATATACACTCAAAGTAATTCTATTCTATTAAGTCAGGAGGAACAGAGCATAATTAGCAAAGAATTAATCATCCTAGATTCAGTGATTCATCTTAGCAGTGTTTTACATAAAGTATTAATATATGGTGCATAATATGCTATGTGTCTTAATTTTTAAATGATTTAGGAATTTTAAATGCAAGTAAGGTTCTCGAATGTATTACAATTGACACTAATATTCCAAAGAAATGTGCAAAGATTACAATCAAAAACAATTCTTAGACATTTAAATAAAAATGAGGAAAATAGCTACATGATAGCATCTTTGAAAAGAAAGAGAAACATTCATTATTCATATTAAAACAAAAAATATATTTAGTACCACATCTGTTTAACATGGATGTTCCCTCATACATTTTGCTACCCATGGCAATAGAACAGTCTTAATTCCATTTGCATTTCTCCAGAGAGGTAACTACCCATAAAGACTGAGTAATTTTACCCAATGAATATCAGTGAAATAAACAGTGCCAAAACAGCTATTTTGCTTCTTAAAAGCCAGTGTTTGCAGTAAATTATTCATTGTAAGAAACAGCAGGATAGGCTATGCCAGTTACACTAGTGTTGTATTGCATCTGTTCCAAGCTACAACAGATTACAAAGGTGTGATATATCACAACAAAAGGTGGAGCATGAACAGACAAGTAACCCTCAAAATACCCAAATATTTTCAATAAGTCCAGTATTTCAATGCAGGAACATAAACGAAGCAAAACCTAACCTTTTTGGCTAGTGCAATCTCTAGCCAAAGATCCAAGCCATGAAAACTTTTAAGTACAACTGATCAGAGAAAATTTGTGTCTTGGGTTGTGGAACCAAATATGTGTATTCTATTTTCATTTGTTAAAAAGCAGTTGGGGAGATGCTTTTCTTTATCTCTGGTAACTCAAGGGAGGAGAGGCCTGACGCCTTCTGATAATGCATTAGCACCTCCCCAGGCTATACCCCCGCCCCCAGAGTGGTGCATCTGCATTTCCATCATCCTATTGTGAGATGCATCACATCCCCCTGGTAGTGGGGGCTGGGGGGGCAGGCAGTTTCTACTTGGATAAAACGCAGACACAGGAATGCGAAAGGATCCAGCTTTCACCCGATTCCTGGGAAGAAGACCGGACCTCATCTCACCAACACCAGACGCAGTCTCATCATCACCAGACCTGATCTCACCATCACCAGACCCCTTCCCACCACCCCTGGACCCTTTTGCTACAGGATCATCTCTGCTCCAACAGAACCACATCTGCCACTCCAGGAGGACTCACTTTTGGACTGCTTCCAGCACCCTGACCAGCAGGGTGTCAGGTTGTAGCTCTGACTCTGTCAGGTTCTCCAAAATTGTTGTTTGTTTGCTTGTTTGGTTGAGTGGTTTTGTTTCCTACTACATTTGTATTGTTAATATTCCTAGTAAAGAACTGTTATTCCTATTCCCAAAATCTTTGCCTGAAAGCCCTTGATTACAAAATTATAATTTGGCGAGGGGTGAGGGGTTTACATTCTCCATTCTAAGGGAAACCCCAGTTTCCCAGGCAGATACCTGTCTTTCCAAACCAAGACAATATGTGACACATTGTGACTCAGGACCAGGATCAAGTTAATTGAAAAACATTTTCAAGTGTTTTGCTTTATTTCAGCAAATAAATGTTCTCTCTCTAAAAGCCTAACAAAAATTATTATATACTGTGGTGGAATGCTTACATAGAATTGTTTGAGATTGATTATTTTTTATAATCTAAGGTCCTGTGAAAATCCTTAAAAGCAGATATTTCCTATAAGGCTATATAGTCCTGTAATCAAGTAATAAGTATTCTGACTTCTATTTTAAAAGTTTTAAAGGGTAAACTCCTAACACTCCAAATTAGCATCTGAAAATTAGAGATTTTGGAAAAACAGAACTTCTAACAGTTATTTCTTTTCCTCCCCCATCCTAAGAATTCTTTTTTGTTATTTCATTTGTTTTCCTAGAATATGATAAGACGGGCTTCTTGAAGACAACAAAAAGAGACACAGAATTTATTTCACACTGGCACTGACTCAAGACCCTTCTATTTATACAGCCAGCATTGAAGTTATGTTTTAGTCAAATGTAGTTTCATTAAATGACATTGTAGATACAGTTTGCTGTTTTGAACAGCAGTTGCAGTGTAATTAGTACCACTTAATGGAAAAATGTAACTGAGGGGCATATTGTTATTAATCAAATTCCAGCATCAAGCTGGCTGCTATAATAATGGAAGCCATTATTGACTGATGATCTGTTCAGCCTGGAAACTGACCCTAAGTGAATCCTGTCTTTCCAAAAAAGGAGCAGACAGGCAGAGACCTCAAAATAACTTGTTTCTACCACTTCTGTGACATTGATGCATGCCAGGTACTATAAAATGTGAGGCATTACATTTTCAACTAAAGAACGGAAGAATGTAAGAATGTCAGGATCTGAAAATACAAGTCAATTAAAAAGTCTTCTTTAAACCAAAATTGCAAGATTTACCCTCTCATAGACATGGAATTTTGTGATAAATATTGAGAACTTACCCAGGGTGTATCGGTAACTCCTACCAATGTAAAAATATTTAGGTCTTCTGTTTAGAATCTAAAGAGATCTTCACGAATTATAAGTTTACACAGGTACCCATGAAGAGGTTAAAGTCGACTAAAAATTCATGTGATTCTCACAGTACTGAGGTGATAATTTGCCCAGCAGTTGATGGTCATTGTGCCATCTACATAGTACTATTATCTCCTCTTAATTCTTAATTCTGGAAGCAAAGCAAAACAACCACAACAACAACAAAGAGAGGAGACGGTGATATGTTTTTTCCCACCTGGATTTCCTGAAAAACAATGTGACATGCTTGTTGACTTTGAACAGCTTCCCTCCCAGTGCTTTCATTCTGAGCTGGCAGTTTTCTGTATTGCCCCGAGCTGATCAGGGAAGGATCTAAAAGCCATATTCAAGCAGAAATTGAGTCTGTCATCTAAATCTCATGGCTGCTGCAGCAGACCACAAATGCTACAGAAGCAACAGCTCCTTCACAAGTACCTGGGATACATGCAGCACTTCAGGAGAGCAGAGTACAGGAAGAGCTTTGTAGTAGTAAGCACTGTAACAGAAAAAATCAAACCCAATAAGAACAACAAGATCGTGTTGTAAAAAATATCGCCGTTATTAAACCAGCTGCTACAGGAAAGTATCTTCCCCTTCTACTACTGTGAATAAGTATCTTATATAAGTGTAGTTCAGCAATGAAGTATCCCATTCTATCTCAATAATAAGGATTATTGTTTAAATAAATTAGGTACTCAAATAAATAAAGTCTGCACTGAGATTTTTAACAATATTCATGCTTTTTAACAATATTGGAAGTTTTGACTTCCCAACAAGGTGCATCTGTTAAATCCTTGTTTCTAGCACACATGATGATTTGTACAAATATGCCATAATTGTTCTATTTTGAATTATTTCTATTCTTTTCCTTCCACCCCCAAAATAAGGGCAAGAATGTATTAAAAAAAACCCCAAAAACTAAAGAACATATTTCCAGCATAAAATTCTCTGGCAGAAGATTAACAAATGGCAAACTTATTATGTAAACTTGTGGTTTCGTGGTCAACTGAAATCTATCTAAATTTATGGTCTCTGTTTATTGCTGCCCACAGCTCAGTATGTTCCTTGGATCATTATGTAGGATTTCTGATGTTGGTTTGTGGCTGGATTTGAAGGTTAAAGAGGAGATTTTTTTTTTTTTAATAAATAAGGAATTATTGAAGTTGACAGGGATTATCTCTAAGGATTTCTTTGCTAATAGAAAAACAGAACCCTTGACTATTGTCAAAAAAACTAAAATAATATTTTCAGGCAGAAAAGTTTTAGGCTAGATAGTCCCTCAGTTAAAAATATGAAATTATATGGCATTTAGAGATATAATCTATAGAATTATGCTTTCATCTGACTATATATTCTGTATCCAAATTACCGCTACATTTAGACGCACTAAACTGGATTGGCAGACTTTGCACATATTCATAGAGACTGTTGGTTCATACGTAAAACTTGGGATGAAAAATTAAAGTAGAAGTTGAAAATGAGGCTACTTATTCTATGCATTTAATTACTTTATGTAACACAGAACCTATTGAAGAGAATGAGATCACAAAGGAGACAGTACCAAAGAGATCTTTCCGGATTTCACAGCAGAAGCATTTTGTACAGATTTTTGTTTCATTTAATTTCCTTTCACAATATCCAGACTCCCATGTTCAAGTTTTTAAAAAGACCTGTAATTACACTACATTATTTGGAGGACTGATTTTTTCTAGGGCTCTTTTGCAATCCACTTTTACATTCCTCTACAATAAGAATTGGAATGGTTAGTGGTTGTTTGAAATTTAGTTTGCATTCATACCTATTTCAGATGTTTTGAAACTTGATCTAATAGCATTTATTAGTTTGGAAAATTTGAATATTTCCTTTACTAGGGACTATGAATGAATGACTTCTCCCGTCACAGCAATCCTGGGGAATATTTCAGTGATTTTGGTTTGTCAGGAATTCATCTTGAATGTCCATATATTCATGTAAAACACACTCCTAAAAGCCATCTTTAAAACCTTGAAAAATGATCCTGATATTTGGACCAAAGCTAACCCCCAGCCATGCAGAAACATTACAATCCTGACTGTCAACTGGCAAATGAAAAAGGAACTGAAAATTCTTCTTTATTTAGTAACTGAATTCTCATTAACTGAATACAATTTTTTATCTAAAGCAGTTTACAGGGGAAGCAGCTATTCCCTTGATGCTCCTCTTTTTACAAACCCACATATTCGGCCCATATAGCTTATGAAACATATACAGCATTTGGCATGGTCAGGCAAGAAGATAACTCTACCCCTATCTATGTTAATATCTTTAATATGGATCACAGTTACACCTGCACAGTTACATGTACTTACATCAAGGTTTTGTCTGGATATGCCTGTCTGCAATGGTTCAGGCTCATAGTCTTTTGCAGTCATATTTTTCATCAATTCCTGATCCTGACTCCGTAGCAACATACATGACATTTCCCAATTTTCAGCGAGCTATTTAAATTAGAAAAGCATCACCTTTCTCTTTCAAGCATATGTTAGTGGAGCTTTTGTCATGAGACAATTTGAGAATATTTTTAGAAAGTTCCTTTTATCAGCCAGATCTCTATTTCTAAGTGTTCATAGAATCATAGAAATGTTTGGGATGGAAGCAACGTTAAAGATCATCCATTTCCAACCCTCTGCCATGGACAGGAACACTTTCCACTAGACAGGTGGCTCAAAGCCCCATCCAACATGGCCTTCCAGGATTGTTCTCCTGTTAACTTGCTCAGAGTATTGTGATTCCTCTTTATCCTCCTTCTCTCTGTCCTCAGGATTTTTAACTCCACTGTTTCATGGTCAGTGTACTCACAACAGACCTGGAGCTTTACATTCCTGTGTTGGTTTTGTTTGGCCTGGTTTTTGGCAGCAGGGGGCCACAGAGATGGCTTCTGTGAGAAGTTGCCAGAAGCTTCCATGATGTCCAGCAGAGCCAATCTTCATGGCTTTAAAGATGGACAAGCTGCTGGCCAAAACAGGGGCAATTAGAGAGGCTGGTTATCACACCTCTGCGATACTTAAGAAAATCAGAACAAAGTGGGGTGCGCAGTTTTTTTTTTAGCCAGCNCCCTCAGGGGAAAGACTCCTCTCCTGGAGCAGCAGAAGAAAATCTCAGTGATCAACTGACCAAACCCCCATGCCCTGTCTCCCTGCACTGCCGGTGGGAAGGAGGGAGGGGTTGGAAGGAAGAAGTTTTTTTAAGGCTTATTTTACTTCTCATTATCCTCCTCTTATTTTATTAGTAGTAAATTCACTTTGTACCTCCTAAGCTGAGCCTCTCCTGCCCCTGGAGTATTTTCTCCTGGTCCTTGTCTCACCTCATGAACTCTTTGTTAATTTTTCTCTCCTCTGCCCAGCTGTAGCATGGGAGGGTGAAAGTGGCTTTCATGGATGCCTGGTATTGCGCCAGTGTCAAACCACAACAATTCCCTGCTCTTTGTGACAAGATCCAGCACATCTCTGAATTTTCATTAATTCCTGTGAAGGCTGGCCATGACTTCCCCATGAAACTGCTATACTGATTCCTCCCCATTATTTTTATCCCAATATCTATTAATGGTATTCTTCGTCATAATTTTTTACAAATTTCTGTGGTACAGCATGCAGACTTGATGAAGTGTTCCTTTTCCTAAATTTTTCAGGAACTCATTTGGGTTTTTGAGGGGGTATTTTTGAGACAATGTGTTTGTTCTTTTTTTATGCAGATAGCTCTGTTAGAACATACACCAATTTCATAGATTTTAATGTAATCAAATGTGATTATCTTACAAATTTTAAGTAAAGATCATAAGACAGTATTTTGTTCCTCTTCCTTCTATGGTCTTGTTCTAATCCTCTTCTACCGACACTGCACAAAATCCTTTCCAATTCATGTCCTATAATAAAATGCTGCAGCACTGGAATTCTTAAATCTCCTTCAAACTAATCAGTGAAACAAAGAATTCTCTTAACTTTAAGGTAAAAAATTTCATTTGCTATATTTAATTTCCACATTCTTTGGCAAGCTTCTTGACTCCACTGTGTTAAAAAGGATTTTATCACTAGCTTTCATGGTTTACCAAGTTGCTCATCAAATTTTTTGACTTTCATTATGTCTAAACATTGTTTAACATTTGACTTGCCAAATTATATGTCCTTTTTCCTCTGAAAATTACTACCACTTTTTGAAGATTTTCTAATAGTTTTTACTACATTGCTAAATCATGATTCTTTTAAGGTGGAATCTTTTTTAAAATATATATATAATCCTTATTGTCTGTAAACTCTAATGTTGCCATTATAGCACTTGCAAGGAATTAACTGGTTTTTGCTGTGTGTTTTAATTTATTTTAATGATTTTTCAAGGAGCTCTCTTTTTCACAATTTTTCAAGGAGCTCAACATTACTCCATGCATCTTCTTAATTTTTTTTTTCACTGATGCATCTTGAATTTTATTATGTGCTCTTCAAGATCTTCAAAAATGATTTAGATACAGAAGTTGAAAGTATAATGTTTGCTGATGATACTAAATTGGGAGAAGCTGTTGAGTCTCTCAAAGGTAATGAGACCCTGCAGAAAGACCTCAGAATTAAAAGGCTGGATAATTACCAAATGTATGAAGCTTTAGCAACTCACAAAGGGCAGGCACCAACCTCTTCTCTCTGGTGACCAACAATTGGACGCAAGGGCATGGCATGAAGCTGTGTCAGGGGAAGTTTAAGCTGGATATCAAGAAAAGTTTCTTCACCCAGAGAGTGTTTGGACACTGAAACATGCTCCCCAGGGAAATGGTCACAGCACCAAATCTGACACAGTTCAAATTTTGGACGATGGTCTCAGGTACATGGTGGGATTCTTGGGGTGTCCTGTGCAGAACCAGGAGTCAGACTAAATGATCCTTGTGTGCTCTTTCTGGCTCAGGATAAGATTCTATGATTTCAGGTATTTAGAGAAGTTCTAGAACAGTTCTTCATTTGTAACATTTTGAAGTGAGCCATGTACGTTGCTCACAACAAGTGGACTAAGTCAAAACCAGCTTCTTCTAGTTGTGTTTACTCTTTTATTACTAGACTCTGCTAATTTGTCTAATTATGATAATAGGGACATTCTACTACTTCTGTGGAGTAGACTTTACTATCTTTTTTTACACTGTAAATTGTTTCTGAAAACTATTTGCTACCTTCAACATATGCATATCTATAAACTTCCTGTCCTATGCTGTCCAGTAAACTCAAAGTACTAGTCTGGTATTTGACTTTCTTCTCTTTTTGATTGTTGTACTTGCCTTTCTTTGTCTCTCCTGATTCCTACTTATTTTTTAAATTAAAAACAAGTTGAATGAAAGAAGGCATAGGTCTCTTTGTTTCTTTTGTCTTCTCTTTGTAAGGAAAACACACCACTTTTCTTCTGGGATTTCCTTCATTTGAGGACAAATAATTAGAACTGAATGAGTAAAATATGCATAAAATTTTAAAAGTTTGCTGTTTCAAATGTAAGTTAATGTCTTTGAATTACACAGTTATGTTATCCTATAGCTATTCTCCTATTAAGGACTTTTTGATGACAGTTAGCATGCCTCTATAGGCAAGAATATAGCCAAGACCATCTTACTCAGAATAACTTCTGAACTTTTTCACTGTTTGCTGAGTGACAAAGGTTAGATTCTATTGACTGCAGTGTACTGTTTTTTAACTCCTAAATATTTAAGATTATAAAAGCTTCTCAGAGTACAGTTATCTTTATGTTAAACAAAGATTCTCATCCTTATCCAAAAGATCTATAGTTTAACTCTTCATTTTCATTTTTCCTAATTTTTTTGAAGGAGCCAACCATCAAAACTTTTATAGTATTTTTCACCCCCTCTTGAAGAAATAATCCTTGTGATAACAAATGAAATGAGAACTCAATTTACTTTTAAAGAACAACAGCACAAACAATCCTATTTTATGTACAGAAACATAAGATAGAAAAGAAAGTCACATAATTTTGGATTTAAAAACATGGAAAGGACAATGAAGACCAAATTTAAGTACTTCAAACTCATGACTTATTTGTGACAACATTCACTGACTTCTTATATATTCCACCTTTATTCATAGTGTTCTTCCTCTGCAATATTAAAAGAACAGAAACAGCTTCATACTCACTTGGTAGTTTGACCAATTATTTTTGCATACTTCTATCTAAAGCCATTCTGCATTTCTGTACCAACCTTGAGTTGCAGAGATTAGTGCCACAGCTTAACAACAGAGAAGATATCTTCATTGTGAGTGCATTTTTCAACATTCTAGTACAAATAAGATTAGATGCAGTATGAAGAGCAAGCTGTAAGTACATGACATTTTCCCAATAAGTGTTTTTCATTATATTGATGCATACATAAAACTCCTGCCACATCAAATTTTGTAACTCTATTCCATGTGTCATTTATGATTTGAATTCTGACAGTATGCTACCTTCCTGACAAGAACCATAACTTCTGTTACAAAATACATTATATTTGCATACTGATCTATTTAACCATGGAAAATACCCATGTTTAAATATATCATTTCGGAAAAAATCCTTTGAAACTTATGTATGCTCAGATAATCTTTCACTGACTTCTGTGTCCTTGAACAAGAAGAGGTAGATTGAGTCAGATATGATCAGGCATTTGTTTTCACACCTCTAGGTACTTCACATTCAGTCCTTCAGACCACACTTCGGATTTTTAAAATTAAGTAGGAAGTGCTGCTAAAAAGACCTACAAAGTATTTAAAATTGTGAACACAGAAGCATACATAAATCTTACAAATATACAATCTTACAATTAATATCAATTTTGTCCTAATAAGTTTTATAACTGAGATGTAAGTAAAAATTAAGAGCTTTGCCAGATTAAATGCACAATTATTTGTCCAGGTGGAAGGTATCTTTTGTTAACTTGGAAAAGGTACTTTCATTTCAATATAATGATATCTTGACAAGAAGCTGTTTCAGCTACCACAGTACAGTTACATAAATATGATTATAATATGTTTCTGTGTGGAAACAGTTCCTAAGGCATTTTCTTATTATAAATGAAACTTCATAGAATAGTTGGGGTTTTTTATCTTTTTGGTCTTTTCTTTCTAAAAATATCCAAAATATTGTTTCATGTGATATATATAAAACCTTAAGGCCCGCAAAATTATATCATTATGATTAAAATAGTCCAGGATGCACTATTTCACATGTGAACCATTCCCAACAAAATATATCACCTAGGCAAACAACTCAGTATGATTTAGAAGGTTAAACACCTGTAATTAATGACAATAAAATCTGTATTTCTTTTAGATACACTTTAAATAAAAACGAGTAAGGACTAATGAACGTCAGCATTTAAGTAAATCATGAGCACTGGGGGAAAAAAAGGTTAATTTATTCTATGGCTTTCTGCTGTAATAAACTTATTTCTGCTGTGAAGTTTCTAGTACTTATTTAAGTCAAGATATTTGACTATATATGCAAATTTTTTGATCCAAAATAATCTGACATATTGATTTGTAGATTTGTGCATGTTATATAATTACCATGCTATTTCTCCTCCCTTTTGAATCACTAAAGAAATTTACCAAGGGATGTTAAAAAAAGTAGTTAACTGTGAAATATTTTAGCAAAAGATATGAAGTTTCAAAAAATTCATTAATTTTTCCAATTATCCCTCTGTGTACTCTTAATTGCAGAGAAGTTAAACAGTTTTATGAGGAAAACTATCAAGGAATCCTGAAGTTTAAAATGTTATTCTAGATGTTTGTAGCAGACTCATGAAAGTAAATGCAGCCTTTCTACATTTGCTATTCAGATATTGTCTTGGTTTGGAAAGTCAGGTATCTACCAGGGGAACTGGAGTTTCC
>VWYO01015299.1:0-10709 GCA_013400275.1 Rhadina sibilatrix | reverse complement strand
CCCTCCTGGCTGCCAGGGCACTGCTGCCTCATGTTCAACTTGCCACTGACCAGGACCCCCAGGTCCCTTTCTTCAGCACTGCTTTCCAGCCTCTCATTCCCCAGACTGTCCACATATTCAGGTGCCCCATCCCAGATGAAGAATCCAGCACTTTTCTTTGTTAAACCTCACGCCATTGGTGACAGCCCATCCCTCTAATTATTCAAGGTCTCTCTGCAGGGCCTCTCTGCCTTCAAGGGAATCAACAGTTACACCCAACTTAGTGCCATGAGCAAACTTAGTATCCCTTCGAGTCCTCTGTCCAAGTAGAAAGAAAAAGTTTAACATCTTAGAAAAGTATAACAGAAAGTGAACATACAGTAACCCTGCAAATCATTTAAGAGCTAGTTAAAGTGAGATCTAGATGTATGCATGTTGTAAATTCAACTGTTTTGAATTTATATTTACCTTCTTATCATCATTAAGAAAGAATGATAAAGATTTTAGCACCTCTTTTTCGGGTAGAGAGAAGACTAAAGTAAATTCCAAAGTAAATAGCCACTCCTGCAAAGGGATGATGGTTTACAACTACAAAGCATAATGTTTACTATTTTCAGTTGTGTGATTAAGAGACAGATTAAGTCTGTTTTAAGTCAAAATACTTAAAAAAATCCGTGCAAAGTTCAAGTGTTTTAGATATTTAGGAATGATTTCACGCTCCAAAAACAGAGATTCCAAAAGCACGTGGCAAAACAGCCTATTTGCTTTTTACTAACAGCTGTGGAAGTGGTGACTCTTCTTCAGTGGGCACAGGCACATGCAAAAGATTCTCCTGTTAAGTGCTTGCTGAACTGATTTCTTCACAGAATTAGGCAGATGGGCAGGCCAGGCATCAGCGAGAGCTTTTAGAAAAGGCTGCAGCTGTGGGCAACTATTTGTGAAGAGGCCCCAGGGAATTGCACTGATGTTTTCTTTCTACTACCCAGTGAACCTGGCAGTGCAGGATAGTCTACCCACACTGACTTCCAGTAGGGTATTGAAATTTCCACATTAACTAGAATTCAGTAATTTTTAATTATATTTTATGGCAAGATAAAGTGAAAGTCTTATAGAAAAATTTTAAAGTAAATAATTTATAATAATGGCTCACAGCTGAAATGAAACACTGAGAAAAAGAGACATACAAGCTTATGAACCAGCAATGCAAAGTGTCTAGCAAGCATCCATAGGTTTTCCTAATTTTAAGAAATTAAAGTAGATTATCACTGTATTTAGTCTATTCCTGGTATTTAGCCTCTTCCCTAAATGACCATTACATTTTTTTTCTCTAAGTCCTTACATGGTGCCAAGTCAGAAACTGGATGAATGTATACTTTAATTCCCTCACTCAATCAAGTATCAGCTAAAGCAGGCAGTGAAATAGCTGTGGCCCAGGTGGTGCTTCAGAGCATCAGGGCAGAGCTGTTTTCCAGGCGAGGTTATATAACAACATTTCATAAACAGCAACATATCCTAAAGTTATCCTTTAGGATTCTGACACCATAAGAAGGGTTTTCTTGCTTTGCTAAATCAGATATTAGGTGACCAGACAAGATATAACACAGGTTGAGAAAAGATCACCTGTTTTCACTTACGAAGAAAATTAATTAACTACCTTCTCTGTCTCATAAGAAGAAAATCCTGTCTCTGGGGAGGAATACTTCTTACCATATGACTTTGCTTAATCCTGTCCAGAAATGAAACACATCTTCTCATCCTGCCTTTGAGTTTATGTCTGCTTCCACAATTTGCTTACATTTGTGCTGACCCAAAACGTGTGGATTGTGGAAGTGTTTTGCTTCTAAATCTCCTTTGGGGAAGGAGATCAGAAAAAGAATGTGGTAGGAAGAGCTTCTGTCTTCTTACTTTTCTTTCCAGTGCCTGGCTGTCCTATTTTTCAGCAAAATTCTGATTGTGAGTTCAAGTCTGCATTCATGACATTGATTTATAATCTCCCACTACTGAATTTTTTTTCCCTGTTTCAACATTACTCTGCGCTACTTCTGCAGTTTTTGTTATGTGCTGTTAATAACAAAAGTTGTGTTAGGCAGCTCTATTTTCCAAAGCTCAGTTCAATTTAAAGTTTCTCAATGCAGATTAATTTCAAGTTATCATATACCAAAGCAATCCAGATCCCAAAAACATTTGGGTTTTTGCCATTTACTGCTTTCCATTTTCACTTTAAGTGAAGGTTTCTATCATACTCAAGTTACTCTACTGAAGCTCTGCCTGAACCCATATTTTGTCTCTACAAACATGTACCTAATATTTGAAAATTGAATCAGAAAAATAATTCCTGTAATAATAGTGAAATCTACTGTCTCCAATGACAAAGACACATCTTTTGAAATACATAACTTTAGTATAAGAATCTGAAAGAAAATGTCTATGAACTGCTAAGAAAGCCACAGTACAACAGTAAAACTAACTCTGCATTGTAAAATCTTGTTTCGCTTAAGTGTCTCTATGAAACATGATGAGTACTACAGCTTATAGGTAAGGAAGGATAAAAGGTAAAGGTGTTTAGACTACCTTAAAATCGGTTTTACACCAAATTCTTTCTTGTTAGCCAATATATGATGAACTTGAGAATTACGTATTTTATTCTCTCTTCACTTGGCAGCATTTTCATTCCAAACTTGTCTGACATCCATGAAAGGGTAGTTCCTGATGATTTTTAAGTATTATTCAAATGAATACTTAAAAGAGAGGGAATATGTCAAAAATTAAAATCATCCTGACTCAGCAATTACTGTGAAAACCTTCATTTTCTTCCCATGTCATTTATGCTAAAGAATATATGATCCATAAAGAGGAGAAAAAATAAATTTCTGTCAAAAATAAATATATTGTTGTTTGTTAACATTCTTTTTTAAGAGTATCAGTGTCTTTTAATTTGCAAGCTTTAGATATGCTTGCAGTATAATGCTACTGAAGAGGCAGACAAAATCTAAAAGAAAAAGAAGGAACAGAAGCTTCACTTTGATAGTTATTCTCCCCTATTAAATATTTACCTCATAAATTTAATTCAAAATGCAATTGGCTTGATTTGTAGCATTCAGAATTCATTTTCATTCATGATTTATAACAATATATTTATTCATTATTCTAGAAGACTTTATTTGGTTGAAGTGAATAGTGTGCATTTTATTTTTAAAGTCGCATTCTGTTTGTCTAAAGATTACATTTTAAATAACTGAAAAAATATTCTGCCATTAGTATCAACAGTTCAGATCACATTGGAAAAGATATTGTAGCATTATATTTGCACATAGGTAGAGAAATCTATTAAGAACTACTCAATTCCCCAGCAAAAGTAATTTTTTATGAAATTACAGTCATCTTAGATCTTTCCACTGCTACAGAGGCAGTAAAAAAAACTGAACAAGATTTAGAAAACTGAAGAAAGAATGGCTTGGCCACAAATTGAATGAAAGTATTTTTCATTATGTGACCAAGCATTCACAAAGTTTAAATTACTTTTTTTGTATTTTAAAACAATATAAAGATGTATTCTTTTCTGGGGGGAGTTTTCTTTAAAGCAGGTAGAAGGTATCTGAAGACAAATAACCCTTGGGAGTATACTTGGATGACTTCACTGGATATAAAGAAAATGCTAAGATTAAAAACTACATTCTGGGAACTTTTCACTAATGACCATTTATTTAATTTACTCAAAGTGCCTCACAGAATTGAAGGAATTGACTTTTTATTTCTATCTTCAGAGAAGAGGGTTCTCACCTATCTGTCTAGCTTGAACCAATTTTGAATAATATTTGAATACTACTTTAGTTCCCTGAATCAGTGAAGGTGATGTTCCTGAAAGTGATTTTTAAAAGATCTGTACAAAACCCTGGTTTTGGTGGGAGTTTTTTTGCAAGATATGAATTGCATACAACTTAAATGAACTGAAGCATTTTGCTGCAAGTACAACAGCTATTTTTACTCCATCTCTAATGTTATAAGAAGCAAGGGCTGAATTTATCACATTGCTTACAATAAAAACTAAATGAGTATTAGCTAAGATCTTGCAATCAGCAGAAGATATTCAAAGATGACCACCTTATTGAAAATGGACCTGTACTTTCCCTTTATTAAAGTGTAGTGAAAAACAACATTGTTTTACCTTGGTTTTGTGGTTTACCACAAAAGGTTTACCTTTTAGTTCCTGTGGAAAAATGGAGACCTGGTATGAATATAACAGCTCAAATAGCTTGGAGAAAAAACTGAATTGTATGGGTGAAAGCTGCTAATATTGTTTTTATTCACATTACCTATAACCAAACAATCTGGGGAAAATAATGTCTTTGTTAAAGATTCAGTGTCATAATTTCTGCCAGCATGGATTGCAAAAAAGGCCTAGGATGGATCCTGCACCAGGAGCAGGGGAGGCTTGTCTTGCTATTTTTAACATTTCGAAGAAAAAGAAGTTTTCTTCTTTTTAAAACTTTGTGACTTTCCTATTGCATCTCCTCTGTACATGATAATTAATAAATGTTGGCTGCAACAGTCCAAATTTTTCTTTCCATCTTCTTTTTATGTAAATAAATTCAAACAACAAACCAGGATTTCATTTGTTGCACTGAAGCTATATTCATCCAAGCATAACAAAACCCTTTGTTTGTATTTGGCAGAAATCATTGCTTGCCAAAGCAATATTCTAGCCTCCAATATGACTTTTCCAATATGAAGTTCACCTTCAATATGTTTGCATACTGAAGGTGAATTTCAGTGTCAATAAAAGGATAAGAATTACTACACCATCTCATCTATCACCCTATATCTCCTATTGCTTCACAATCAGGTGGAAATTGGAGGCCTCACAGTCGAGGGCAGTGAAAGTAGGTCTATGTTCGAGGTGGCAGGTGAGTCTCTTCAAAGCCTACCTCATCTGCTCAGGTGTCCTTATAAAATAGTTATAAGGCTCTGTAGTTGAAAGCCAGGCACATGTAAATATTGAAGAAGGTCCATCCAGTTATGTAATTTCTGAAGCTGCTCTGTAGTACTGCATCAATAGTTTCTATTTAGAAATAGAAAATAATTCCCAGTTTCACAGAAATAAAGAAGTGGCATGTAAAACTTTTGTCTAAGTATTTCTTCCTGCATTTTCTGTAACGTGTCTGCTTTGTACTTGCTAGAACTAGAATGTATTTGTTATGGATTTGTAAAGGAGAAAATGTGGCTGGAAGGCTTTTTATCTCCCTACATACTGTGTCATACTCAGCTGACACAGAACGTTTCAGAAGTCAGAGATGATCAACTGAGCATTTGTCAGACTGCATGTCAGATTGCAACTGTCCTCGGTCAGAGAATGGAAGAATTCAGAATGCGATAAAAACAGACGTGTATGCACCTACTACACTAAATTTCTTTTATTAAAAGAAATCTAATTAAAATTTCACCTCCTGCAAAATTTCATCCCTTGTTTATACCTAAATACCACAAATGGAACTTGTTCTCATATACACATACACGCAGAGCAGTTCCTAACAAATCTGAAAATTAACTAGGCAAAATTGATAATAAAGTGAATCAACCTTATATGAAATAGACAAAAAAGGGCTCCACTCAAAAAGTGAACACCAAATGGCAGATATTTGCAGAGGATTGTTGGTGACAAGTAGTTTGTGAATAATTAAAATTAAATTCATTAAAATATTTTCCAAATTTTCGTGAACATTTTTTTCGCCCAATCTAATATCATTACATGTGGAGTTAATACTTTAATATTTTATATTTGCAGTGTAAAGTTGAGTTGGTATCAATCATCCTGACAACAGATAAACACTGAGGAGTTGAAAGAATAGATGAATACATTGGTGGGAGGAGCACTGGCCTATCACCTGATGAGAAATGTATATATATAATAGACAAAAACATTTCCTATTTTACATTTTTCTTAGTAATTTTCTTTTACTTCACTAGATGCTTCTTACTGAGAAATCCATTTTCCTGTAAGGCTGTTAAAAAAAAATTTTTTTGAGGAAAATTAAAGATGAGGAAGGGTTTTTAAAAATTATTTTCTGGTTGTCAATTTGTTGAATGAATGGCCAGTATAAGATGTAGATTGATTAGTGTTGGATGCATATGGTTGCTTAGAGTGGAAGCTACTAGAACTGCTTCTAAATAAGAAACTGTTCAAATGGTGGTAGCAAAATATGAGGACTCTTGCAGCTGAAGACCTGTAGAAAAGGAGAAAAAAGAAAATTATAAAGCTCTAATGCTTCCAGGGTGAAGACTGAACTTCATTAAAGTCAATGTTGAAATTCCTTTTCATTTAGGTTCCATATGAGGGGTTTTTTTCCCTGACAGAGTTTTTAGGAGAGATCCTGTAGTAATATGCTCACCATGATAGAGTCATTTTGTCCTGTTTGCCAAATTTTAGTTTATAAACTCTAAAAAAATAAAAGAAGCATCACCATATCTAGCAGTCATCCCTTCCCCTTTTTACAGAGATTAAATTAATGCCATGGTGTCATTTTATTTCTAATATTTGCATATTTTCAGCCAGAAAATATCATGAGCTCCTGGGTATGAATTAAACTTAATTAAGTATTTTCTTTATTTGAACTTCAGGTTTTTTGTGTGCACATAAGAATCTTGTTCTGACAAACCTGTATATCACAGTCAAAATATGAAAACAAATCTGGATTTTTTTTCTTATTTTTTCTTCTCTTTTGCTGGGCTTTTATATAATAGAAAGTACTCATCATCATTATTAACCTTGTCAGATAAAGATCACTGACTACCAGTTAATGATTTAAAGGACGCTTCCTATAATTTAAATATAGAGGGACCTAGAGGAGAAGATTTCTTCTCTTCTCAGTAGCCAGTACCCTGTACAGGAGAACTACAGGGTTGTCCCTTCCTCCTTGCACCCTTCATCTGTGTGAATCATAAATAAAAAGAACCTAAAGAATGACAGAATATCTGAGTCTGGATTCTCTTGGTTGTACAATTGTATGTGGTCTCAAAGGCTGGACACATAAGAAAACTGGATAAGAATCAGCATGGCCCTCTGTGGAAGACTCCTGTGGGGAAAGATTTCAGAAAAAATAAAAACCCTCAAAACTGTTCCATATATCAAGCCAATAAGGCTGCCAAACTGATAAACAAACATAAATAAATTAGAGAACAAATTTGTCTAGATGTCCCCTATCAGAAAAATACTTTCCACATGCAGACCAGGTTCAAAAAGATCTGTTGCAGAAGATCATGGAAATACAGACAACACATGTACCACAAGAGAATGTCATACTTAAACCTCTGCGAACCAACCATGCAACTTGCACTCCTGTCACACACTCCCAACTTATCCATGCCAGACCTCTCTCACACTGAAGACAGACACTGAACTAACAGTAACCAAGTTGCTCAAACATCTTTGAGGAGACACCTTAGGAACTGGTGTTGCTCATTTTGGTACTACGGATGGGGCAGGAAGGAAGTGGAGTATGTTTTGTCTCTTTACAAGTCAGTGTTTTGTAGGATGTGTAACAGCTCATTGAGACAGACTCCATGGGGAAAATCTGTCTTCTGGTATGATACACCAGAAGGCGTCAACTGCATGGTCTGCAAGAATAGGAAAACACAACACAAGATGACCACAACACAGAAAAATGTTTATTAAGTCATTATAGAGCAATGTTGTGTTACAAACGGAGATGAGAGCTTAGACAAGTCCTACCTTTGACTCAGATTTCTGGCAGTAACTTTTTGGGGCGTTCTGTGCCCTAGATTGCTCTCATTCACAAGTTCTTAAGAATGGCTGATTAGGTCAATTACAAAATGTATTATTTATGGAATAGACACAAAATTAACAGACACAAGACTTTAAACAGACTATTTACTACACAGAATAACACAAAAAGAACTACTAGTAGTCATAATAGAGTGCACAATACAGGTACCTGTAATACAGCTAGTGAAGAAATATTATAGAGTGCATCAATATGACTTACCACGGAACTTATGATGGAATATACATAAAGTCCTTTCCCTCAATTTCTGGAGAAGTACCCAAGTAGATGTATCCAAATTTCAGGGAGAAGTCCTACAAGTTTCCAGGGTGTGTTCCACGGACTTCTGCCTCCATGAAAGTGTGTGTAGCTTTCATGGTTTGTAAAGTGAACTTTCTGTCAGTCATAAATAACAACAGCTTATCTCCCTACACCTTGTTCTCAAGGCAAGATATTGATTGTAAACTGGGAGTTCCACCTCTGGTACCAGAGAGAGAGAGAAAACTCACTAGCTAGAGATAACTCCCTACTGGACAAGTGTCTGGCCTGGGTTATCTCACCAATTTGTGTGAGGGAAAAGATGCCCAGAGCCATCACACCAGCTGATGGACAGAAGAGATAAGCTCTTCTGTGGTGGGGGGATGTTCTGCTACAGGTTGCCCCAAAAGTCTTTCTATGCCCTAAAGTTGTGAGGACAGAGAAGGTCCTTCAGGGGATCATTGAGTTTAAGTGCCCAGGTGTTGGCAGCAGAGGGATTGCAGGAGTGGCCTCTGTGACAAGAGCCCAGAAATGTCTCATGCCAGACATGGCTGATCCAGCTGCCTCCAATAGACTAAACACAGGGCACAGCTGAGTCCCACAGCCATAATGGTGGTGCCTCTGAAGAAACTTGTTTAAGAAAAAAACACTGTGTAGCAGAGTTTCTCTGAGAGAAAACGGTGAAAAATATGTGTGAGAAACAGCTCTGTGAGCACCAAGGTAAGACGAGGAGGAGAGAATGAGATACTCCAGGTATCGCTGGAATAGCATTTCCTCTGTGGTCCATGGTGGAACAAATATTTCTTTGCAGCCCGTGGAAGATGACACCTGAGCACACACCCACACTGCAGCCTGTGGAGGACCCTGTGCCACTGCACGTGGACATGCCATGAAGGAAGCTGCAGCACATGGAGAGCTCCTGCTGGAGCAGGCTTCTGGCAGAGCTCCCATTAAGAGGAGCCTATGCAGGAGAAGATGTTCTGGAAGATCCTGTGGCCCATGAGCACCCATGCTGGAGCAGGCTGCTCCTTATGGAATGTATACCATGGACAGAATCCTTGCAGGAGCAAATCTTGAAGAATAACAATGTGTGGGAAAGCAGTTTGTGAAAGACTTTATCCTAAGGGAAGGATCCCACACTGGAGGAGAGAATTGTGAGGAGAAAGGAGCAGCAGAGACAGTGTTATGGACTGAACACAATCCCATTAAGTTCCATTCTTCATGCTGCATAGGGAAAAAGGCAGAAAAGTAAGGAGCTGAGCCTAGGAAGAAGAGGAGAGAGAGCTGATTTTTAATTTTTCATTTGTTTCTCACAATCCAACTCTACTTTTAAGGGATAATAAATTAAATAATTTTTCCCCAAATTGAATCTCTTTTGCCTATGACTGTCATTGATCACAGGGCTCCCTGTCCTTAACTCACAACCTATCTCCATTTTATTTTCTCCTCCTGTCCTATTGAGGAGGAGTGAGACAGCAGCTGCATTGACATCTGGCAACCAACCACGGTCAACATACCACAGGTATGGGGCTGGGATGTGCATGTGTGTGCGTGTGTGTGCAAGTGCCTACTTGGTGATGCAAGTACAGCCTCACTTGGATTTGAGTGCTTGGAGCTGCAGCAGCTTTGTCTCTGACTGCAAGATTTCCCATTTCCGTAACATAATCCATCAGTGAACAATTAATGCACGCCTACTGTCCTAGGGTAACTTTATGATGCTTGTATCCCCAATCATCTGTTCTGATCATACTGGATATTAAGTTCTGCACCTTTTAGACTGATTCTGAGAGCGAAGGGAGGGGAAAAGAAGCACGGAGTTTGTTTTCAGAAACTGCACTTGCTCCCCCACATCCTTCACACAGACAGTGTTGTCTGCAGCACAGACAGGTGGGAGAGATCTCCCAAGGGCTACTTATTGTAAAATTCTTGGAAATGCTGGCAATCACTTTCTAAACTGAAAAGCTCGTTATTTACCAAGGGAACACAGCCAGTCTGATTTTGGCTAAAATCCATGGGCGAAGTTTGATTCTCAGCCCAATTACAGTGCACAGCAATCTTTGCAACACTTTTTCAAATCGAAAAAAACCCCAGTCTTGCTAGATCTCGATGTAGCAAGATCAAAACAATCAAATCAATTCATTTATGATTAATGGAATGAATCAACGGGAGAACTGAACTGCAAAGAATATGCTATTTGACATTCCAATTAACAAATGTGTGTGTGAGTAATGTTTTATAACACTGCTGGTGGGGACTGAAGTGGAACAAAGACCCCACAACCAAAGGTTATGAAGTAGGTATGCTTTACTCAGCGCCAGACGCACGGGGCAAGACGCACGCCAAAGATGTGTGCACAGAATAGAGCAAGTGCCTTGTCCAAATACACTTGAAACTCATACATATTTACAAAAGTTTTAATATCACCTGTACATATTCAGAACCTATCCCCGCCTACTCTCGCTTCATATGTTAATCAGCTTTTGTTGGTCTGCACTTGTGCATTATCTCCTGGTGGTCTCAGAGGTTGCTGAATAAAGTAACATCGTCTTCTTTGGGTGTTCCCTGGATGAACCCAGTTTCTGCAGAGGCCCTTTTGGTCTCTTGCTGTCTTCTATAGTCCTTGGACATAGTTTAAACTACAAATTCAGTTTTTTCTAGTTTTTGAGCAGTAGTTTCTGCTTATCAGTCTAAAAC
>VWYO01015294.1:18991-33386 GCA_013400275.1 Rhadina sibilatrix | reverse complement strand
AGCGGCGGCCGGGCGGCCCCGCTGAGGGTCCCCCCGAGGGCTCCGGGCACGGCGGCTCCGTCCCGGCTGCCGTCGGCGCAGGGCTTTGAGGAGCGGGTCCCAGAGGGGCTGTGCAGCCCAAAGGCTCCCGCTGTGCCCTTAGGGACCCCCGAGGACCGCGGCTCGGAGGACGGGGAAGTTCAGGGACGCGTTTGGGTAGCGGAGAGACCTGGTTTTAATCTGCTTAGAGTAGGGACCCTTCTAGCCCCGGCTCTGCCTGCTGCTTTGATGCTTGAAGGATGAGAGAAAAATCCCAAGAAAGCCCTTAACGCTTGGCCATTGACTTAAAAGAGCTGGATTCGATGGTTCCTGCGGGTCCTTTCCAACTCGAAATATTCTGGGATTCTGTGACTTGGAAAGAGTGTGACAAGGGTGCAGCCTGGCTCCTTAGGCTTAAAAAAAAAGCCCCAGATATGTCACTGACAGGGCTTGTCGCTATCAGATTTAATCGGCTGTTAATAAGGAAGCTTTTCTGCCCGGCTCCGGCTCTTTTTTCGCCATCCCCGTAAGGAAAACGGCGCTTGGCAGGAGAGATGCTTTTACCAAACACCTTCGAGCTGGCTCGGGGGAGGGGCTGGGCACGAATTTGTTAAATTTGTTAGAGGCTATGTGGCAGCTGATTTATCGCGATTTAAAAGCTGAGGTCAAGTAGTTCGGCTTGTTCATTCTGGTGAAGTATCCGAGGTGGGGGGGAAGGGTTGGGAAGGTAAATAGGTCTACATTGCACAATTCTGTTGGAGTGGAGCAGTTTGGGGGAGAAAAAAAAAAAAGAAATAAATGTGCTTTGAGAGGCTGTAATTGTCCGCGACAGCCATTGCGGAACAGTTCTGAACGGGGGCATAGACTCAAATTGCCTGAAAATGAGTTCTGTCTCTCGTTTCCCCCCTCCCCCATTGTCCCAAACGAAGGACTCTCATGAGAGTGTGGGTTGGGGGTAGGTCTGAAAACGTCAAATGATTGGCACCAATTGTAAGATGACTTTCTAACCACGTCAGTTTTTTTATCTTGTGAGAAGTAAACTTTCTCATGTCTGTTTTTCTGCGAGCTCACTTCGCCACTTGCTGCGATTTCAACTCTTGGGGGAGAGTTTTGCTCCTCACTCGCCTTTTCTTCTCATCGGGTGCTTTCTCTTCACCCGTTTGGGGAGCTGTGCTCAAGTGCCAGCTGATGGCTTTTGTAATGCTCGTCCTTGCTCGGATCACTTTAACATCCCAGCTAGATGAAGGTATTTCGTTTTTGCTTTCTCTCGGAAATGCTGAATGCTGGCAGGAGGTGTTGTGTTGTGTTTTGTGAGCAGACTGTGTTGATTTAGATTATTTAAGAGTCAAGTCCTCGCTGTAATCGCGCAGGGCTTTTGTTTCTTTATCTGTTTATCAATCTCTCTGTATCCATACAAATATTTAGCACGGATTATTGAAAGTAAAACGAGTGTCAGGTCTGAAATATAACAAGTTCTTGTAGGAGAATACAGACAAGTGGCTCCTGGGCTTGTTGTTCAATGTGTCTTTAACTCTTTTGCCCCCAGCACCACGGTGGCTTTCAGGGAGCAAAGCCACTGCCCTGAACGTGTCCCCACGAGCTGGCAGCAGGTAGACCCATGCTTTTAATACAGATCAGGCTCAGCCTCTCCTTTTGGGGGTGATGCATCTTAAAAGATATCATTATGAAGCTGACCTCGATATTTTGTTTCAAATTTGGATTTTTGTCTTCTGAATACCTCCAGTCTTAAGTTTCTAAATGAGTCAAGCATCTGGGCAGAGGTGTAGGTGAATTCCTTGCGGGGCTGTAGCTCGGTGCTGAGATCACGGGGTTCTCTTGTTTGTGTTAGCAAAGGAGATAGAGCCCTTCAGTTGTTTGATTGCTTGGAATGGAAGGGGAGCAGCCAAGAGGGACCGTGCCAGGCAAGAGCACCAAAATCTCCACTGCAGCCCGTGGGAAGGGCAGGGAGCCCTTGGAGGAGTCCTCCATGGACATGGAAGTGGAAAACGAAGGCACCAGGGAGCCTGACAAAGAACCTCCCCAAGGTAGGTCTGGGCTGGCTGTGGTGGTGCTGATTGAGCCTCCTTAGCAGCAACTTGAATTTCCCAACTCTTCCAGATGGGATTTGTTCTTTTCCCTTTTACAAAGCAAGGCTGAAACCCCTGGCAATTGAAAACTGCTTTTAAAGTGGTCAAAAGAGCTTGCAAAGAGTTAAAGGGTTTGGCCCAGTACAAGTGCAAAAACAATTTGTAGACTTTCTCCTAATAAAGCTGATTTCGGAGCTCTGATCTGGAACATTGTACTTCAAATTGTGGTTCAACAGCAGGATTTTTCAAATTTATAGGCAGCCAATGGTATGGGATTTCTTGGAATGGAATAAATGTCAAGTTTATTTACTTAACTCTTAAAATGATTCGACTTTCTTTTTCATGAAGCAGTGTATTTTCTTGAGTTCCTTGCGTTGAGCTTTCGCAGGAAAAAAAAAAATCTACAAAACCAGCAGCTGTGTGACTTTTTAGGGAGCCAGATGTGCAGTTGTTAAAGGCAGGTATTTGACAAACAGATGAATACACTGAAATTGGTGACAAAAACTCTGCTGCCTGTTGGAAGAAGGAGTTGCTGGTGCCTGGGGAAAAGCTGCTCTGCTGATATCCAGGGGGCCAGTTTGTTTTCGTAACAAACTTCCTGTCTTTGCAGAGCAGCCGTGCTGTCATTGCAGCTTTCAGAGCCTCGTGCAGAGATCCCCAAATCTCGCACAGTGACTCTGAAATGTGGCTTTGCACTTACTCATTAAGAAGGCTTTGCCTGCTTCAGATTTGCAGATTTATTGTGATGGTTGGAGCTGTTGGAATTGCAGAGGGCCTGTTAAAGTGTGTTGGAATAAGAGTTACATAATGAAAGAACAAACCCAGCGATGGGACATCTTAAGTAGCTCTTAAAAAACATTTTGTTTGTGGAAAGAGGAATTTTAATTCCACTGCGCTCATATTAATGATTACAGGCCGAAATGTAGTTTGGTTCAGACAGAAGTGATGTTTGTTTTCTCGGTTCAACATTTTAAAAGGTGTCAAATCATTGAGAGCTTACAGTTGTTTTTTTGTTTTGCCTTTTTTTTTTTTTTAATTTTTTTTTTTTTTATCTTTCCGTTTATTTGGACGGGTTTTAGCAGCCTCAGATGAGGTGGTGGATAATCGAAGTTTAGAAGAGATTTTGGGTAGCATCCCTCCTCCCCCACCTCCGGCAATGACCAGTGAACCTGGTGCTCCTCGGCTCATGATCACTCACATTGTAAACCAGAACTTCAAATCCTATGCAGGGGAGCGAATTCTGGGACCTTTTCACAAGGTATCTTTCTTTTTTTCTTGAGTACTTTTGAGCTGAAGTGAAGGTAAGGCTTCACTGGGTGATATTATTCCTTCCTGCCTTTTCATCTAAGCTGACCTCAAAATAACTGCAAAAATATTTAAGGTTTAGAAATATTTTGATAGTAATATTCTAAATTAAGTAGAGAAAACAGTTAAGTGCAACTTTCCAATGCTGTGCAATTTTAATTTGTCAGCACAGCTTAGAAAAACTCTGTTTTCTCTTGATTTCGTTTGCTGGAGAACTTTTAGGGCTGTGTTTGAAGAAAGAGAATATTTTTTAGTGCCCACAAGAGACTTACGTGGCTGAGCATGAAACTTTGCTTGTGAAGGCTGTGAAGTGCAGGGCTTTGGGTTAACCAGTGCAGCTGGGAAAGCTGAGCTGAGGTGTGGGGCTTTTATTCACTTCTACCTTTGGCAGCAAAAGCTCAGCTCTCAGAGCTTGCACCCACGAGGAATAATTGTGCTGGAAATAGGTGAGAGACACTGGGCAGGATTTCTTTCTTTCCCTTTGAAGATCACTTCTTTCCCCTTTTTCTGTGCAGCGTTTTTCATGTATTGTTGGCCCAAATGGCAGTGGCAAATCCAATATCATTGATTCCCTGCTTTTTGTGTTCGGCTATCGAGCCCAAAAAATCCGCTCCAAAAAACTCTCGGTGCTGATCCATAATTCTGACGAGCACAGGGACATCCAGAGCTGCTCTGTGGAAGTTCACTTCCAAAAGATCATTGACAAGGTATGTATGATTCCAGGTTTTTTAGTTTTTTTTTTAAGGAGCTTGAAAAACTTTTTTTTAATATTTGCTTATTTTTGTTGGTGCTGGGGAAAACTTCATAGCATGATTAGTTTACCTTTGGGATATAAACCATCAGCGTTAATTAAGTTTAAAAATTCTCTGTTGAGTAGTGCAGCTCTTAAAATCTTAGTAAAGATTCTTTTATTTGCTGCAGGACTAATATGTGGTATGTTTCTGTTTGAAAACAATTTGGACATTTTTAATCATCATTTTAAGGAGAACTCGTTTTAATTTGTAATCTGATTTACCTCGAGTAAATTTATTTCTGCAATTAAAAGAATTTAATAAAAATTTATAAGTCTATGTTTGCACATATTAGGTATTCTTAAATGTATAACACAAATATATGTATTAAGGATTAAAACTTATTTAAGCAAAACTTTTCAAACCAGTTAGAAATTATTTTAGGTTATCTAAATATAGAAAAATACATAATGAATCTGAAACTTATTTACACTTTATGTACTGTAAACATGCCTGCAATTTTGTAACAAATTTTTCAGCAAAAATTCTGCACCCCACATTTTACCACTAAAATTTTTTGAAGCTGATATTTTGTTAGAATGAAATAGAAGCAGTTGGCAAATTAAAAAATGTCCTTTGCTTGCTGCTTTGTGTATTGATAAAAAACTTTAGCACTTTTTTAAAATTTATTTATTGCAGTTGCAGTACAAAGAATTTATTTCTCTTAATTTAAATTTCTTTTTCGTGCTCACATCCAAACTTTTAAATTTAGGGTCAACCAAAAAAGTGAGAAGTGTACATTGAAATTCTAAAAATGGTGTTCATAAAGTGGCAGCATTTACAGCCTTTTTTTAGGAACTGTTTGAGAATACATTTATTTTTTTTCTTTTTAGATTTATAGTAACCAGATTTAAAAATCCATCTATTTAATTTTTTTGAAAAATTTTTGTTTTACTTTGTGTTCACATCCAGAAGCTGAGTTTGATTTTAAACCAGTGAGCAATTTGGGAGCTCTTGGGGGTTAATCTGGATGAGTTTTAACTTCTTAAAGCCTGGCACCAGCTGTTTTTTTGGCTGCTGCTCTGGAGGTAAATGGAAGCTCTCTTTTGAAGCTGCTGATGTCACATTTGTCACATCTTTTAATGTTTGGCTTTTTTATCTTGTGCAGTTTCTCTTTGGAGCTCTGAGCTGAGAGCAGCTCTGGAGGAGCTGGAAATGCAGAGAGCTCTGCAGTCCCCAGGGCTTCCAGAGCCACTCCAGGCTGGGACAGCACAGCCACTGCACCCTGGGCCATTGCAAAGGGAATTCATGCAGCATTTCTCACAGCTCCAGCTGATATTAGATGTGGCAAAGGCATCAGATGAAGACAATTCAGGGCAATTTTTTTGTCCACTTCTCAAAAGGATTTTTTTTCTTGTTGTTGTTTTTCTCTCTTTTTTTTGAGAGATGCAATTTTAAGACAGCTCCCACTTCTACAACTCAGAGTCCGTGATATAAAAACATCTCATGATGAAACTTATCTACTTAATTGTGAAATAGGAGGTAAATCCACAGCTACAGTAATTGTTCCTCTGGCTTTGTGTTTCCTCAAAGCAGGAAGGAGATGATTACGAAGTCATTCCTGACAGCAAATTCTGTGTCTGTAGAGCTGCCTTTAGAGACAATTCTTCCGCCTACTACATCAATGGCAAGAAAAAGACTTTCAGAGATGTTGGGATGCTTCTCCGAAGCCACGGGATTGATCTGGATCATAACAGGTTCTTAATTTTACAGGTTGGTGTGTGAATAAAACCCATTTGAAAGTTTGTATTTCCAGTTCAAGCTCTAAAAAGAATGCAGGTTTGAAGTGGTGCCTTGGAGGCCTTGAAGTGCTGTAGCAGCACATCATGGTTTGCATGCTCTGCTCAAGGTGCGAATCATTATTTGCTGCTGTAGGAATTGAAGGCCCAGAAGCAGTTGAGGATCCTACTGCCCCTTTTTCCAGGAAGGAATTGTGTTCCTGACTGCAGGATTTGTGCTCCTGCCCCTTTTTCCAGGAAGGAGTTATGTTCCTGACTGCAGGATCTGTGCTCCTGTCCCTTTTTCCAGGAGGGAATTGTGTTCCTGACTGCAGGATCTGTGCTTGTCCCGCCCTAGCAGCACGTAAATATTGGCGTGTAAAAGAATCCTTCAACCCCAATATTATTGTGCTGCTTCAGCGTGGCAGAGACTCAGCAACTGGGGGGTGCTTTTTTATCTGAACTCCATCAATATTCATTTCAATTGGAATGGTTTAATTGTTTAATCTGCTATTGTCTGCAGCTCTCATAGAGACGTGGTTTCGCTGAGACACGAGTGTGGAAAAATGAAGTGTGCATAAAATAAGGGCAAGAAAAAAAATCCCCTGAATTGTGTTGGTTGTTTACCAGCTCCAGAAATAGCACATTTATAACCAATTATGGTTTACGGCCCATACTGTAAAAAATAATCACAATTTGTCAATATAATATCATTTTTATTCGTGTTTGATCTTCAGAGTCTGAGGCTTGCTTGCATCTGTTTGCTGTTTCAAAGTCAGGCTGAAGGGAACAATGTTATTTTTTTTTTTTCTAGTTTTTAAATAATGAGAATTTTGCTAAGTGCCAGCCAGTTAAAATGTAAATTAAGCCACAAGCATTTAAATATTAATTCCATTAAATAACTATTTCTGCCATTACCTGTAATTACTAATAAGTCCCAAATCTACTCTGGCCTAGAAATCAGTGATCAGTGGGAGCTTCCCAAGGTCTGAAATGTTTTAATAGAGTTTATTTTAGGCCTGGTTCTGTCAAAGGAGCTTCCAGTTCCCCTCTAAAAAACCAAAATATTTAAAAAACTTGTAGCTGGGTGGCTGTGCTTGCTTCACTTCCTCCAGGCTTTCTGTGCAGTCCTTTTTTACAGCTACACCCACAAAAAGAGGATATCTCTGTTTGCAAGTCTCCATGCCAATTAATTATTTCCTCCAACACTTTATTCCTGTATTTTCTGCTTCAAGATGGAGCGAGAAGCACCTCCAAGAAAACAACTTGGAGTAAATACATCCTTCTTTTTTTTTTTTTCAATACAGTTGTTCTGAAATCTCATTTTGCCAAAATTTCCAGAAGGGAGAAATGTAAAGTGAAAGATGAAGCAGGGTGGGAGTGCTGGGGCAGAGATACTCAAAGCTCAGAGATCATTGGGAGCAGGGGAGGGGAACATTTAGAAAAGAATATTGATATCTTAATTTATTTTATATTTTTTTCCCCCAAATGGGATTTATTTTCTTCTGCAAATTGTTTCAGTTAGGGAAATAAGGGGAAGTAGAGCAAATATTAACCATAAGCCAGAGCTTTCCCACCATAACTTTTATATTATTTTATATTTCATCCCAGCAGGCTTTATCTCAGAAACTGCATTGAGATTTTCTGCTTTGTTAGTCTTTCTGAAAGGCAGGGCCTTTCTCTTTCCCTTTTAAAAGTGAAATCTACTGATCTGACTGTCCAAAATTGAGTATTTCCACTTGGGAAATGTAGCAATATTTTCCACAGAATGACAGCAGAACTTCAACCCCCAAATCCTAAAATTTATAGTTAGAAGGAAATAAAACCATCTAAGGCTGTGGATTGTTATCACAAGGCTTGCATTCCCCCCCCCCCACCCTTACCTAATGTTTTTTAAATTATTTAAAATTGAAGGCATAATTAACAGGCTTATTTGGCTTTTACTAATTTTTTTTTTACAGCAAAACTAAGAAGTTTAATTAAACTAAGTTTAACCAAGTATTTCTCGTTTAAAGTAAGTTCAAAATCTCTGATTTTTGACTGTATCAATAGGGTGTAATTAAAATATTTCATTTGTACTCTAGATTTTGGGGAAAAATATTAATTAAGGATTGTCAAATGCTGGTTTGGGTGTGTGACAGAACATTTGCTGTCACTACTAAAGAAGATGTTGTAGGAGAACATGTCCTACATGTAGTAACAACACCTTTAGAGCTTTGATTTTTATCTTGCTCACATAATTGCCATTACTCAATGGAAAGTATTTGCTTTTTTAGAAGATTGCTTCAGGTTTTTTGCATGATTTTTCCCCTCTTTCACCCCCTATTTTGCAGTGGTTTTCTGCTGATTTTGGTGGTTTTTAGGGTAAAATTTGAAAGCTGAGTTTTGATCTCATAGCTATTTCTGCTGATGCCAAACTGAAAACAGTCAAATCAAACTGCTGCTGCTGACTTCTGTGAATAACATCACAAAAAAAGCACCTGTGAGAAAACAGAAAATGTGAGAGTAATTGAGTAGTTATAGAAAAATTACAAATTCTGTGCCTCAACTGGCAAATTGAAATAAATCTGGTTTCAAGATCCTTCTGGTTGCAGTGGGATTTTGCCAGCACAGAACAGGAGGAGTTTGTCACTTCTGGGATCCTTAACTCCAACACTCCATAGTGCATGTTTTTAATAAATTGCCCTGTGCTTTTAGTACTTCAGGGATAGACAATTATTTTGCATTACTCTAATAATTATTATTTAAAAGTATCACAAATACTTGCATTTTCAATCAGCTTGCCACAGCCTGAAACTGCAACAGGAAAAAGTGCATCTTGTCACTTAAAAAAGGAGAGTTTGGGGGGAAAATCTGGCATGTTGCTGCTACTTTTCTGTCTTCCACACCTTCCAGGAACTTGGAGAGGTGTAAAGAACAACAAATAAAATAATGTAGCTTTCACTGAAAGCCTTGGAACCCTGCTCTGCCCAGGCTGACACACTCAGAGTAAGTATTTGTGCTGTTCTCTGCAGTGACTCCTCTGAAAGGTTAAAAAATCTCAGCCTCTTCCTCCTGCCTGCTTTCCTCTAAGGAATGATGAAAGAAATGGGAGCACTGGAGGAATGTCAGGTTTGGAAGTGCAGGGAGGGGGAATATTTGGGATCTGTGGCCAGCTCTGGGATGGGCAGGGTGAGAAGCAGTCACCAACAAGGGGGGAAAAGCCAAGTGGAGCTGCCCCAGGCAGCCCCTGTGCACATAAATGTTGCAGAATTCATTCTGCATTCATGGCAGCAAGCTTCTAAATTGATTTTAATTTATTTCAGAATCTCACAAACAAATTAAAACAGGTTTAAGTCAGTTTTGTCCTAATGACAGTGGTATTTCACTTGAATATATTGGATAGGCTTAATTTAAATATTCTGCTGTAATCTTCTAGGTCTAAAGAAGTGCAGGGATTTTATTTGGTGTGTTTTGTAACTGACTGGAGCTCAGTTTTATCCTGTAGCAATATGAGGTTGCCAGGAAGGAAATTCTCTCAGGTTTTTCACCTGCTCCTGTGTGGAAACAACGTGGGAGTCACTTCCAGGGGAGTGGGGAGGAAATGAGGGAGAGATTTTCCTTTCCTTGGAGATAAACCAGAAATTCCCAATTGTTGGGGCCTGTGCTCCTGATGGAGCATTGGAGCTGAGGCTATAAATTATTAATTATTAATGGAATTATAAAAAAAATTCTGTGCTGCCAGCATTGGGGTGAAGAGAGGCTTGGTCCTGTAGGAAATTCTGCAGAAAAACATGGAAAAATGGGAGGAGAAAATGAGTGATAATTGAATATTTCTTTAGAACACACCAATAACAAATCAAACATTGCAGGTTGGGTTTGCCAATTCCTGACAGATTCCAAAGTGATTCTGGATTTGCACTCACTTCATGCTGTTATATTAAACACAGGAATGTCCTTAAAACTTCCAAACTTATTTCCAGAATGCAGAATTGTAGTTTTGTGCAAACAACTGAATGTTGTATAAAGACTCAATCTGAGATTTTCCTCATCTCTGGCCAGTGATGACATTGTAGATTTTTATATGTGCATTTATTTTTTATTGGACTTTGTTTCCCACTGAGTTTTCCTGGAAAGGAGGAGTTGTTGGTACATTTTTTTTTCCCCTTTCCTGTATATTTACCATGGGGTAAAATGGAAAAGTAAAAATGAGATAGAACTGCAAACATTAAATAATAGCAACAATAACATGGAATTACAGGAAGAAGATCTCAAAAGCTGTGTTACAGCAGGAGAATAATGAGGTTATGGGAATATTTGCTGTCTCCATGCATATTCTAGCATCCATGGATGTAGAATTGGAATTCCTGGGCAAAGCTTTGTGAGGTGGGATAAAAATAATGAAATAAAGATACAGAAATTTAGGACTTATTTTTGCCATTCTTTACTGTAGTCCTGCTTAAAAATGAGAGGTACCATTGTGGTAAGGTGGGGAAAAAAAAAAACCCAAAGCCAAGTGTGGGCACATAAAAGAAAGGTTAAAAAATTGAAATCTGAGAGGGAAGGTGAAATCAGTGGAAGCTGCAGACAGGGAAAGGGAGACACTCATCTCATTTTGCTGCCTAAAGGCTTTTTGAAGAGGAAAAATGCACTTTTGGTGCCCTGTTATCAAGAAATTGATGGCACAAAACAGCCAAGAAATAAAAAAGTAGCGAGAAAATTAAATTCCACAACATGCAGGCTATTTTCCCTCTAAATTTTCCTCCCCCTTGGCTTTTGCTGCAGTTTCAGGTTGTGTCAGACAGGTGGAATTGGATCTGAATGAGCCCAAAAGCTGAAATCAGGAGCAGGAACTTCGTGGTAGTGCTGGTTCTGCTCTGTGTGCAGGAGTGGGGTAAAGAACCAAAGGAAAAGCTTGGATTTCTCTCTTCAAGCTCTAGAAAAACAGCTTTACAATAAATATTCCAGATGTTTTCATGTGATTTTCCTTCAGGCAAATCCAGTGTCCCGATGTCACTCTGGCTTTGCTCTTCTTGATGCTGTGGTTTTCACCTCCTGGAGAAGCTCTTGTAAAAATCTGTTCCTTTCCATTTGCTTCAGTGTTTGAGAGAATTGAAACATTGCTGTGCTCTGGAAAATGTTTTATTAAGAGAAGTTTGCCCTATGCTGAGTCACTTTTGTCTCCAGTTCTGTGGTAAAAAGTTAAGAAAATACTTGAAATCGGGGTGTAATTTGAATTAAGATGAGGTTTTTACATTTGGGCAAACAAATAGCAAATTTTAGCTCTGGCTGCTCTAATCTTCCACAAAAGTGTGAATTCAGGTGGTTTTTACAACTGCAAGCACTGCTTACATTAAATTTGAATTACCCATGCCTTTATAGTACTATTTCATCACAAATACCCCTTAATCTTGTGATACTTGATAAATTAAATTGTCCTCATCACTGCATTCAGATATTGATTCCATTTAATTTATGTAATGCCATAAAATTGCAAACTGATTTATGTAATCACTCGATTTAGAAGGCAAATTGTACATATTGTAAAGTTCCAATATTAAGGTATTATTATTATTAAATATTAAGTTACAGAATGATTGGAATTCTGCTGGAATGGTTGGATTACAGTAAAGTTTGGTGAGGTTTTGGTCTCAATAAGAAAACTTCCTTTTATGAGGGGTTTAAAAACCCTTAAAAACTTTTCTATTATAGAATACACTGCTGCTACAGTGAAACTGCTAAAATATTATTTTGAATTTTAAAAAATATCCTAAGAGTACTAAATATTCTTCAAAATACCAAGTATCATAGTCACAGTTGTCATACATTAAGTTTTCTGGTGGTTTAATGGGATTTTGAAACAAATTTATATATTTTGACCTGTCCCTAACCAGGGAGGGTTTTCCTGATCCATAATGTTGCATTTTCTAGGAAATATTTTCTCTAAAAGCACAACTGTGATTTTTCACTTCAGTCAGATGTCACATTTCTCTACCTCTGATTAGTGGTAGAGGAAAAAAACCCCAAAACCTAAACCATCATAACTGCACCACAAAATTCCCCTCCAAAACCACCCAAACTTCCCTGAGCTCCAGCTCAGAGCACGGTGCACTCCCAGTAGTGAATTCTAAGCTATCCCAATGTTCTCAGCTTTTTAAAGCTGAGCTTAAGACAGCAGAAATTGAGAATCCAAAATCCTGGAGAACTGTTTTTATCTCCTTGGTGCCATAATTATTCTGTGGGACATTGCCAGAGAGCTCTGGAAGTGCTGCAGTGACAGCTTAGACAAAACTCAGGGTACTCAAGGTGCTGCCTTCCCAAAACTTTATCCCAAATAATCAGGGATGAAAAGAGAAAACAACAATTAACAGAAACAAACATCTTCTTAGGTTCTCCAGAAACAACAACTCCTGCCCAAGGGTAGGGCTGGATGGGGTATTGGGAAGGAATTCTTGGCTGTGAGGGTGGGGAGGGGCTGGAATTCCCAGAGAAGCTGTGGCTGCCCCTGCATCCCTGGAAGTGTCCAAGACACCCTGGGATTGTGAAAAGTGTCCCTTAAAGCCTCTTCCAACCTCAAAAAGAGTTACTGTTCTTCATGAAGAGTTCTCAGGCTGCTGGCAGTAATTTTTCACTGCCAGACCCTTTTTGCCATCCCTGTCTCTTCCACAGCAGAAGTTTAGGGTGGAGTGTGGTGGCTGGATCCCGAAACTGCCCCACAATCCCAGTTACACTGCTGGGGCTGGATCCTGTCCCTGCTGGGATCAGCTCTTGGTGCCATTCACACTCTGTAGCTTTGGGAACCCCTGCCCAGAGGGGAAGAGGGGAAGAGGGAGGTTGTGGAACACAGCACAGCACATGGGAGTTACCTCTGGGATCTTGTTTCTAGACCACAGTTGCAGGAAAAGCCTCAGGAGTAGGTCAGACTTTCCCTTTATCAGGCAGTTAGACAACCTTGTTTAAAATTCCAATCCATATGTGCCAGAAAGGATTGGATAAACTCAGGTTAGAGCTGTGCTGAGAGGATCAGCTGTTTTCCTGCTTTTAGAGAAAACAGTGGTTGTGGGCAAATTCAGAATTTTAAACCACTTCTGCAACGTGCTGCTGGGGTTGCCAGTCCTGAAACTTCTTTTCAACTTTGCCTCTTTTCTTAGGTACAACAGAAAATTAAATTGAGGAAGTATCTTAAACTTATCACAGCTGTGCAAAGAAACACAGGTTCCAAATTGCAGGAATTTATTCCTCATGCTTTTCACCAAAGGAGCCACTTCCAGCTGAGAAGGGCTCTTCCCTTATTTTACAGCCTGGTCTCCAACCAGATTTGTCCTGATTTGCCCCAGGGCTCAGCTGATGAGGTGATGGTGTAGGATTCCCAGTGGTAGCTCCCTGAGGAATTCTGTGCTGGAGTTGGCCACTTCCAGCTCGTGCTGTATTTGCATCCCAGTGGATCCACGTGGGTGTGGAAGGCTCCACATGCTGCAGAAGCTGGAATTGGGTTTGTAATTCCATTTAGAGCTGAGTGTAGAACCTTCCCAAAGGGCTTGCTGGGTATGGCAATGTGGAATCCAGGATGGTTTGGGTGGGAAGGGACCTTAAATCCCATCCAGCCCCACCCCTGCCATGCCCTTTGCTATCCCAGGCTGCTCCAAGCTCTGTCCAGCTTGGCCTTGGGCACTGCCAGGGATCCAGGGGCAGCCACAGCTGCTCTGGGCACCCTGGGCCAGCCCTGCCCACCCTCCCAGGGAACAATTCCTGCCCAAAATCCCATCCAGCCCTCCCCTCTGGCAGTGGGAAACCATTCCCTGTGTGCTGTCCCTCCAGCCCTTGTAAACAGTCTCCATCTTTCCTGTAGCTCCTTCAGGCACTGGGAGGTCACAGTTCAGTCACCCTGGAGCTTCTCCAGGACAGATCCAAGGCTGTTTTTTTCCAGGAATTCCTTCCCTTGTGTGGATGTTTGGTTCCTTGTTGGCATCGCCCATGGCTGGGTGTTGACATCCATTTTGATTGTCTGAGCAGAGCCTCCATTTCCTTTTTTCTTTTACACATTGCTCCCTGTCCTGAATCCCTGAGCCACAGGAAGGCAGCTGAGGGAGGGAACTCCAGAATTCCAGGGGTGCTGGTGGCAGCCTTGGCAAAGCTGGGGCTGGCAGCTCTGAGGAGCTGCCCGAGCTCCTTCCCCTCATTGCTCAACAAATGTCTGCCTGCCCCGCCTTGGTTTCACTTTCACAATGTCGGGCTGTTTCAAAATTCATAAAGAGCAAAGAGGTTCAGGGCTTTTCAGTTCATAATTCAAATAATGGATCAAGTAATGATGGTACTTAATTGTGAAACATTTAAATATAGTAATTGTAAAATCTGTTTGCTCTGTTAATCGTTGTCAAGAAAAAACAGGTACAACCTTTTCACTCTGCTTTGTCAATTAGAGGAAGCCTTTAATTTCTTTTCTGGTATAGTTTCTTTTGATTTTTTTCTTTTTTGGAAACCTTTTTATTTCCTAAAT
>VWYO01015294.1:0-12976 GCA_013400275.1 Rhadina sibilatrix | reverse complement strand
TGGCATTAGGAATTCAGAGAGGGATTCCTCATTTCCCTGGCATTAGGAATTCGGAGAGGGATTCCTCATTTCCCTGGCATTAGGAATTCAGAGAGGGATTCTTCATTTCCCTGGCAGTAGGAATTTAGAGAGGGATTCCTCATTTCCTTGGCATTAGGAATTTGGAGAGGGATTCCTCATTTCCCTGGCATTAGGAATTCAGAGAGGGATTCCTCATTTCCCTGGCATTAGGAATTCGGAGAGGGATTCCTCATTTCCCTGGCATTAGGAATTCAGATAGGGATTCCTCACTTCCCTGGCATTAGGAATTTGGAGAGGGATTCCTCATTTCCCTGGCATTAGGAATTTGAAGAGGGATGCCTTATTTCCCTGGCATTAGGAATTGAGAGAGCAGAGCTGTAAATCCTGTGGACTTGCTGTAAAATCAAACATTTTTCAGTTCTTTCCGAGCAACGTTGGTTTAAAGTTCTGAAAATTCAGAGCTGAGTTTTTCATTCCTGTTGCACATCAGTGTAATTGTAAAAATGCTGGTTTTGTATTATACAGCTTTTTGTCCGAGGACAGTTATCTCTGCTTCAGAAAAATCAGTTTATTCAGCTTTTAAAAAGGGCATTCATGGATTTACTGGGACAGAGCTCAAAGAGCAGCTCAGGTGCCAACTAACCAGTGTTTGCCCCTCGTCCCTCAATCCTCAGGGAGACCTGGGAGCCATCGATGACAAGTATGACGTGGCCATTTCCTCCTCCTGTGGAGCCTTGGATCACATTGTCGTGGACACCATTGACACTGCCCAGGCCTGTGTGAACTTCCTGAAGGCTGGAGGGATTGGAGTTGCCACCTTTATAGCCCTGGACAAGGTGAGTCCCACCCTTGGGAAAACAAATCATTTTACTGTTAATTGCAGTCCAATTACGTTGGTTTTAAAGCCTTAACATCCCACAGAATAAAGGAACCACCTCAAGGTTTATCCCAAAGACTCATTCCCTGATTTCCTGTGTGGTTGTAGATGGCAGTGTGGGAAAAGAAAATGCAGAAAATCCCAACTCCTGAGAACGCCCCGCGGCTCTTTGACCTGGTGAAGGTGGAGGACCCCAAGGTTCGCCTGGCCTTCTACTTCGCTCTCAGGGACACTCTGGTGGCCAAAAACCTGGAAGAAGCCACCAGAATAGCATTCCAAAAGGAGAAAAGGTGGAGGGTGGTAACCCTGCAAGGACAAATCATCGAGGTGTCAGGTACTGCAGCCCCGACTGGAGCTCCATTGGAAGCACCTTGTGGGTGATACCAAAGCCCAGGGAGTTCTCTGACCTCTCCTCATCCCTTTTTCTGTAGGAACCATTACTGGCGGGGGGGGAAAAGTCATGAAGGGCAGAATGGGCTCCTCAGTCGTGATGGATATTTCAGAAGAAGAGGTGAGCACATCATGGAAATGGAATTCCAGCAGAATTCCTTCATTTGGGCAGTTCTGACACACATGTGCCTTTCGAAGCAGTGTGAGCAGGAGCAGTCTGGGATGGAAGATAATTACAAAGGGTTACAAAGCCAAAACTCCCAATGTTAGCAGAGCTTACAGTGCTTTGAAGTGCATCAGGGATAAAAGGGTTGTCATAGGCAGGGGCTGCCCAGGGAGGTTGGGAGTCCCCATCCCTGAGGTGGCACTCAGTGCTCTGGGCTGGGGACAAGGTGGTGACCAGGCACAGGCTGGGCTCTGGGGACAAGGAGGGCTTTTCCAGCCTCAGGGATTCTGGGATTCTGTGTTTGTTCACAGCCCAGCCCATTACTGAATTCACAGTGCTCCCCTTGGATAGCTTGGACACCTTTATGGCAGAGCAGGACATAGTTTGCTTTTGCTTCTGAATTCTATTCAGGTTTTAATTTGGAGCTGCTCCTCTTGTTTCTCACTGGCAGACTTGATGTTCCCAGCACTCAGACTCCCCAAACTGAAGTTTTTACTCCACTTTCTCCTGTGTTTTAAGAGCTGTTGAGCACAGGGATGAGCCCTGGCTTGGTTTTGTCATGGTGGCAACCAGTAAATAATCCTCTCATTCTGTGTAGATCAGCAAAATGGAAGCCCAGCTGCAGAGGGATTCCAAAAGAGCTGTGCAGTGTCAGGAGGAGAAATCCCAGCTTGAGGAAGCCATAAGGAAACTGCAGCAGGACATTCGGGAGATGAGGAACACCTCAGAGAAATACACAGCGAGTATCCAGGTGAGAATTCCTGAGCACTTCCCAGCCTCAGCCCCACACAGGCCTGGCTGCTGTCAAGGAGTTTTCAAGGACAAGATTCCAGCCCAGTTTTGTCTTCTCTGCAGGGTTTTTCTGAACAAGAACTTGATCTCAAAAACCAAATCAAAGACCTGGAAGCCAACGTCGCTGCTGCTGCTCCAGACAAAACCAAACAGAAGGAATTGGAAAAAGTCCTCGATGGTTATAAAAAAGGTACATTTTTTTGAGAGGGGATTAGAGATAAAAGTTGTAGTAATTTCTTTAAGCAATAGAGGAAGGAATGGGTTTGAGTTTGTGCTTCAGTTCCCTGTCTTGGTTTGGGACCTCATTTTTCTAAGCTAAGGTGTTTCAAGAAATCAGAGAGTAAACCCCCTTTTCTTTGTGATTGCTCAAGTTCATGTTTCAGTCAAGCTAAAGTAAACATGAATTTCAGTATTTTGTTTCTTTGCTTATATTTTTGTGGTCGTATCACACATTCATAGGGAAACTTAGTTTAATTAGGGGTAAGATTTGTTAATGGGGAGGTAATGATATAAAAGCCAAGTGAGGGTTTTTGCCAGGCTCTAACCAGGCTCTGCCATGAGGTTAAAATAAACCCCTGTATTCTTTGTGGGAACACATTCCTTTTCTGCAGTGATGCTGTTCAGCAGGGGCAGGCACTACACAGTTACACCAGCTCCTGAGAAATGCAAGTGACCAGTTCTTAAAATTTAATTTTTGAATATCTCCCTATTAATGAAATGCAAAGAACAAGCTTGGAGTAACTTCGAATGCACCACCTCAAGTATTTTAAATACTCTGTGTGCATCAGCTAATCCACGTGGAGCGTTTTTTATGGCAGGATTTTGATGTTTGTCACAGTGAAACTGCTCATTTGTCACAGCACAGAGAATCTGTGCACTTGCCAGTGGAGGAACAGAGCAGAGCTTGCCTGTGAGATCCCTTGCATGCCTTGGTGCCCTCAGTGCTGCTGTCCCTCAGCAGCTCAGGTGCCCTGAGCTCCCTTTCCCTGCACAGATTACGAGCGCGTGGCTGAGAGGGCCGGGAAGATGGAGGAGGAAGTGAAACGACTGCACCAGCTCATCATGGACACCAACAACAAAAAACTGAAGGCTCAGCAGGACAAAATTGATCAGATTGACAAGGAAATAGATGAATATTCCTCAGCCATCACCAAGGCCCAGGTGGCAGCCAAGACTGCAGACAGGTACAGCACGGGGAGCTCCAGGCTGGAGCTGCACTCATTCAGTGTCTGTGCTAAGTGGGGCTCAGGGAGGGAAAGGGAAGTCAAATTTTGTAGTTTCTGATAGTTTAAAAGTCACATTCAATCAGCATTTCTCTAGTAGTTGCCTGAATTATTTCTCTAATACTGCCTAAATTGCAATGTTCAGGATAAAGTCCAAAATAGCACTCGGGTGGATGTGCTGGAACAGTTCAAACCTGAAGGGACTGATTTTATTAGGAGGTCTGTCAGGAAATAAAATGAGATCTATTTTTTATGGGAGCTCACCAATCCATAGAGATTCCAAACTCTGAAAGAAGAAATGAAGCCATTTAGTGAGGTCTGGCTGCTGAGGAAGACAGCTTTGTTTTCCTTGGATCCCTCTGGAGTGCAGGAGCTGGTGCCTAAACCAGCATTTCCGTGGTGTTGTCAGTGAGATTGTGCTCCTGGGTTATTTTCTGTGCTGTCTGCCTCGTGTGAGGTGCACAGAGATCCCTGTCCCTGGGCAGGAACCTGAAGAAATCCGAGGAGGCTCTGAAACGCACGGAGAAGGAGATGGAAGAAAATGAGAAGGACATGAAGAACTTGACAGCAGAGCTGACAAACCTGGAGGACAAAGCCACCGAGGTGATGAACGAGTGCAAGGAGGCTGAGGTGAGTCCTGGGACCACTCTGGGCTCCAGGGACATCAGGGAGAGGAGTTCAGTCCTCCCTGGACCCCACTGACAGCCCATTTTCTCTGCAGAGCAACCAGGCCGTGGCAATGGTGTGGTTTTATTTTTTATACTCACCTGGAAATTTATCCTGACCTAGTTTAGGAAAAAACTTACACCAGGTCTCCCCAAAGAAATTGCTGGGTTTAAAAGTTGCTTAAACCTAAATATTTTTTTTTCCAGTTATGTGGGATTTTTGTTTCCCATCTAGATTTGTGTGAGAGAGGGAAAGCCAAGATGGCTGAAATGCTTTCAAATAAATCTAAGATTTGATGTGTTTCTGTAATGAGCTAAAAATGAGTGTAGGACCCATTTAATCCAGTTCTGGAATGAAAATACAAACTGCAGCATTTTCTCAGTCATTCCAGAATTCAGGGATCAATTATAAATACAAGAATATTTTTTTGTTTCCATCAACAGCTATGAGTAAATTAAGTGAAAACAAGAGTTTTCACCCAAAAAATGGGCAACATTTTTGTAGGTGATGGATTAATACCCTTTTTGGGGGCATTTGCCATTTTTCTATTCAGGAAACTTTGGCAGCAGTGCAGGAGGAGCAGAAGAATTTACTCCAGGAGGTGAAAACTATTCGGGATGCTGAACATGCCCTTCAGAGTGAAGCTCTGAGCATCAAGCTGAAAATTGAGCAAATTGACAGCCACATTTCCACCCACCAGGGGAAGATCAAACACTGGCAGAAAGAGGTAGGAAATGGTTTAGTTCCTAAAATTTAAATCAAGGAATTGTGGAATGGTTTGGCTTGGGAGGGACCTTAAATCTCGTCCAGATCCACCCTCAGGGACATCTTCCACTGTCCCAGGCTGCTCCAAGCCCTGGCCTGGCCTTGGGGACTTCCAGGGATCCAGGGGCAGCCACAGCTTCTCTGTGGATCTCTCAGGATGAACTCATCCCCTTAGAGGATTTGGGAGAAAATTCCCCTTCAGATCACAGCTTATTGCTGTATGTGCAGGAACAGGAAAATAGGATAAAGGGATATTTATTCTCTTTTTCACATCATATTTTAAAGGGACTCACGGGAAGAATCTTGGGAGTGTTTGGAGATCGGAAGCTTCCCTGTACTAACCCAGCAAAAGCTGATTTTAGCCACATCTCCAGGTGTTTGTTAGAGCTCTGCACTCCCTGTGCTTTGCATTGCAGATCTCCAAGCTCTCCCTGCACCCCATCGAGGGCGAGGCCCCCGAGGAGCTGCGGGTGCTGAGCGAGGAGGAGCTGGAGGCGCTGCAGGAGCCCGACGTGCTGAGCAAGAGAATCGCGCTGCTGGAGGCGCAGCGCCACCAGCTCCGCCCCAACCTGGCAGCCATCGCCGACTACAGGAACAAGGTAAAGCTGCAGGGCTGCTGCCACCCCTGGGGGAACAGCACAGCCCTGGCCACGGAAATCCCCTCTCCACAAAATTTATAACCATCGAGGACTTTTTCCAATTCCTTCTGTTTGGTTTTGTCTGGAGCAGCAGCAGCGACGTTGGCTTCCGGTTCTTTGATTTGGTTTTTGAGATCAAGTTCTTGTTCAGAAAAACCCTGCAGAGAAGACAAAACTGGGCTGGAATCTTGTCCTTGAAAACTCCTTGACAGCAGCCAGGCCTGTGTGGGGCTGAGGCTGGGAAGTGCTCAGGAATTCTCACCTGGATACTCGCTGTGTATTTCTCTGAGGTGTTCCTCATCTCCCGAATGTCCTGCTGCAGTTTCCTTATGGCTTCCTCAAGCTGGGATTTCTCCTCCTGACACTGCACAGCTCTTTTGGAATCCCTCTGCAGCTGGGCTTCCATTTTGCTGGCCAGGAAAACGGTGCCTGTTCCTCCTCCTTCCTTTTGGAAGCCTGGAATTGGCTTGTTCCTGTTGTTGCCAGCTCTTAGCCAAAGGGGAAAGTTGTTTCTAGGAGCTTCCATAGTGTCATTGGCAGGTGACAACAAGTTCCTGGGTAATCTTGCAGGTTTTAACTTAAATAATTCCATGATTCTCCTGGGAATCTTTATTTAACAGAGTCAAGTGTTCACAGCCAAGACAGACACAAAATACCAAGATTTTTCCCTCCTCACATCAGCAATAGTGAGCCATTCAACAGATGAAATATTTTTTATTTTGACACGGGTTTGGTTTTTTGTTTTCTCTCAGCAGCAGAGATGAAAAAAGAGAGACAATTTGGGGGGTTTTGTTTCAGGGCTGTTAGCCAAGCTGGGGAAAAGGAATGTTCAAATGGTAGGGAAAGTGGTTTAAACACTAAATTGAGGAGGCAGCTGCTCTAAGGGCCCTTGGGTTTGGTTGTTTTCTCCTGCAGGAAGAGCTGTACCTGAAGTACGTGGGAGAACTGGACAACCTCAGCAGCGAGAGGGACAAGTTCAGAGAGGCCTTTGAGGAGCTCAGGAAACAGAGGCTGAATGAATTCATGGCAGGGTTTAATGCCATCACCAACAAGCTGAAGGAGAACTACCAGATGCTCACGCTGGGAGGGGATGCTGAGCTGGAGCTTGTGGACAGTCTGGATCCCTTCTCAGAGGGAATCATGTTCAGGTTTTCAAAACACTTTGTATTCTATTAAGTTTTAATCATCACAGTCCTTTTTTCAACCTGTTTTCAAGCTAAATGTTCATGATCATTAGTGAACCAAGACAGGCTCAATGTGGGCAAATAGTGACAAGAACCACAACTTTTTAGCTCTCAGATTTGTTTATTTCTCCTGGAGAATTCAGGAACTAAAGCAGTTGGAAAGCTTTGAACTCATTTCCCAGCACTTCTTAATTCCCAGGTCACTTCATTCTGCCTAGTGGGGGATGATGGCAGTGTTGTCAGAACTGCTCCCAGGAGAAATTCATGGATGGGGAGTTGAGCTGGGAAGGGCAGAGTGTGCAGGGGGGTGAGGTGCTCATCCCCTTGCAGGAACAGCCCTGTGTTACCCTGAGCCAGATCAGAATTCCAGGCAAAGATCAGAATTCCTGACAGATCCAACTCTTGCTCTGTTCCAGTGTCCGGCCTCCCAAGAAAAGCTGGAAGAAAATCTTCAACCTGTCAGGAGGAGAGAAGACCCTGAGCTCCCTGGCCCTGGTGTTTGCCCTCCACCACTACAAACCCACCCCCCTGTACTTCATGGACGAGATCGACGCCGCCCTCGACTTCAAAAACGTCTCCATCGTGGCATTTTACATCTATGTAAGTTCCTCCTGGCCTCATCCTCCTGCAGAAGGGACAGGGTGGCCACACAATTCCAGGCAGATGTAAGCTCTGGGATGCTGCAGTTTTACTGCTCCCTCTGGAACACCCAGAGACTCCCCCCAAGCCATCAGCTATTGTCAGAATACACAACTTCAGCTGTTACTGATGTCTCCAAGGATCCAAGCTCATCATTTCCCAAGGTTCCTTGGATTTGTACTTCCATGTCATTCCCATCAGTCTCTTTGATCTATTATCTTAATTAGTAGTAACTGATTTTTTTCATGCCTTTAAAACTTGTGCCCTCACCGTATTTAATCAAAGCAAACCACTTACACGGCTCAAGTTCAGGTAATTAAACTTGAATAAAATTGAATATTCAGAGTTCTTAGGAACTGCAGTTTTGGAAACAGGTGGCAAAGATTAGGAGCAGCTACTTCAGATTGGGGAACCACTTGGAAGTTCCCTGCCTGCAGCTGCAGTTTTCAACTTGGCTTTGTGTGCCACACCAGGACAGAGGGAATTTGGGGAATGCTAGGCACTAACACAGATCACTTCTGTTTCAGGAACAAACCAAAAACGCCCAGTTCATCATCATCTCCCTGCGGAACAACATGTTTGAGATTTCAGACAGATTAATTGGGATTTATAAAACCGAGAACATCACCAAAAGTCTGGTCACCAGCCCCAAAACCCTGTCTGTGAAAGGACTGGAGGAACTTGGCCTCCTTGGGTGCAGTGTTGCCCAAAAATAGGCAGGAAGCAACTTCCATGGCTGCTGTTTATTTTTGTCTGATCTCATTTTGTATTGTAAACTTGGTTTTGTTTTGTAAATTGTGAATAAAATTTGTAAAAATTGGATCTTGTTAATATAAACCCAGCCTCAATAAATTGCACTTTTTGAATGTCATGTGAAAACCGAGGGAAGGGAGAGGTAAACTGGTGAAAGTAGAGAGTGCATCAGGTTTGCCAGGGGGCAGGGGCAGCACCAAAGACACAGACAGCAGTTTAAGGAAGCAGTGTGATTTACTATAATGCAGAGTACAGCAGAAGCTCAGCAATGCACCTGATCCTTGGCAGAGAATTCCAGGAGGATGCTAAGGACCAGATTCTGGAGTTGTGGATCAAGGCAAAACTCACCTCTCCCCACCTTAAATGGATCAGAACTTTAGTGCAGAGGAGATCCATGCAATACAGAAAAGGAAGGACACAGAAATAGAACAAGTGTAGAGCTTTAACAGTCCAGCTTTAAGCAGAAATTGAAACTAAAGCTGGATTGCTGCACTAGGTGTCTTCCATCTCATCCAACTCATCAAAGTGGTCAGGAAGAATTCTCCTGCACAGCTCCAGAGGCAGGGCAGAATTGTAGCACAGCTCTAATGCTCTGCTCTGCAGGTAGCTGCAGCAATCCTGATAAACCCGCAGCAGGGATTTCCAGAGGTGCACGAGAGGAGCTGGGATGGTGCCAGATGAGATTTCCTCGTGCCACAAGGACACCAGTGAGATCAGGATCAGCAGAAGAATGTTTGGTTCAGTCAGAGCAGCCCAGAGTACAGCTGCTGCTGTTTGCTTTCCAGGGCGTTGGCTTTTGGGAGCCAGGTGTAGCTTTGGAGTGAGGATCTTGTGCACCTGCCCGATTTCAGTTTTAGACCACGTGTCCTGCAGCACCTTCTGCATCCTCGGATGGATCTCCACAGGCTCAGGCTCTGGGAGCTGCTTCTGTCTGAGAGCTTGGAGCCTCAGCTGCAGCCCGTCCAGCTTCTCCAGGAAAAGCAGCGGGGACTCCTCCTTCTGAACAGCTGAGTGCAGCTCCTTTAGCTCGCTCTCCTCTATCTTCAGCTTCTCCACCTCCTCGATGAGGGGATCGTATTTCTCCGAAACGCGGCTGTCCAGTTCATCCAGAGCGCCCAGCAGAGCTTCCTTCTGCTGCTCCAGGGCATCACCGAGCTCCTTAAAATACCGCAGCACGGCTTCCCTGTCGCTCCGCAGGGCGTCCTGGCAGCGGGCCCTCTGCTGCCGCAGCCTCTGCGAGCACGACACCACCTCGGAGCGGGAGCCATCCGTCAGCTCCTCCAGGAGCTGTCCCGACGCCTCCCTGGCTTTCCTGTAGGCGCTCTGCAGGTCATCGATGGGGTGCCCGCGGTGCTTGCCGATGGTGAGGCACTGGCCGCACACCAGCCGCCGGTCCCGCAGGCAGTAAATGTTCAGCGGCTGCCGGGGGTGCGCCCTGCACGTCCCCGCCTCTGCCCCGGGCCCCGCCGCGGCCGCCTCCTCCTCCTGCTGGCACTTCTCGATGACGGCCTTGAGGGCGAAGTTGATGGGCAGCGCCTCGGGCCCGGCGGCGGGCACGGCCACCAGCGCCCTGCAGCTGGGGCAGCTCAGGCGCCTCCCGGCCGGGGAGCCGTGCGAGGGCTGCAGCAGCCCCTGCAGGCACGGCCGGCAGAAGGTGTGCGAGCACGGCAGCACCCGCGGATCCGAGAAGATCTCGCAGCAGATGGCACAGGTCAGCTCCTCCTCCAGCCGCTCCATGGCCTGCCGGGACACACAGACACAAAACACAAACAAACCCGCGGTCATCTCTGCTGGCCAGCACCGCCCCGAACATTCCCTGAGCCGGAATTCCCCGCCTCGGCAAAAAAGAGAATGGAAGTGAGCAAGGCTTCAAGGAGCTCAGCAAATTCCAAGCTGCACACGGAGCATTCACCTGTCCATATCCATATCATCCATATCCAACCTTTAAAAACCCAGGAAAAGCAGCAATCTGCCACCAGATATTGCTTAAGGTGGGAAACAGAGTGGTAAAACCAGAACTAAAGTTTCTAACTAACCTCAGAGCTGTGGAAATTTCCTCCCACCAGGAGTAACATTTTCAATGTGAACAGAATTTTTTCCCTCCCCCACTCCTTTCAAATGTTACTTCTGTCACATGAAATAGCCATAAGTGCATTAAACGGTCACATTTAGAAGCTCTCTCAAGGCTCTGGCACAGAAAGTCCAACTCAGCAGCCCTCACAGACACCACCACACCAGGAATTGCTCCTGGGCTGCTTTAGGCACGAAACTAAAAAATTCACTTTCACTTTCCATTCTCTGCAACGTTCCTTTGTTCTATTTCCCAGCTGAGTGAAATCACACTGCCAAATCCCACTGAACAGTAACACTAAAGCCTGTTTTCCTAATAAATTATAATCCCGGTTTTCTTTCTGCTAAAAAATGGGGAAATTGGTACCGAATTTCCTTCTCTTTGTGCCACTCTTTCCTGCCCCCTCCATCAGTCCCAGCCAGCTCTCTGAACTTTCCTACACTGCAGAGAGGAATTGTCAGGGCACTGAGGATCAAAGCCCATCAATTCAGGGCCTAACCCAAAATGTGCAGCTGGGCTCAGGCTGAGGGAAGGCAGGAGCTGAACAGGCAGACCCTGTTCTTGGGGAGTTCAATCAGCTCTGAGCACAGCAGCAAAAATAAACCTGGCTTATCTCACTGGCTTAGCCAGGCTGGGGTTGCTCAGGGAGGGCAGCCTGGGCTGCTGACTCAGCCCCTGCGCTGAAATTGAGATGAGGCCAAAGGATCCACCGTGATGCTTCATTTCTGGCAGCAGGAGTTCCAGCTTTGAAGGGGAGGGAGATGAGGAAGGAAAGAGAGGAAAAGCTCAGCATCAGCACCCAGGGCTCCCACAGGTACGGGAAGGAAATTTCCTTTCCAAAAAAACACACCCCCACCTTACCTGAGCTACGGAAAGGGCGAGAGAAAACAAATCTAACTGCCAAGGAGTTGTTTGCTACCAGAAAAGCAAAGGGAAACCTTTATAAAATGTCTCCTGGCTGTGTCAGGGATGCCCTCAGAGCTGCAGGAGGAATGTCCCTCCCAGCACACGGGAGTTCCATAACCCTCGGGCTGGCAGCCCCGGGAAATGACCCTCCCATTCCCCAGAGCACTCCCCTGTTCCCCAGGCAACTCCCAGCTGGAATTTCGGCCGGAGCCACTGCAGCAGTTTGGCTCTGAGCTCCGGGCAAGGGCCAAGGCTGAAAGGGGCACCCCGGGCACCTCCCGAGGGAACGGCCCTGGCGCTGTTTATTTGTTCTTCCTTCGTGTCCCAACAAGATTTGCAATGCTCAGGTTTGCCATGAGCATCCAGTTGTTTTCTTACTCAGTTCCACACAAAGAAAAAGGTGGAAATCTTGAAACTCAGTTTCATCCGACACTGGCAGCAGCACGGAGAAAACATCCGTTTACTGATTTATTTCCACCCGCAGAGTGGATTGAACAGATTGGAAACAGACTGGGAACACAAGGGAAAGGGCACAGAAGACACCACAGAGTTCAGCAATATTCAGGGCAGTTTCCAGAGGGGAAAAAAAAAAAAAGAAAAAAAAAGAAAAAAAGGAAAACAGCAGAAAGCTGCTGTGGAATACAGCAGCCATCAGTGTTTAGGTAGATAAAGAACAGCTTTATAGAGCAATCCCACCCCCGTTCTACCCTGAGGGAGTAAAAAGGCGAATTTGGCGTTGGGCTGTGCCAGCCCATTCCAAGGGCAAAGCCTCCCCAGGAACGAGAGCTGCCGGGCTCCTAAACATCTGCTCTCTCCTGAAGGATGGAACACTCCAAACCCAGGCACGGCCAGGGATGTTCTCTGCTGTTTAATGTCAGCAAGAATGCAGTGCCAGCCTTGGCTTGTAAGAAATCCACAGCAATTTTTACTCAACCTTCATACTCTGCCTCAAGCTCAGAGATTTTTCAGGACTGGCACAAGCATCTCTTCAATTAAGATGTTTACAATAGGGAGCCTATGCTGGTAATTTAAACACCAAACTTCAAGAGAGCAGTAGAACCCAGGGCCAGGGGTTTTGTGATCCTTGTGGGGTCCCTTCCCTCAGGGTATTTTATGATTCTTTATCCCCCTCTATCTTCCGATTCCATTGCCAAGACTAACCCTCCATCCCTTATGACTCAGCCAAAGCTTCTGGCCATGAGCATTTACCTGTTATTTACCGGCAGCGGAGGCAGAGGGAGGAGCACACCTTCCTTCACCTGGCCCCTGCAGCTCCCGGACACCGGGGACCGATGGGCGCCGTCCCTGCACCCGCAGCCGGGAAACGGGATCCGCACCTGGAACCTGCCCAGCCCCAGCGACAGGAACAAGCAGAAATACGATAAAAGCGGCCCCGAACCCCGCGGTGCCACCGGGCCGGGCCCTCAGGGACCCCTCAGGCTGCGGGGACCTTCAGCACCCGCCTGGGCCCTCCCGTGGAGCTCCGCTCAGCGATGGAGCCGCTCCCGACCCCTCCCGTGGAGCTCCGCTCGGCGACGGAGCCGCTCCGGGCCCCTCCCGTGGAGCTCCGCTCGGCGATGGAGCCGCTCCGGGTCAGTCCCGTGGAGCTCCGCTCGGCGATGGAGCCGCTCCGGGCCCCTCCCGTGGAGCTCCGCTCGGCGATGGAGCCGCTCCGGGCCCCTCCCGTGGAGCTCCGCTCGGCGATGGAGCCGCTCCCTGCCCCTCCCGTGCAGCTCCGCTCGGCGATGGAGCCGCTCCGGCCGCCCCAACCGGTAACGGCCCTCGAAGGCCAATGGCGGGAGCGGGAAGGGGCGGAGCTGAGGGCGGGGATGGAGCCGAGGGCGGGAGGGCAGTGAGGGCAGTGAGGGAGCTGAGGGAGCTGAGG
>VWYO01015293.1:65957-96773 GCA_013400275.1 Rhadina sibilatrix | reverse complement strand
CTCCCCACACTCTCTCTTTTTTTTTTTTTTTTTTTTTTTTTTTTTTTTTTCACTTTACTGGTTGATTTTAAGCAAGAATTTGGGCATATTTAGTACAAAGTTAAGACAGAGCTTGTCTCTCTCTGAAGTATACAATGGGTTTCATAAATATTTGGGCTGGAATCAAAGAGTGGGGAGATTGCCAGAAATGAGGTGGTGTGCAAATGGCTTTGAGGCTGGGCCAGTTGAAGAAGATAAATCACCACACACCAGTTCATGGCCCAGCCACTTGGTAGCTGGACATTTTGTAGAGATAAATGTATTTGTCCTCCGGGCTCTGCATCTACTCCTCCCTCCCAACACAATGAATCCCCTCACAGCCCAAAAGTGTGTTGGGTGGGTGTGTTCATTCCTCTGTCACAGATGGAGTCTCAACATAGCCTCTAGCTCTTGGATTACTATTTCTGTGCCTGTGAGGGCCGTTTTTATGTTATGCTAAATGTGGTGCCATTAATATCTCACTATGGGAAGTGATTGTCATTTCCTGGAAACAAACAATCTTGAATATTCTAATGCATAATTAGCATGAAATTATTATAGGAGAGTAAAATAAGAATTGCTATTCTGGGTAAACCAAGGGCTCTTCTAGGTTCATCCAACTCTGATAGTGGCCTGCTCTCCTTAACGAAAGAGTATTAGGATAGCACAAGTGTAAAATCACATGGTGCTTCTGAATAATGCCCTGATTTCTATGAAATTATGTTTAGAAAATTCCCAAGAAAGCTTATGTTCCTTAATGTTCAGAAAATTCAGGATGGACTTAGATTTCTTGCTGATATAACCTGAATTTAAAAAAAAAAAAAAAAAAAAAAAACAAAAAAAAAAAAAAAAAAAGCAAACATTTTTTAAACTTCATGGAGAAATATATGAGAGTCACTGTAAACAGCCCTGTGTGGTGAAGTCTCATTGAGGGCATACAATATGCACAAAAGAAGAAGTAATATAATCTTTATCTATTCAAGTTTTTTTTTCTTTATGCAAACAAATATTAAATATCAGCCATCATTCAATCACCTTGCCCTATACATTCAGTATGATGAAATCCCTCTTCAAGCTTTGGGTTGTTTCCATCTGACCTGACTGATTCTGAACCATCAGTAGTTTTGCCACATCCCTTTACCCGATAATCATCACCTCAATAGAAATTTGCATGCAACCCCACTGCCAGCTCCCCTCTGTTGTGTAAAACGACCTCATTTCTGTCTTTTTGTTTCTTGTCTTATAGCAGCTTTGTGAAAGATAAGATCTTTCTCATTTCATCTTTTTGAAAGAGAAAAAATATTTACAGATGCACACTTTTTTTGTGTGTTTCAGTCATACTTATGTACTCAGACAGATTCTTTTGAAGGAGTAATGCAATTATAAGGCATGGCTTCTTTGAAAATTATATTGACTCCTCTCGATTATATCAGATGGATCCACGTGTCTAGTAATTTGAACCATTTCTGGCAGAAAGAGATATAGACAAAGTAGTTGAAAATATCACCAAGGTTAGCATCCTCCTCTGGATACAAGGTTGAAATCAGATTACAAAACAATTGATGGCTTACAGTTTTATAGTTAAGTCTCTTCTGAACCACTGCTTACTACAATATTATTTTTATTATAAGAGGTGACTTCTAGTGCCATCTAAATCAAGAGAGATGCTCAGAATCTCACTTTGTGAAGAAAGGTACTAATGCTTAAGGCTTCCTAGGTTCCCTGGCAGTAAATACAATGGGGAAAAAAAAAGTTTAGCTAGTATGCCATTGCCTAAATTTCCATGCATTCTCCTGTGGAGAGCATGCACAGCCTTCCCCTTCCACTTTGCCCCAGACAATCGTGCAAACCAGAGCTTGATGGCAAGGGACAAAACAAAAACTGCTATTGGCTTCTGAGGTGATTTTATTTCAGAAACACGTCTGGTGAAAACCCATGACAACTTGATAAAAGAGGATGAAAGAGGAAATATTTGATTGACAGATCCATGGCATCCCTAAACCAGAGATCATCACAGGAAGGACTAGATGTTGCAGATCATTTGGAGAGGAGATCATGGCTGGCAACAGCCTCCAAAGTGAAAAGCTACATATGCAGAGCCCAGGCTGGCTTGGTAAGAGTGCACCTTGGGATCACCAATTCTCCAAACAACACCCACACCAGCACCCTCATCCCATTCTGTTGGGCCCCATGGGAGAACTCCTGACTGCTCAATGTCCCTGATGGCTGAACATGCTGTGAGTCTGTGCCAGTCTGTGAGAATGTGCCAGTCTGATTTGTGTTTCCATGACTATGAAGGCAGTCATCATATTAAGCAAGATGGATGTTTTGTATGATTAAGACATTACTAGTAAGATATATGTCAAAAACTGGAATGTTGTTCAAAGTGATAAAGGATAGTGTAACTCCAGATGGCTTTTATTAGTTATTATCCAATTAATCCATCAGCTTCTCTGCAAAGTAGTTTAAAGTGCAGTATTTTATTGCCCTGCAACACACATCCTTTACAACCTGATCATCTAGCAGCCAGCTATCATCTAGACCCCTGACATATTTCCTGCTTGTGACCTATGGAAACATGCTTCACTAACTGCTTTAGTTGCAACTTTCTAGCGACAGTTTTTTCCTGTTTTGCATATTTTTATATAATTCTCTCTTTATGAACATATCTTTCCATTCTAACTGCTGCTAGGACATGCATCACTTAAACTTTATTCTTTTAATATGGTATACTGTAGTAAACGTACATATGGTATACTATATAATATAGTATACTCTCTTAATATAGTGTACTAAAATAATATCTGACATTTTCTATTTCAAAAATAGTGAGGCCAGCAGGACCAGGGCAGGGCAGTGATGGTCCCTCTGTACTTGACACTGATGAGGCCACATCTCAAGTCCCACACACAGTTCTGGGCCCTTCACTACAAAGACATGGAGGTGCTGGGGCCCAGAGAAGGGCAATGGAGCTGAGGAAGGGTCTGAGGTAGCTGGGAGTGTTCATCCTGGAGAAAAGGAGGCTCAGGGAAGATCTTATTGCTCTCTGCAACTTTTTTCACTCAATGAGTTGTCAAGCATTGTAACAAGCTGCCCAAGGAGGTGATGGAGTCACCATCCCTGGAAGTGTTCGGGAAATGACTGGACATGGCACTAAGTACCGTGGTTTAATTGACACTAAACACCAGTGGAGTTCAGTCAAAGGTTGGGCTTTTCCAGCCTTAATGATTTCATGATTTCCTACAGAAGCAGCCAGGTAATACAAACACTAACTTATCCTGAGAGAATACTTGAAAAATTAGTACAAATTTCATAGACCAATTCAAATCCTTGCTGATTTAGATAGAAATTAAAAGATCAAAAAATGTCAAAACAAACATGTACAGGGTCTTTCCCACAGGCAAAAATACAAGAAGGAACTGGATGCTGCTTCATTATTGAAAAGCAAGGTAAACTGCTTGAGGTGAGATGGTAAACTGCTTATCTGATAACCTTATGTAAAGAGATCATGATACACCTTGGTGTACAGGTGCATTCACTTCTTCTTTTGACTTCCTTCCTCATCTTTTTTCCAGCATAGCTCCTGTTTCTGACCTTAAATATTATCATTTGGATTCAATTTGTCTTGATTTGTTTTATGAGGACACCACTTTTTAATGCGTATTTGTAAGAATTATAGAAAATCTTGCTGTCTACAAGCCCTGTGGATTGCCCACAACTAAATCAAGCCTTGCTTTTCCTCCCTCTGTGCACTCTGATCAGTTGCCTTAATAATAGCTCCCTTAAGGTTCTACATCTTATGTGAGAAGGTGACTGGGATTTATTTTTCAGTTCATTTTGCCTGAACGGCCTTAGTACTTTAAAGTCATTGCTATCAGGGTGGCAAGATAACCCTCCATCTTTTAAAGTAGGGATTTTTAATGTTTCATGCAGTAATTGAATGCAATCTTGTAATGGAACCCTGTTTCTACCTGTGTGATGAACTGTGTGAACTGTGTCACTTATAACTGACTGCACCATGGGTCTCATGCCTGACTTCCTTGTACCAAATGCCAAATGGGCTTTTAGATTTTTTTTTTTCCCCAAAGAAAACCAGTTCTTGACTCAAAATTCCAATTTACATATGATTGTTGACTACAGAGAAAAGGAAAAAAACCCAACACATTTGAAAATTATTATAATTTTTTTTTTTCAATCCAGGACTCAGTTATAAGATAGAATATACAGAACATACATAGCTTGTTTCATACATAGGGCCTCATAGATTGTTTCATTCTGCAGCCAAAGACTAGGCCAAAAAAATAAAGAAAAAAAATTTAAAAGTGAGTGTAATCTCATTTACTATGTTTTTTTAGAACAGTGTTTACCTGTGTCTTGAAAGCTATACATAGCTTTCAACAGAATTCCACGTGGAATTACAACTTATTACAGTTCATTATTACTATTATCAGGGAGTTATGTCAGGGTTTGTTGAGGTTTTTTGTTTCTTTGTTTTTGTTTCGGTTTTTTGTTTGTTTTTATGTAAAGGCTCTTATTGTTACCAATAATTTAGGATAAAAAGTAAACATATATATTTTAAAGAGCAAACATACCTATTTTATATGAACTTATTTTTATATGTATTTAAAACTGTACCAGACTGAACAGTAGAAATTACTTGTTTCATCTTTTTCCTGTAAAATCTTAGTTTCAATAGAACCAACACCAAGTACTTGGGCACACAAAAAGCATCCTGTTTTAAAGTCAGCAATATATGCTCTCACACTGATATTGGCAGGAATTAAATGTGATGGGCTTAAGCTGGCAAATCAATCAAACACACTATGAAAAGCAGACAGAAGAGAAAAATGGCTATTCTGTGCAATACCACCTGTCATGTAGATCACTGAATAAAGTGGAAGTATTAGCAAAGTCAGTGATATGAGCATCAATATTTAATAAGACTGGGATACAAAAACATGGCAAAAAAAAAGAGAGATGTACCAGAGTGGGGAAAATAAAGGGTTTTTTAAATAACTTTAATAATAGTAAAGCTGTTTAATAATTCTCTAAGCAAAAACCTAATATCAATGTCAATTTTGCCTCTGCTGTAGAGAAATAACTGAAACTATCAGGTTTTTTTCCCTCCAGGACTCCCAAATGTAAGATCAGAGAAAGAATGGAGAAAAGCAGCAACAAAAATCATAGACATTTTTGAAGTGTTGGTCCAGAAACACCCCCAAAATCAGATGGAGCCACTTCCTATGTAAATGGAAGCTATGAAAGGTCCTGTGCAAATGCAGTTATTTGCAATTATTTAAAAATAAGATTATTGTTTCTTAGTAAAGACTATCTTTCATAATGTTACTTCTTCTTCCTGGTAAATAGGATCTAAAATACAGGCAATGGTTTAAAGTAATTACCATCAATAGAAGTTGCATTTGATCCACTTGTAATATCAGCAGACCCTTTGAAGGAGCTGAAAGTCTTTGTACATAATACAGATACCTCAAAGCATAATAAAAAAGTAATACACAAAAAAGCAAGTGCTTACTGGACAGGGGTGGGTCATCTCATCATCACCAACACTGATGCATCAACACCCAAAAATGCAGTCTCTAACACTGCTGTGGTCTACCCAAAACTAAATACTTCGTGATTTGAAGGGTTTTCTTTGTTTTGGATTGCCTGGTGGTTTTGTTACCTCTAAGGCATACTTTAAAAAAATACTTTATGCATTTAAACACATGGGAGGAATTGCCAAACTTCCTGATGTCAAAGAAGGAGTATAATAAAAGGCTGTATGTGTGAGAAGCACAAATTGCACCCACTGTCTCAGGCAGAGGAGGTTCAGGGATGCTGCAGAGCAGCAGGAGAGGGCAGGAGCCCACTGGAGGTCCTACCCAAGGGTGCAGGTGAGGAGCTGGGCTGGTGACAAGCTTCTCCCTTGCTTTCAGCTTCACTGACTAACTGGATGTGACACTGACACAAGGACAGATGCTGAGTTTGTTTAAGTGATGCAGGAAGATCGAGAGAGAGATCCACCAGTCCTAAATGTACAAGCTTGCACCTGCTCTTCTACTCTTTTCATTGACCCTCAGAGATGTGATTAATCTTTTTCAGATAAGGAGAATGGTCAATATTATTTGCATAAGCATCACTAAGTTTCCATAACATTCAGATGAAAGTGGGCAATAGCTCAAGAATTGTTTCTTTCTCCTGGTTTAATTTTTGAAGTTTCAAAGCATGATGTAAATCTACTAAAGTCTTATTTGTCTGCAAGAAGGGTTTTGCTTTGGAGATTCTGAAGATGACTAGATGAAATAGTAATGAATTCTGAACACGGAAATGATGATGTCTACTGCCAGCAACAATCATGCAAATTTGTAAATGTTTACAAATTCACAAGCTAGACATATGCACCACTGAGACCAATGTTGCAGTGCTATATTTAGCTTGTTCCTGTTCCCCTCTCAAGATACATATACAATAATAACTTCAAGTGATCAATTTTATTTAGATTAATGTATTTTACTTAAACTGCAACAAAAAAGGATGAGAGTTTGAACAGAAATCTAGGAGGTACAAGGCCAAGTGTGAGGAGAAAAAGGAGGAAGATCTCAATAAACATAACTTGATTATTTTTTCCCTTAATAAAACATATTACAAATGAAAGTCCAGTGCCCTCTATTGCCAACAGTAGTGATTACTTTGCTTACTTGGCATGTCTGATACATTTCAGAGAAGCTTTTGTTAGGCTACAAGTGTCTATAAAAACAAGAACGCAAAGAAAAATAATTCTAACATAATAAAAAGGCAAGTATTTTAGTCCTCCTAATTTTACTAATTCACTCAGAAATTTCAGATTAAAAGCCTGGGAAACTGCATCATCTTAAAAGTCTCTAAAATGTAGTCTGTATTCACTCAGACATTTCTACTGGTGAAAGTGTTTTGTCATGCAGATGCTCATCGTTTCAGATAATACACTTGCACAGGTGTTAGCAGGGGAGTCATTCTCATGGAAAACATTTTAAGCCTTAAAATTTGATTTGGAGAAATAACATAACCTCTGCACGTGCGAAAAAAAAAAAAACAAACAAAACCCAAAAGATACTGAGAATATCTTCACAATCTTCTGTGCCCTACTGCAGCAGTGCCAACTTTAATTCTCTCTGACTAATAGGGGATTCCTCCAAGGGCTGCTGCACTCACAGGCAGGGTGTATGTGGCATCAGAACTAGGGAATGGGATCAGGCATGAAGATGGGTACAGTTCTACTGGAGAAAGAGCCCATTTTCCCATGGAAAAGCTGCTCCTGAACTGTAGCTAGATTTAAATTTATGCCCGCTAAGGCAAAGCAGAGGAAACATATCAGTGCTCCTACAGTCATGGGAATAGACAGAAACCAGCCTCACCTGCAAGAAAAAGGTCTTGAGATACACAGCCAGCAGCCTCAGCTCAACCAAAAGATTTGCAGATAATGAGGTGGAAGGAGAAGTTTCACTTATCATCAAAGAGAAAATTAATCTGCTCTCAAAAAGCTGTCTTGTTAAACTGCAATCATTTACACTTTTTTTGGGGGAAAAAAAAAAAAAAAAAGCCTGCAACAGGCAAAGTTGTAAAGTCTCGCGGTAATGGGAGAATGTTCTGGAGGAGAAATATTAGAAAATCTCTTCCCTTTAGGCATATAGACATAAACCTTCACGGTCTGAACATTAATTAAAAAAAAAAAACCTGAAATGCAACCACAGCCAATATAGAGACATTTTGATTTGCTTTTTTGTTAATGTCAAATGTCCATCTTGGTGACTTTGAAGCCAAATCAAAACCAAATTCTTTCTTCTCTAGGTTTTCAGTGGAAGGGTTCTTTCTGTACTGACAATTTGCAAAGCATCCCAGCTGTGTGACAGCCACAGTGTTTTATGAGGCTCAGGCTTCTGATGTTACCAAGAACAGGAAAAAAAGAGAAACCCTCCCTCTTAAACACTACTTTGCTTTTGTCATGCTGCATTGTGACACCACATAGCTTCTGGTGCTCCTCGCTCTCACAGTAAGTGATGTCAGAAAATCTCTGTCTCCAGCACTTAGGCCTCTGTACTAGGTAAAATTAAATATTTATAAATAATAAATAGATTATTTAGGGAGATATTTCCTAAGTATTTTACTAAGACTAAGCTAAAAAAAAAAGTTTTTTAAACAAAATATAAAAAGTCAACAAGTAAATAAAACTGAAAGGTTGCATACAGTGTTGATGCTATGTTCAAAATACAGTGCATGAGAATCTTTGCTGCCTTTAAACTGTGCCTGTTTCTATTCTTAGTAATGTTCTGTTCATGATAACTTACATGGTCATACAAAAAAATCTATAAGAATATATTACAATATATAGTACAAGTTCCAGAATGAAATTCGAAGTAAAATAAATAGCAATCTTGCCATTGATATTACTCTAAAAAGTACAGTGAGGATAATTTATTTTTCATTCCAAAGCAAATTTAATTGAAGCATAATATATATTTGCACAGTAAGAATCCCATTTTACTGCATAATAAGAAAAGATGCAGAATATAGAGCACTAATAGGTTATTATTATATATCTATATCAATGCAAATAATTCTGAACATGTGTATTGCCTTATGTATTCTAGAGACAGCCAAAAGAACAAAAATCTCTTAACACTTGGCAATGCAAATGTGTTTTCTACACCAGGTTTAAACATCATTTGGTTTCAAAAGCTTTTTCTTTAATGATACAGAATGGTCATGATGGGTCTTTGGTGTGTTCTTGCAAGATGTATTATAAAAAGGTTACTGGCACAAGAAAGCCTGGGATTTTAAAACAGGATGTGTCTCAGGGGTAGTGTTAATCACACAGAGCTGCAACTCAAAGTTAAGACCTATTAATCTTCAATGAGAGTTCTGGTTATTTGCCACACTGTAGCAAATAATTGAGCTCCTACATTAGGAATCTGCTCTTTCTAATCACTTTTGCTGTAGTGCTTAGAAAGGCTGGCAACAGACATCAAACAGTGTAATTAGGTATTTAGGATGAATAAATATAAATCCTGGTCTCTAACAAATAATTTTTCTCAGAATTATCAAAAATGATACAATTTTAAGTCTAGCAGGTTTTTTTTTTTTTTTTTGAGAGTTTTCTTGCAGAAAAAGAAATAAATTCTGAGGCTGTTCATAAGGTATTATTAATGTTTAACTAATGACCTGACCTAACATCTACCATACTCATGTTTAACAAGAGAACTTTAAAGAACTGATAGACGTTTTAGCACAGACACAATTTCAAATTTTTTTTGCCCTGGAATCAATGTTCTTACATTGATTCAGTGAGATACCTGATCCTCCTGTATATGTATCTCCAAATCAGTGCTCCTTAGATGAACAAAGCACAAGTTTCTTTCTGGTAAAATTCAGCAGAACTCCAATAATCTAATGGCAACCTGGAGCTCAGCAAACTTTTATTTATCTTGTTTCTCCAACAGGATTTTGTGCAGGCACTAAATTCTCTGTAAATGGCCAAAGCACCACAGGTATCTGTATGAACTTCTCTGAACTTGTCTATAATAACACTCAAGTTTTGTTCTGCAAAGCCAGCACTGATGTACTCTCTGGAACTCAATTCTAAACCTGAAATCCTACAACACCAGCACACCCTACTAATAGTTTTTATTATCTGAAACTAGTAGGGATCTTTTCTGGCCTCATAGACATGCATATGCAACTACTGTTCTGATTTCAGAAAATACAAGACGCCAGCAGACATCAGTGCAGCTTGAGCACACCGATCAGAATCTCAAAGTATAGGATTTAATTCTAATATTCCTACCAGTCATCCACTCATCTAAGCAGCTGTCTTCATCTGACATATAGGTTAGCTGTCAAGAAAGCAGTTTGGAGAGAGTGATTATTGAACATTTTAATCTGTGTTTTTGTGATTTGTTGCCAAACTCCATCCCTCCCTTCAGTTCCTCTTCTTGGTTATTAACTGTTGTCCAGAAGTATGGCTAAAGGCATAGATTATTCAGTGGTGTAAAAACATTCCCATGGAAGCAGAATCTTAAAGAAAATTGATAAATGAGACTATTCTTGTCTTCTCCACAGAACTTCACCCAATTTCTCCCATCCCGGTCAGCACACTGAAGTCACTTTTCTGCGAGTTGCTTTTAAAAAATATTTTAATTTGAAGTCATTGTGAGTGATAGCATGGAAAACTGAGCCAGTGTGTCAGCAAATGCAGCACTGCAAACTTCTCTCTTGGATGCCAGATTTATGGCAGTGCTGTCTCTGTGGACCTTAACTATTTAACACAGTTCCTCAAAAGACCAGTAAACTCTCCATGTGTGTCAGTCACTCCTGTTGTCTGATATGCAGAAGACACTTAATCTACAATCACAAGGGACCACTAAAGAGTTGAATAATTTCAGGTTATCCATGAGCTCATGAAGGCGAAAAAATCTGATAACATGACCACACTCCCATGATATAAACCACATACAAACCCTGATTGTTTTAGCTGTTGTGCATTTTGACTAAAGCTGTAAGCAATGCCCTCTTGTGTGTTCCCTTTATCCCTGCATATATCACTTAACTGAACAATTTACTTGCTATTCAAAACAATTTTATTAGTAAAAGGTGTATTTAATTTTGCTGACTCTTATTTACTAGCCACATATATTTTAAATGAAGGTGTCAACCTTACTTTCTTTGGCACAGGTTGCATCATTACTGTGTTTCTTCACATGATCACACAAGAATGGAATCTAATTCCATAGTCACCATGCAAATAACTACATCTTAATGTTTCCATCTGCCCATAAAAGGTATCATTTTTCACAACTTAAATTCTTCACAAAAAGGAGAACTATTAAATGATCTTGGTCTTCTGTAAAGCTAAGTAATGTAACATTTGGTATCCTTTCATCTATTTTCATATTCCAATACTTCAATAACAAAAGGAAGAATATCCAAGCATTAGGCAAAGAACCATAAAAAAATTACCCACCTTTTTCCTCCCCTAACCTAGAATGCTTTATTTTCTGACGCATGTCCCTACCCAGTCAGAGATTAATAATTACAGAGTTTACATGAAAAAGTCCATTGTCATATCTAATGTCTTCCTTCACTGTGTAGGGGAACTTTCTATTCTTTTACAGCAGAAATGTGGAAAACCTACTTACACCTCTGAATTAGTAAGTGATTTCATGAACATCTATTACTTGATATCATGGATTAAAACATTGAAAGCTCCTTCACCATTCTTTCATGAAACCCACTTATACATTAAGCTTTGACTTCAAGCTAGCTGCAAGTGTATACCCTAAAATTCAAGCTGCCAAAGTTTACAGTTATTAGCTCATGTCCTCCTCTGTGCTAACAAGAGATACTTCTACTGTTGACATTAAAATTGTCAGTAATTTGAGACACTCTCTCTATAAAGAGGGAACAAAAAAAATCCATATTTCATTAGTCAAAGAAATTTACTCTTTCATTTTTAGGGTTGGGTAAAGAGTATTTCCATCTTCAGTGGCACTTTTTGTTTTGAAGTATATTATTCAATGAACGAGGCTAAATGTTTAACCAGTGCAGCAGCATAAAATAATTTATAATGGGGTACAGGCACTGTTAAGGCCTGTTGTGTCTGTTCCCAAGTCCCAGCTGAGAACTGCTATACTTGCAGGACTGTGAGATATCTGCATTCTCCCAAAACACATAGTTCAGGATTTCAGTTATGTCAAATTTTAAAAGTTGGTATCTAAGCAAAAACTGTCATACCCAGGACCAGACATATCTCTAGTGAGAGCTCCAATTACAGTTCTATTATTAAAAACTAGGTTATAATACTTTCCTTTAATATCATTAAGTAGGCCCTGCAGTACTTTGTTATTTTATAAATAAAGTTCATCTGAGGTCAGAGAAAACTTCTTTCTGAATAAAATTATATTAAATTATGATGTTCCACAGTTAAAAAGTTGCTTTAAGTTTCAACTTACTGCATGCCATTTAGATGGTAAACCAAGAAGGTATCACTCAAGAAAGTCACACTCCATGTCTATGATTGCAATGGAGAGAAGAGAGGATTACTTTCTCCCATTTCTTTTATACTTTAAAATTATTATTTTATCTCACAAACATTGAAAGCCAACTTTTGGCCTTTCCTACTGAAACTTTGATTTTCTTATAGATGAGTCACATACTGTAATTTTCAAGGCCCAGATTTTCTGCATAACCCATTTTCTGGCTAGTAAAAGAAGTAACAATTAGAGAGAAACCTGCTCTTTTGAGGAGCTGTAAGAGGAACCTCCAAAATTTATTTTCCCCCCTTTTTTTTTTTTTTTGATTTAGAGCACCCTACTCAGCTTGCTAAAAAAAGAGTCTGAAGTGAGACACAGCCTCACCCACAGCAATAGAAATATTGCTGACATTTCTGCTATCTTTTCCTAGACACTCTTTCACAGACTTCTTGGTAACACTCCAGAGGTTTTAGGTTCTGCACATCTCCGGCAGAAAATTTTCAAGATTGTGAGACTGGAAGTTTGTTATGGATTTCATGTTAGAGACTGGACTCCACAGCTAAGAGGTATCAGAGCTCACTGCTAAACTTGAAGCATCTCAGTGAAGCAGCTACACATGATCCAACTGAAATGTCACTGTGGGCATGGCCAGAGGAAGGACAACACTCTTCCCCCACAGGTAAAAATTATATGTGGGTTCTCAAGTTATGCTGGTTGCACATAAATTAGAAAATCATTTTTTCAGCTTTTTACAGATTCTCACATTTAAAAGCATTATTTGTATTTACATCAGAATTCATGTGAAACAACTTACAAATCCAAGTGTTTTGGAAGCTTAGTCCAAGAATAAATGTACTGAGACACAAGCGCTCTAGACACTGAATTTTTAGGAAAGTAATGCAGCTCTTTGGGGAGAAATACACTATACACCCAACACAAATGAAGATTTAGAATATTTAGAAGTAAGTTTTATTCTGACTGTATATGAGGGGGGCTGGTGTATGGAAGGTAGTTGATTGGTGAGAATTATCTAACATAATTTCATTTAACCCTAAATCTTTTACAGTCAATTAGTGACTTGGATTTCACTTTACACAAGTAAGAGAAATAGATGATGCAATACATTTTCTGTCTTAAATTCAACCCTGTAGGCTAATCTACTCAAGACAGCACCCCTAGAACTACATAGGATTGAATAAAAAACAATTCTGCAATGAAAGTCATTTATTTAGCACTTTTACAAAGCTGACAATGGTGACAAATCACTAACAAGGAGCAGCCAGCTAACTGAAATCGATTCCACAGCTAGAAACAGAGATGGATTTGAACCACTGCAAACAAGTCAGGAGAAGAGGGTTAAATTGTAGATTTCACATGGAAATCCACTTTCACGTTTTGAAGACCACCTCTACAAGCTGTTAGAAAAGGGAGAAACACTGTCCTGGGACTACACAGCAAAACCTCCAGAATTTCTGTCTTAAAAACCCCAGAAAGAAGTAATTTCTTCAAGATTTAAAGATCAATAGCTCTTTGATAGCTGAAATAAGAAGACTCTGTCCAAAAAAAACCCAGGTCATGCTTCAGGCAAATAAAAACTCGAATCAATGTTTAGGAGGTTTTTCTCAGAGCCCAAATGAAGTAGAAGGAGAGTAGTACTTTTACAAATATATGTTTGCAAATGCGTTTTCACCTGGAACTAAAAATACTGTTATAAAACTCAAGTAAAAACTAGGTAAAACACCATTAAACTGCACTTAATAGAATTAGAATTGGAGAAGAGGCCTCTAGATCATTCAGATGAATGAGTCAAATCTAACATTAAAAGCATGTGTTGATAAGTATTTTCTAAACCCTTCATAATTCTTGTTATTCTTCTGCAGACTTGGTCCAAGTTTCCTCCGTAATTGCAGCTTTGCTATTCCATAAAACAATCATTTCTGAGAAAACAATGCTCTAGGAGCATTACATTTTCTTTAGATATAGAAGCTGAACAGTTACTCTTCATTTTCCACAACTATTTCTGTGACCATAAAAAGGCCTAACTGGTAATACATTTCAAATTAGGCTGTATCAGATGATTGTTGTTGTGGCTACTTATTCATACATGAAAAAGCAAGATTACAAATTACTCAAGCTAAAATCTCACTATTGCCAAGAAAAAGAAAATAATTACATCCTTCACCCTCTGTGAAGCATTTTCATTACCAGAAACATATTAAAGTTGCCTTTTTTTCTGCAATAGTACCATGTTGCAGATTCATTTTGTTTGTGATTCAACACAGCTCCCAGAGCTTTCCCTTGCTTTATTATTGCCAGCCCAGATATCCCCTCCTTCTGTATGCAGATGTTTTTACTGCTGTCCTAAACGTAATACTTCACAGCTGCCTTGTAATTCAGCATTCTTCAAGAAAGCATTTTATCCTGATCCAGTCCTCCAAATTGCTGGACATCTCTGCTGTGAAGATGCTGAGCACAAATATGTGCTGTCTAAATCACTTGAATCAGCATTAGAAAATATTCTAGACCACAGAAAAGCTCCATGGGACTCCTTGATGGGCTAAACTACTGCTGAACATGTTTTTCAACATTTTGCAGGCTGCATTCAGATTATCTTAGTCCCCTTTTTTAATGAGTAGAATCAGATGGGACACAATCAAAAACCAGACTAAACAGAAGATAAGTCACAGCTACTATTTCATTGCTGTTTATTGCCTGGTAAAATGACAAATGATGGGACTGATTTGTTTTATTATTACTGGCAAATAAATTTGACTCATTATCCTCCAGGAGTTAAAAGAAAAAAAAGAAAAAGTTTCAGCAAATTAATAGCTCAGGCAGACTTTTTCCTGAGTATTAAAGATAAGATCATTATATACTGGAAGAAGGGCATGCTTTAAATAAATTAGTTATTTGATCTTATTCTTCCCCACTCCATTTATGATCCATCGTTCTCAAAAATAATTATTTCAAAGCATATTATAATTTACTTTCATGGTTTGTTAACTGGATCACACCTCTTATCTCTAACCTTGCTCTTCTCCAATTCATCCAGTGTTATTAAAGATGCAATTGCAATTAGAAACAAGAAAAGACAAGTCCACTAGAGGAAATTCCTTCTTATATTAGAAACATAACAATGAAATCCAATAAAGAGCAATACAGATGCATCACTAGTTTGAGAAAAGGCAAAGTAAACTGAGACAGAGAACATTTTAAGAGAAGGACGGGTTCTTACATTTCAATCACTGCTGCAATCAAAGAAATAAATCTTGAACATTTTTTCAAATAAATCAGTCAGCTGCCTTCAGCAATATCTCAGACTTGTAATGTTATCTTGAAAACTAAGCCTCAATGTAGGAATATCAAATATCTTTGTTGGTGGTGGTGTTTTTAAATATAAAATAAGATATTTTGGTCAATAAATAAATACATTAATTACCTTAGCAAACTGTGCATTTATCCATTTTGTGAAAGTTTTCTTTTGAACATCCTCCCGTTCATCTGCCAGAGAAAAGAAAAGCACTTAATTAGAATTATTCACCAAAATAATGCAATATTATTGATTAATGTTTCAGTTTTGGTTTATTGTAAACTACTAATAATACTTCAAACACCGGCAGAAATTTTGTTTGGATCTATTATTTGACAATTGCATCAACACATTTTGAAGGTCGACAGGTCCCCCTCATAGTCATGGTCTATACCCCTAGTTCAGCTGACCTATCCTGTGGTTTCTTTTCTTCTGGAAGAGAACATGTTGCAGTAGGATCTGAAACCTCCCATTCCAATTTTTAATTTCATATAGGTATAAAAACCCCAAAACATATCATCTGATGGTTTTGGCATCAGGAAACTCTTCTACAGTAGAAAAGTACTTGAAATATCATTTCATGCACCTCCTCAAATTGCTTGAGGAAGTGAAACCTTCTGGACCTCAACAATACTTCTCCATTGGCAGCCCCTGATGTACCTTATGTCTTTCTTAACTTGTAACTATTTGCCTATTTCAATTTACCAATATAACAATTCCACAAATTGTTATATATCTTTCCTCCTTTCCTCCAGTGGAAGAATAAACAAAAAACAAAANAAAAAAAAAAAAAAAAAAAAAAAAAAAAAACCACACACAACACAAAAAAAAAACACCCCACACCCATATTTTTTCAGCCATACATGAAATTCTTTTTCTATTCCTTAATATAAATATTTGTAGAGGGAGATGATTTATCTTAGGCCTTGATTTCTGTATCTAAGTTATAAGTACAGCCTTGATACTGAATGGAACTGGACAAACAAAGGCATAATCCTGCTGTATTTTATATAGGTTGAAAGATAAAAATTATTTCAAAATAGAACTTTGTAGGCATTTGCTCAAAAAGATCTAGTAGGCATCATCCCTGAAATATAAAGGACAGATTTCTTTGCTTGGCAAAATAAAATCAATCCTAACTAGAATTGAAGGGCATACGTGGAAAAGGGCAAGAATGCTTATACTAAAATAAAGTTCACTCAATGCAGGCTTTTGGTTTGCAGTTAAATTCTCTACACTTCTCAAATAAAAAGGGATATTAAATTCCCTTCTGAAATGTTCAGCAATTAATAATGTTAATGGGTTCAGCTAAATTTGAAAGGCAGGTATAGACAAGCCAGAAGAGAAATTCATGGCATTAATAATGTACTTTGCTTTCCCTCCCTTTACCTTTCCAAAGATCCAAGACAAGACAAATCTTTTTGATAAAAATATATCTTTTATTCTTAAAACCTCAACTCAATATCATTTTAAACATACCTTTCCCACCAGAATGTTTTCCAGTTTCAAAGATACAATATACTATAAAAAAAAAAAACTCGTTTGCAAAGTTACTATTGCATTATAAAGAAGTACTGCATACTTGAAGGAGTATATTCTGAGTTCAGATGATCTTGTGCAAAATAAAAATAAATCATAACAATACAATAGTACAATTGGAAACTTGCCACAGAAGACATGCATTATATACAGTCTGCCACTAATATATATATGAGCATTTGCTACAATAAACTTCCTAGAATTCTATTTCTCTCTATCCCAAATAACAATGTCACCTTCATCTTTGGCTGGAAGTAATACTTAAATAGTTAAGAGACTCATCTAAAAGCAACAGTATGTGAAGGAGACACATTGTTTTTGTAAAACATGATGCTAAAGCTGTTAAAAATTTTATTTTTCCCCACAAGCAACACTTCCCTCTGTGTTGACTGTAAGTTGTTTATTATATGAGTTTTGTTTCATTCCAGCCACGAGCAGTACACAGAGGATGAGAGAAGAAAGATACATTTTGTTGGTAGAAGATAAATATTCAATTTGATGTTATATTACAAACTTCTTCAGCAACTTCATATAAAATATTACACATAAATAGCTGCTTCTGTTTAATCATCTCTGCTAAAACTGCCAGATGCAAATGGGTTCGAAGAATAATGTGGCATTTAGCAAGGGAAACAAAAAGAGACAAAATCACTTTTTTCAAACTGTTCAAACAATATTTTATGATATTTAGCAGGAAAAATGAAAGAGACAAAGCCTTAAAACTGTTCAAACTTCTGCTTTTCACCCCAGGCAGCTGTAATAGCATATTTAGTAACAGAGTGGGTTGTTTGTTTTAGGGGGTTTGTTTATTTGTTTTCTTTTTCCCACAAAGATATATGCGAGTTTTACTGCTAGTCACCAATTAATTCATGTCCACTGTGCTAACAAAAACCAGGGTCTCTTGAGAAAAATGAGAGTCAACCCCACAACTTGAACGTTTGAAACTTACTCAAAGTCCAGGCAATGCTCTGCTATTTTGTAAACACAAATCTATTCTGCTGCTGTTATCTTTATACAGAGATCATTGCAAGCACTTTTTCTCTAGGTGCTTGCTCTGACAAGTTTATACCACAACAATTTGTTAGTGACAGACTCCTAACCTAAAAATGAATCAATCTTTTGGTTATGCATGGCATGATTTCCCCACTGTAAACATGATCTTTTACAAAGAGATGTTCTCTTAGCCCAGATTTATGGATTGAATGCTAGATGTGGAAGCTGAATGACATTTATCTAGGTGCTGCAGAAACGTGCCAAGAACACTCCTCTTTCATAATGCTGTGTTTATAAGAGATCCCTCAGCAGTGAGCCAGTCAATGTCCTTGCAGGTGCTTTTACTGTGAGATAAGAATAATCAAATGGCCAGGCAGGTAATTCCTTCACCTGTTCAAGAGCAATATGGTATGTTTATTTCTTTTCTTTCAAGCTGAAAGAATTGCAGAATAGTGAACTGTCTCTCTTCGGGTTAGATTTAAACACTTCATGGATCCTGAATTCCTTTATTGCAATGACAATGGGATCCCTTCCCTCAGCAAAAATGCTTTTCTCAAATTGATGGACATTGAGTGGAATAGGCTTAACCTCATTTTCTGCAGGTTATCAACTCAGAAAATGAACACTCTGAGGTCTATGAAAAGCCTTCCAGAAAAAAAAGAGATACTGAGCAGTAAGATTTACCTGATTTTCATGCCCTACAGCCTCTAGTACCACTGAACAGATCTTGTTTTAACTACCACACATTCACAAATGTGTTCTGATGAGCATCCGGCTTTGCAGCTGTGAATACAAACCTCTCAGATTAGTTACCTGCACATTTGACTTTTGAAGTATTATTCCAGGTTAGGCCTCATCATAAATTATGACCCAGAGAGAAAGTGGAGTATTAATGAAGCTAATCATCTGACAAAGGACAGTTCTGACACTTAATCAGGCAGAAAGGCTAATAGAGACAAGTGGCACACTAAAGGATGCTTAGGAACAACCATGATTCAAAAGAGCAAAGATGCTGCTAATAATGGCAAGTGGTCATCATACAACTTTCCTAGGTACTTAATAGCTTCTGTTTGCAATCTACCACTCAAATTCAATTCCCATCTGTTTTCTACAAGAAAAGATCTAACATTATGTTGTCATCTCTTAGTAAACTACACTTTTTACTACCCTTATTTTTCCACAATACCCTACCCCCCTCAAATACCACCAAACATATTAAATAAAAATGGTAAGAGGAAAAAAAATATTTTCAATACCAGTATACTCTAGATACTACTCTGCAAGAACAGAGCAATGTTAATGAATCACTGAAAAAATAATACTTTTTTAAACAATTTGAGCTGACAAATACGAAGCAGATTTCAAAAGAAACCAAGGTTCAGATACATACACTGTGTACATTACTACATCATTCCATTTATATCATAAAAGCCACTTCCCCACAGAAAACAAGTAGCAGGAAGAAGGAAATCTGCACACTTTGGTGCATCCTTCCCTTTTGTTCTAGAGGATCTTCAACCTCTCAACTCCTGACACACCAGAACAAATATTTCTTTCACTATCTCCCAGACTGGCTGGGGCTGTAAGGCACCTCTGGACATCATCTGGTCCAACTGCCCCAATCAAGCAGGGCCACGTAGAGCAGATTTTACAGGAACCTGTTGTGTGTGGGTTTTTATTATCTCCAAGGATGGAGACTCCATAGTGTTTCTTCCTACTACCACATGAAGACTGCATCTTCGGCCTTCCAGAGATCTGGGTCGTGTTTTCTATCACAAGTTACTTAGAAAATTCTTCTCTAGAGTAAGTACATCCAATTTCTAAAATTAGAAGACATTTAAAAAAAATTGTTCTTGTACATAAGGAGTGTGGGAAGCAATCCATGTCCTCGGATTATAGACTTCAATTTTAAACAAACAAAAAGAAATCATTGTCCTTATCATGTCAATGAAGATAGGACATTTGTAGAGTGTTTGAATCACTCAGAGACAGGCAGTGATAGGAGGCTCAGCTGTGTGATAGTTTTATGAAGCCCTCAGCAAGCAACTCCTTCACAGGTGCAGGAACACAAACAGGGAGGAAGGAGGCATCTTATTCCGTTACCCAGTGTTGCCCTCAGTTAGGTAAACAATAATTGAATAGTTATGTTAGGTCTACCAGAACCTACAAGCAAGAAAGGAGAGGAAAAAAATAAATTAATAATAATAATAAAAAAAAAAGGAAGGAAATAATTCCCATATACTGGTGAAAACTTTGAAACAATAGCGTTAAGGCAGGTGTCAATTCCCCCATTCACGGCAACTGCAGGTTCATTGGAACACTGCACTTCAGAGAATAAAACCATCAAAACTGCTGTTTGATTTTCTAGCAGCCAAACAATGCAGATTGAGAAAAGGTCAGGATTTTCTTCAGTGAGTGGGAGTGAGTACCAGCACTGGTGGGAGCACTAAGCACAAAAGAGGCCACAGATAGTCACATTATTGGTACTCTGGCTCCATCGACTCGCTATTCTTCGAGATTTTCAGTACATTGCTACAATACTCTGCCAGTAACTACAGCTGCTGAGAAATGTTCCCTTCCCATTCTGGCTTATCTGAGGGGGGAAGAAGAAATCAATGCAATACAATGACTGAAAGATATTCAAGTGGACTAGCTTTGATTTTTAGTCATTGAGGTCATCCAAGACATTCACAAGTTGACAGGAAATACAATAGGCTGCTTTGACAGACAGACAAGGAATTTAAGGCTATTTCTCATGTACAGCAATAAAGAACATGCAATTCTTTGTCCATCTTCTATAAATGTACTGATGAGCAGTGTGTTGACTTAATCTGAATATTGTTAAAACTCCCTGTTCCCTCTTGAGACTTCACTGTGGAACCAGAGTCAAATCACCATAATCAGACCATCTCAGGCTTTTCAAAACACTGATGAACCTATTCAAATGCTCAGCAGAAATGGAACACTGAAAGCCCTCGTTAATATAGATTTATAGGGGGAAAAAAAAGTACAACTAAACACTATGAAAAATAGAATACTAAAATTTTCTGAGAAAGGTGGAGTAAGATTTAAGGTAAATTTAGGAAAAAAACAGGTGTATTCCTAACATAAAGACTTTGCTCCCTATTTCCTTCAAACAGAGGAACACCATTTACTGATCAGAGGACAAAAGAGAGGATATCTGCAAGACCCAACCTACAAGATTTCTACTGACAGACTGGTGTAGCAGATTGAACTACTGAACTACCTTGCCTAGACAGTGCCAGGCTGAGAAAACCTTTTATTTTTTCTCATTTTGTTATGTTAGTTGGAATTGTTCGCACATTATAAATGTTTTAGGGAGCTGCTTCCTGACTTTTCCTAATTTTTAGAATTCTTTAAGACACTGCAAGTGTTTATATAAAGTCTCACTTTTTGAACCTAACTTTAATAAATTAGCTATTCAGAGAAAAACTACTGAGTGTTTTTGAGGGCCAGTATGGATGTCATGTATAAAAAGGAGCAGCACAAAGGATAGAGAACACGATAGCCTGCCAGCCTGGAACAGAAGGAAAGCTAAAAAAGGGAAAGAAAAAAAAGGGAAAGAAAAAAAAAATGACAACAAAAAGAACAAGACAAAAAAAAAAAAAAAAAAAAAAAAAAAAAAGAAAAAAAAAAAAAAAAAAAAAAAAAAAAAAAAAAAAAAAAAAAAAAAAAAAAAAAAAAAAAAGAAGAGAAAAATGAGGAAGGGGTGAGGGGAAGACAGGAGGGGAAGTAAACACCTTTACCCTGGCTTGGGGGAAAAGAAAGGGAAAGAGACATATGGAAAAGAAGGAATGGGATGGGCAAAAGCAGAGATAAACACTTCCTTCCTGGAAAGAAATAAAGGATTTCTGGTAGCTAGATGATCATATGCAGGGAAGCAGTGAATTTGAACAAAAGAACTACTGAAGCATGTGCAGCTTAGTCAAAAAGATTTGACTAGCATCCAGAAGTACCAGAATAATGCAAACAAGCTACATATGATTCCTGAAACAACAATGGGCAGCTGTGAAATGTACACACAGATCTGTTTGAACAAATTCATGTAATTTGTTCATGTTTGTTAACCACCCCCCTGCCCTTCTTCCCCTCCACCATTTCTCAACCCTTTTCCCTAAATAAATTGTAGCATATGGAACTCCCAAGACAAAAGCAGGATTACAATTCCAGTGAAATTTAAAAAGAAAAGAAACAGAATGTCAGCCTCACATTTTTCCAGAACATTTTAAGTATACACAACATGGGGTGTTCAGTTCCAGTTCATACGCTGGTAATTGTACTCCCAGCTGTTGACCTAGTCCTCCTCTGGTCCATCACAGACAAATCCACTTTGGGAACTGATCCTACTTCTCCATGGCCGTGGATTTGACCTGAGGACCTGTAACACAACAGTGTCAGGACATCTGCCTCAAGTGCTGGTGACCCACCCCTGCCTTACCCTTTCAAGGATAAGGACTTGTAAGAGTTTTGAACCACTGTACCAAAAATACCCTGTTCTAGTTATAGACAGTTTCGCAAACACAAGCTTAACTGGTTTTGTGTCTTGGGGTTTTTTATTATGTTCTAACCAGCAATAACTTTGGATCCAGTAATTTTTTCCCAAAGGGAAATCACTGGTAAAATGCAACCTAAAAAGCCCCAGTGCTTCAATACATCAGATTTCTTCACAAGATAAATAACTGCATAAAGAAGTAACCTATCTCCTGAGAAGCTGGTGCTTCTGAACTGGAGTTCAGTTTATGCCTTATCTTTACGTTGGAATACATAATTACTCATTTGGATATTCACCTGTGTGAATAAGTAGCCTACACTTTTTTATTGATTTTTAATCATCATATACATATATTGAAAAATGAAAAGGATCCTTGTTAACGTTTCAGTGGATGCCCATGCTATTTTAGCATCATATCATGGTTAGGACAGTATTTTCTGAATACTGTAGAAAATATATTATACCTTTAAATGAGGTAATATATTTGTCTTAACTTAAACCTCCATGCTAGTTAGAAGGGCTGTACCAGCTGAAACCACTGCCAAATCCTGGAACTTGCAGAATATTGGTTGATTTAATTGTATTATCAACTTTTTTGCAGTCAGACACCAATGAAATCATATTGTCAGTACACCCAAGTACCTCGAAAAAAAACCAAAAAAACAAAAAAACAATGATGACTTAAAAGTTTTCTGGTTCTGTGGTTTGTTTGTCAGTTTTTGTTTGGTTTTGTAGTTTTTTGGGGGTTTTGTTTGTTTGTGGTGGTGTTGTTGCTGAAAGCAACAAAATTCACTTACAGGGTAAGTGATCTTAGTGCTACAAAATGGACTCAATTAATGGGGAAAGATACTAGAACTACCAAAATGTGAGGAAAAAAAAAAAAATTAGGAGTTGGTCAATACTAACTTCATCTTGTCAAATGAGTGTATATGGGGAAAACACTTAATATTCCTTGTTGGTTCATTTGAACAGGACATTTTTTTCTTGTTTGCAGATTAGGGAAGCACAAGTCAAATGCTGCTAATACATCATGTAATATTACATAAAATTAACAGAAACACTTTTTGCCACATAGATTCACTACTACTATTATTATTGTTATGTATAAAATCTATTGCAACTCCACAGCCCAAACCTGCATTTTTTACCACAGCTGCTGAGAGATGCTTTGATCCTTTCATCTTACAAAAACAACTAATAACTTGTAAGGTTGATTAGCTGAAATCACAGTGTGCTTGGAGGAAGGAGGCAATGTTTGCTGTTCAGCCCTCTTGCTGGTTGTTGGGCTGACTAGAACTGAAGAATCTGACTGACATTTTAGGAAGAAAAACAAACATACAACTTCTTTGAAAGAGTGACTAGACCTGGTAAACAGATAAAATACATCTTGGCTGTAGTAACTAGTTTCAGAGTTTCTTATTTTTAACACATTTTTTGCTCTTTCCTGGAGAAAATGGGAATTATTAACCAAAGATAGAGAGAATCAGTACCAACCCTTTTTCTCCCCTCTGAGCTCATGGGTATTCCCAGACTCTGCACAGGAAAGACAGTGGCATAAGGACAGACAGACAGGCCCAGCTGTGGCTTGGCAGCAGCAAGCCCTATTGAACAGCCAGCAGCAGAAAATCCTCCTCAGTTAGACACTAATAAAATTGGTTTGTGTGCACTGCACCCGCAGTGACAACCTGTAATACACATTGTTAGTCCTCTGCACCAAGGATCTGAGAATTGCTGGAACTAACTCAAAGTGAAAGCGAGAGCTCTCACCTTGGCTGCTGTTTAACCAGCCAGCTCAAAGAGACCCCAGCACTACAAATGTCCCTGTCACCACTGTGGGGAAAGTTACAGGCCAGAAATGAGCAGCACTGGCAGCTCCTGTATCTTTGCGGCAGCAATGTCACACATACACAAAAAAACTCCAAAAACAAAACCAAAAACAAACAAAAAACCCCACTACCCATCCTCCAAAATAAGAAACTTGTTCTGAAAAAAACTTTAACTGGCTCTAGGTTTTATGGTTTTCACCAGGAGAGTTCCATGAACTGAGAGAAGGAAAACTCTGATAAAGGAGCTGTGGCCAAGACTTAAGTTGGCTTGTCAGGACAGAGGGGTTATAGGTTATTGGGTTTTTTGTTTGTGCTTTTTAAACCTTAGAGAAGTCAGCATTTAGCTGATCAGCAGGCCATCTCAGATTAAGCTGTGACAGAGGTGCAGCATGGGAAGTATTACTAGAACAGAGATTAATTACTAGAAGTAAGAAAGTCAAGATTATGCAACTAGATAAAATTACCCACAATTTTCATATTTATAACCTTTAGGAAAACTACAATTATTTTTGTGTTGTTCAGAAAACAGCAGATAAATGCTTACTGCTAGACTGTGTCCTTCCTTAGCTGGAGATTTTTACCATCTAGGTTACTATTTTTGTTCAGATACGAGCAATAGAGGACAGGAGACCAAGGACAGTAACATGAATTCATGAGCCAGCCAGAGCAGAGCACATCAAAAATAGGGCATGGGAGCCCACAAACTTTCAGAATTATAGATTTTCAACTAATACCAAATGAAGCTGAAAGAAGCATCACAATTTAAAAAAGGTAATCAGAGTCTAAAATGTGACATTAGTAGCTAATGTTTCACACAACCTTCTGATTTGAAAATGGAATTGCTGTTCTGTTTTCAGCAAATGCCATCTAGTGATGCATAGTTGCAAAGCTTTGAACTGCTTTGATTTTTAGGTATATTGTCCCAGATTTTCTGTTTTGCTCCTATGGAATCAGGCAAATGCTGTACATGGTCACAGACTCTCAAAATTCATGTCACACACATAGAGAACACAGAGGAGGATGGGTTAACCATATGTGAAGGACCAACATTTGTTACAGTTTGCATTAAAATATTCATTGCAAACAACCATGCTAAGTACACTGTGGTAGCTAGCACTATCCTGTAATATTTCAAGTTCTTTTTTTGTTCCTCTGTCAAAAGAAATTAGAGAACAGGCTGTTCTAGTCTGCTTGACTGACTGCTGTCTACTTTATTTCATCTGACCCAATTAGTGTCTGAGTTAATTAGGAGGAGCTGCCACTGGGACATCAGAAAATGTATCAGAGAAGTTTGCAATTAATGAGACCAAGGTGTTACTAGGCAATTGTTTACAATACACACATTATATTCTTAGGGTGAAGATACTGTCATTATAAAGCTGACAGCATCAACTGGTCCACAGCTAGAACTCATCTTGCTATACAACACTTGAGAAAAACAAAACGAACACATGCCTTTTAGGAACAGCTAGGAACAGCTGTGTAAATTAAAGGTCAGTGGACTGTGTTTTCCACTCCTCTTTCACCTCACCTGAAGTAGAGAAAGTACTGATGAATGTATTTAAACTATAGTTATGATTTATTTAATTCAGAAAGAACTATTGCAGATTTCATGTTGTCAGGTCTCTGGGCATCCTTTCACCACTCCCAAGCATCCTCCACTTTCCAAAGGCAGAACAGAAATGACAATCAGAGAGTAAAGCCCTTGTTGACAGTGATACTTGTGGGGGGAAGCCAATAGAATAGAACTTAATTCCCCTATACCCTTTCCCAATTCACAGCTACTTTATTCTGTTTGTAGTAGTTCAATTGTACAAGTGACTAAAAGATCTTAAATTTTGAGAAATACACGTTAGGATCTGAATATTTGGCATACTGAGCACGACTATCCAGTACTACCCCATATTTGGAAAAACCCCAACCATACAGGTGAAGGCTAATACAAATTAGATAAAAGTCTAAATAACAGCACTTCACAGAAAACCTGGTTTACAAAGAAAGTTAAATGTGTATCCTCTACACCCTTGAATATCAAACATTCCTGAAAAGAAAATAATTGAATTTCTAGACAGCTAATAAGCAACACCTTGCAAACAGCCACAATGTTTACTGCAGACTGTTTTTCCTTCAGCTTCTTTCTGAGGCTTCTATTTTTCATGTAACAGCTTTGTTTGGGAAGTGACTGTTCAGCTCTCACACAAAGAAAAAACATTGAAATTGGAAGACTGGGGGAGGCATTTGTCTCTTTTGCCTCTAAGATGGTGAAAAATGAGAGCACAATAAAAGTGATATTTAGACTTCATCACAAAGATGGCAACAACTGTTACAAAGAGTACGCATTTTTTAAATTTTTAAGACAAAAGGTATTAAAGTCAGGACTCAGCAATGTGCCCAGAGCCACCAATAGTTCAAACTGTATTTTTACCCAGCAACCAGTGGGAAAAAAGCTATCATTATAGAGAACAGGTTTTATAAGCTGTTGAAATCACATTGCTGAAGACAAGAGAAGCATTTAAGGTGAGGTACCACCCTTCTCCATCAAATTACACCACAGCATTGGCTTCTGGTCCAGTTTCTGTCTCTCCAGTACCCCGGTGAGAGAGGGGCAGCCTGTGACACACAGAGGAAGTACAGGATGTGTTTCTTCTTCTTAAGCAGTCAGGCATAGATTCCTGCTTATGAACAGGAATCTATTTTGTTATCTAAATAATTGTTTTGTTATCTAAATAATACACTAAAATAAAGTAATACACTAAAACAACATACTTGGCTATGTGTTGTTAAACATATGTTTACAACTTTGCATAAGGTTCTCAGATTATTTTTATGTTGTTGAAATTAGGTACAACTGAATCCAGGTAAAAATCCTATCCAAAATTCATCTGCCTGACATTAGCACACTGGCATTTGTTAAAACTGAATATTCAGTTTGGGGCTGAACCCATTTTTCATCCATCATACATGGGGACAAAGCTCAACATCTTAAATTTATCTTGGCAGAGTGGAGTAGAAAGAATTTGCAAAAAAAGAAATGGACAGGGACAGTAAGATAACAAGGAAGAAAGAGGATATACATAATTCCCTCATCTGTATTTTGAGGTACTTTTTCCATTGTGAGGTAAGGGGAAAAGTAAAGGGAGGAGCAATTTTTAAAATGATAACATCATTACATTTTGTAACATGTCCCTTAACTTCTTACTCCACTTCAGAATATTTGAAGCACTAGTGAAGTATTTATTAAAATTAGATTTAATATGAGCATTGTTCATCTTCTCATTAAGTGGGCATTGCCTGAGCAAGTTACAAGAATATTTTCAACAACAAATTGTATTTATCTCCTGGCAGATTTCATGCTCTCCCAAACTGAAAGTAGGATTTTCTGGCTGTACCAGATATTTGTTATTTTAGATAACAAATATATTTGCTGCCTGTATGTGCATTGATCAGGCGGTGGGGTTTTTTGTTTTTGTTTTTGTTTGTTTTTTGGTTTTGGTTTTGTTTGTTTGTTTGTTTTGGGGGTTTTTTGCTCCATTTTTTGGTTTTGGTTTTTTTTGCTCATTCAGAACTGCTTTCAATGAAGGATTTCATATCTATAACATTAAATGAAGATTAAGAAATATTGGTATTGATGCTAGGACAGTTACCTATTATAAACATCGATTTTTATTTCAACTCAGTGCCAACTCATCAGCTCTACTGAGAGGAGCTGTGTTTCCTTAATATAGATTCACTACAGAAAAAGAAGAAAAACATCTATTTGTCATTTCTTTTTACAGCTGTTCTTTTCCAGTCTAGACAACTCAAGGCAAGTGTGACATTTCACAAAACCATAAACTACATTGAAGAAACATATTGTCATTCTATTCTGATGTTTTTGCAACAGTAAAGAAGAGTAATTTTCTTTGTAGCCTAATGTCTTTTACAGGCACCTTAATCAATCTGCAAAGATATTTTGATCACATTTATCCTAATAGAGAAACAGAGTGAACAGATATTGCAATTTCAGTTTGGGCTTCTATCCTGGAGGATGTACAAAAGACCAATTGAAAATATTCAGCGTAGAAAACCCATAAGCCAGCAAAGGAAAGGAAGGAAGGAGAAAATATGTTAAAATGAATGTTAAAATGTATGGATAACTTATTGGGAGAGGAAAGAGAGAAGAAATGAGGATTCAGCTAAAAAGGCTACTGATAAAATGTCACCCAACAAAGCTGAAACTATTACAGTGTGGCTTTGACAGCTACTAAAAACCTGTACGTGAACCAAGGGAAACTCACTGAAATGAGCATGATGGTTAAGAATGACTCAAAAAATTTTATACCCATTAAATCTCAGGAAGTTCAGATAGCTCTATACAAAACAGTTCAATGTGAACACATTTGAGAATACATACCCTCTTTTCCTGCTTAAATCAAGTTTAATTCCTATTTTCTTCATACTCCTCCTTTAACTTATTAATAATACATCTTCTTTGTGCACTCTTTACTTCTTTAATGTTTTCACACTCCAAAATTTGAATCTGGTTACCCACTCGCTCTACGATTCGCAGTTACACTGTAGAATTCCTGTGCCTATAAAATCCTTGGGACTAATGCGTAAAAGAATAAAATGGGATTTATAAAGATTAATATGGGGAAGGTATTCAGATGGATCTGAGCACAAGTATCCTGAGGCAGTGTTTAGCTTCAGTAATGGGTAATTACTGATATGCAGATGCTGAGATGAGCTCAGTTGGTCAGAGCGTGGCGCTAATAACACCTAACATGGCTCAGTCTCTGTGTGGAGCATTTTCTTAAGAGCTGGACTCCATGATCCTTGTGGGCCCCTTCCAACTCAGAATATTGTGTGAATCTCATGCTGGTATCTACCATCTACTGTGCAATGGATTTTTAAGCTAATTTGTGAGCATGAGGATCAAGAAAATCAGAATGACTACAATGTTCTGTTCCTTTTACTCAGCTCACAAAACAAATATTCTATGGCCAACACAAGAACAACAAAAAAAAAAGTTATTTCTGAGAATTCTGAGAAGTGAGGAATGAGTTGGCTACTCCTCTAATTGCAACACCTAACAACTCACTTAGCAACCACATAAATAGTGTCTTTGTTATTTTGGTATTTCTACATCGCTAATTGTCAGGCATTCTTCATCAGCATCATCAGCTTGATGACAATGACATACAGAGGTTAAATCATTTGGATATCTGATTAGCTGTCAGAAACAATGATTCTATGACATTCAGGCTCCACCTAACATCACAGCAAGACCCAGAGGGTTTGCAACCAAATACCAGTTTTGGAAATTATAAATACTGCCATTCTTATAATGAAAGAACTTGAAAACCATGCAGCAGGCAGCTACATTAATAAAAGTAACATGGAAACGATTTATAATTATTTCAAAACAACTTACAAAGGTCAAATTGGCATGACTGTGACATTTCAAGCAATGTAAATGGATGTCTTAAAATTTTGCACGCTTCTATTTTACTTTCCCCGTAATAAGGAAATTGAATGAATTTCAGGTCTTTTACATGTTTTCTCTATTGAAAATTAGGTCTTAAATAGAAAATAACTTTGGAATACACAATTCTCCATATTAAATTGTTTAACAGCTATGGACATCACTAAGCATTAAAAAAAAATCATTCTTTTTAAATTATTTCTGTTCCAACTGTAGTCAAATGTGATACTCAAGGACATGAAGAAAGCTTAAGATAGCTTCTAAACTCTGTTTGATCATATAATCAGGCATGCAGATAGTATTTAATAGAATATAATGCAGATATTTGCCCCCTCCTAGGTTTTACACATGGTAAGAAACTACCCAGAACACAAACTGATTGGATACTGACATTTTGGACTAAGGAAAGTTAGCCTGACTACAAACTTAGAGTGAGAATTTAATTAACATTTCCTATTTCACCATGAAGCTAGGTGTGGTCATGAGAAAACTATTTTCAGTGCTAACAGTAAATATATTGAAAGAACTACTCAGTGAAATAAAGAAAGAAGCACAATAAAGAAGCAATATGTAGATAAAATTTTAAAACTGATTATAATGTGGCTTAAGTTATCTTCAAGAAGAAGCAAGTATTTACACTGTAAAAAAAATTACATTAGTAAATGGAAATAGGACAATGTTTGTACAAAAGTGCATTCACACTTTAAGAGAGCTGCAATTATATTATAAGGATCCTAGTCAGAGAAACACACGCTCTTTGCTTTATTTTTTGAATATTTTTGCTGTTATCTTTGGCTTGTACAACATAAATCTCACACAAAATATGTAACATTCAACCAGCCAATAAGACAGGTCATCAGGACTTATATATTTAAAAAATGGAAAAAGGTTATAGTCTCAGAAACAAACAGTTAAGTCATCTTCCTTTCGGTTGCTGATTTATTTAAATGCACTCGATTTAAGGTGAGCATTTAAGGGTCCACTGGTTTTTATTTTAAAATGGAACAGATGTACACCTACTTTTCAATGTACTGCACTGTCAAGGCATTCCCCACAGCACTCCTTGTAGTTCAAGATTCTGCTACAACATAGAGGAACCTACTTTATATTTCAACTTTGAAAAATATAAATAAAATAATACTGCACAT
>VWYO01015293.1:52868-65902 GCA_013400275.1 Rhadina sibilatrix | reverse complement strand
AACCACACACCCAAAACCACCAAGAAAAAGAAAGTACCTTCCTATTTCACAGACATTGGGCGGACAAGTCTCCATCCTGGCTGGAAGGAGGTGAAAAATCAGTGTCATTGCTTGAAATGATGCTTGAAATATTACTGGATTATTCTCATTAGTGAGGATTACAGTTTTGGCAGTCTATGTAGACTATTTCAATGTAGATTGAAATGACTGCAACAAGTATAATGCCAACACTAAGAAATAAGTAAATTATGGAATTATAGCCCTTTATCAGTCTGTAAAGTTTAATAGCTTTCCCAAGCTTTTATTTATTTTAATTTATATTCTCCATAGAACTTCATGTCTTTGAAAATGTTTCTATTCTAAGGAACACACAGTAATATGATTGCAGTGAAAGTAGCAGATCAAAACCCTCAAAAGTTGCCTTTGATTTTTCCTACAGGCCTTGTCAGAAACGTAAGCATTCTACAAGTTTAAAAGTTGAGATTAGATATTACTTTACAGAATTAATTATTATAATATTAAATGCTGCTTTAGAGAATTAATTAATACTGCAAAAATATTGAAGATACTAAAATTCTGTGCACTTACTTACACCGTACAGTTATGAATGTAGATCAATTAATATTTATTGTAGAACATTGAAATTTAGCTAGAAATCTGATTGGTAGACTTTCTATGCAAATTCAGAGGACTATAAAAACAAGACATCAATGGGGTGATTCAGAAGCAAGTTGCAAACAATAAAAAAAAAAAAAAAATCATGAGGTACTTTTCAAATGTATCCATATTCGAATTTTGCAGTATTTGTATTGAAGTGAAATGTATCTTAACACTACCCAAAGCACCACTTCAAACACACAGGCATACAGACATATATATACCCAAGGGCATACGTGGTTAAAGCACTGATGTTTCTGCAGTGGGTTCTGACCTTCAGATAAATCAGAGGTCTGCGACTGCTTGGCTGTGATAGAAGCAAAATATTCACCCCTATGATGCTCACTTGTGCAAGTGTTCAAGCAGCCACACCTCCACAGCACTGGTACCCCAGCACAGCTTTCCATATAATTCTGAGAGATGGCACATGCATCCAGTAACATTTGATGGTGTTTATTAAACTGTTCAAGCAACCGTTCATCTCACTTCCAAGTATTCCTGGAGATCATTTTCAGTTCTAATGGCACTAAAGTGAGCATTAAATCTGATTCTTGTTCCTTAATTCATTATTAATTCCAGGAACATAAACTTTAACCTATATGTGTAAGCAGCTCTTTTCAACTTCTATGGTGTGTACTTGACTTCAGCTGTGTTTTTCTTTTCAATGCTATTACTAGCTGTCATCTTCACTTTACAAACTGCAATTAGGCCTGGTGATTAAAATGCATTAACTACATTTCTGAGAGCTGGTATTTGTAACAAAGACCATGGAGATTGTGTGTTCTTCCTGTCCCTGACTATTTTTTGGCAAACTACTCTCCTCGACCATTGAGATTAATTTTTGCCTCTACATTTCTCTGCAAGATGTATACACAAAGTACAGGAGAGCTGTAATGAAATAGTCATCTCCCAACAAATATTTAAAGTAACAAGTCCAACCAATCAGAACTTTTGGGTTACTTTGCAAATATAATTACAGCAGAAATTCTTTGAAAAACCTGACCTTTCCTCTGAAGACTGAAAATGCCTGGATATGTTAAGCATATATTGTGTTAACAAATTTTATGTATTCACCCTCTACCACCTTTAAAACTTCAAGACAGTGCCTTTCTCTGTATTTTGCACCTTACTAAGCACTGCTACCTCTGTGTCTGCAAACACAGAAAAGTCTCATCAGCCAAAAGTTGTTCCAAATATATTCTGCACCATAGCTATTACTCAAGTACCCAAAACCAGTCCACCCAATTTTTCCTTTACAACGTGGGCTGGCATGCTAACCTCTCTGCTGCCCTACTCCCATAAACCTACACCTACCCAGAAAAGATGCCAAAGGAATACAGAGTGCTCCAAAATTGCACCAATGATGGCATGGAGATTTAAAAGCAAGCCATTAAATGAATATAATATGGACACAAATATTCTAAGCAGTCTTCAGAATGCATTTACATGCAAGTTGAGCTAATTGAAATGCTTGAGGAAGGCCTAGACTCTAGATTAGGAATGATGCCCCTCCTCCAAAATTAAAATTAGTAATTAGGGTCTCCTCCCTCACTATTGCAGATGAAGCAGGGAGCAGCCTGGCTATCAACTCTAGAGCTTCATCACAGCCACTTATTCCCATGTGAAGAAGTAAAAAATGTTTTTGCATTGATGGGAGACGTATATAAATCAAGTTGGTTTCTATTTGTGGCCCCTTTTTGCTGTCATTTTGGTTTTGGTTTTTATAACTTATAATAATAGGTAAGGAAAAGACATTTTATTCTTAATTTACATGAAGAGTTATTAACAGAGTTGTTTAAAAGACTGTGTAAGGCTGTGGTTGTTCAGTAATTAAATGGATGGCAATACCCTGAGTCAAAGGGCAAATCCATCTATGGTATTGCTATCAAGGAGAAGAATTGCTGAAAATACAATTTGTTCTTTTATAACAAGTAAGAAAACTATATATTGATTCAAATGTTATCTCTCATCTGGATAGAGTACCATTGTTACATTTAATTAATACAATGAAATTTCCCAGTGTATTCTATTAGTTGTTTAATATGGTTAGAATGAAGTTAAATAAGTGCTTTAAGTCCTTACAAAATTTAAAATGAAAACTGAGCAGTAGTGACATTTTTTTGACATCACAAAGCATTTTTTCATTTATTTTAAATACCTCATTTTTCTGCAATATTTCCCTTCCTAACTAGCAGAGAAGCAACATACTTAGGATAATATACTTCATATACTAATAGTTACCAAAGGCAACAATTATTATTTCTTGATCCCATTAAAACAGACACAACTAAATTTCCAACATCACTGTACTAGTCTCCCTACTAATAAACACATAAAACAGGACAAGATTTTCTAATGAGGTATTAGCAGTCTTGCTCTCTCTGCAAGAAGTGCAAACTGATGAGACTCAAGAGTTGCTGCCCAACAGAACAAAAATAACTTCTGTATGTTAAGCATATGTGCACCTGTATTACCTGAATGAAAAAATTACATATTATTACTATCAAAGGAAGGCCCTTTTCTCAAATTCTACATGAAGAAATGGTATCAAAACTTCACCTACTTAAGATGTGCTGGTTTACTCACTGATGAGATGTGCAAAAAGCAATTTTTTGTTTGTCTGTTTGTTTTTGGTGTATATATGTGTATGTATGTTTCAGGACAGATGGAAAGCAGAGCTCATGGTCTGAGTTTGCCATGTCTGCATCACCAGCTAGACCCTCTCTAAGGTGTGTGTGCCAGACTTCAATTCAGTCCAGCTTAGTCAAGTTTATCCCTGCATGCCTTAAGCGTGCTGGTGAGACAAAACTCTGTTCATGGGAGGATTTTCCTGCAGCACAGCCAAGATGACAGCCAGGGGAGCAGGGGGACAAAAGCTGTGACTTAGCTCTTGCTTTGCTCTCCCAGTATTTCTTTTTTCCCTTGAAGTGGCTGGAAGAAAGACACCACTCCCTAAGCAGCCAGGAGTAAATTTGTCTTTGGTTCACAACAATTTGCTTTGCTTGCAACAAGTTATAGGTTGGAGATTAGAAAAAGGTTTTTCACAGAAAAAGTGATAAAGTATTGGAATGGCCTGCCCGGGGAGGTGGGGGAGTCACCATCCCTGGATGTGTTTAAAAAAGACTGGATGTGGCACTGGGTGCCATGGTCTAGTTGAGGTGTTAGAGCATGGGTTGGACTTGATGATCTTGAAGGTCTCTTCCAACCTAGAAATTCTGTGATTCTGTGATCAGTGGAAAAGTAAGCCAGGACCTTTCATAATCAATCAACAAACAGAAAACTACCCCAGATCTGTAAGGGTCCTAATACTACTCTGAAATGCCACTGGATAACATATCAATCAAGAGTTGAATGCTAATTGCTAAGGTATCAGTCATATGAAAACAAGTCCTGTCACTATTCATTCCATTTCAAAACTCCAATCTGATGAAATATTTGTACTGTTAGTATTTAGGCACTCAAGCTTTACCATTGCAAATGCTCCTGATGGAGAGTAAGGTAAACCCCTCAGTTTTGTTTATTCTGTGTGTGCAAAGCTCCAACTAAATTCTACAGCTTAAAATGTAGCCCTGAAAACATGATTGGAAATACATATTAATGCTGGATAATTCAAAATTTACTTTGAGATGAGGAATTATTGCTCATAATTTCAAAATACAAATTGAGAACTACAAATATTTGTAAACCCTCAATGTGTTAATAATTATTCATTGAAATTTCAGTAATTGTGGATGATGACTGTGTTGAAAAAATTTGTAGTCTGTTCATAAACAAAGGCCTCCAAAAGCTAAGTAGAGCATTTTAAGCATATGTATACAATTTAACAGTACCAAAATTAGTAACCTTTTAACTAATGACTTACTAAATAGCTACTTTTCCTAAACATAAAGAAATCCTATTACTTCAGCCTATATAAACCTCATTTATGAAGTGGATACTGACTTTACAGTGGCCTCATTTTCTCTAACTTTGTTTTCAATATATCTGAAACCATCTCAGTGAATCTAAGTGAAGAAATTTAGTTCATACCTGTACAGAAAGACAACAGAATTTAAAACCTGTCATAAAATACCTTCAAAAATTAAGAACTATTATGGTGATTAATTTGCTATGCTGATTTACAACAGCAAATATGTAGATATAATCCACCAGTATCACTTACATAATGCATCATCAATAAACAAAATGACATTAAAAAAAAAAAGACTGAGAATTATGAAGTTACTCAGCCATCTGTGCTGTTAGGACTGCAGGCTTTCAGCAATATTTAAAACAGGCTAGCTAATACGCATTCCTATATATAATGAAAAGTGGTGCTTGAGGGGTTTCTTTGACTAAAGTCTCTTAATTTATTGAAGAAGTTTTTGCATGAGAAGTAACTATTCTATTAAATTACATATACAAAACTAAACCATTTTTACCAAAGTAATATCAGTTTATATATAAGATAAACACTGAAAGGAAAATGCTTAGAATAAAATCTTGCTTGGAGCACCTCTGGAAATTTCTAATTTATTGAGCAGGTTTGTATTTCCCATCAGCAGCTATTACTCCTCTCAGAGTGATGTCTTTCAGCTACAAAGATTTTGAAGGTGGTTAAATTTCTGTGTCTGTTCAATCCCCTTTCATAACTGAGATTGTTATTAGAATAAAAAGGTAAGAACTAGGGTTAAACTTTCTTCATATAATTTCAATAAATACTTATGAGTCAGTTTATTTGATAGAATGTCAGGGTTTAGATAACTTTTCAAATAGAAATCTTCAGTTAAAATTGAATGAATAATTTAGAGTATTATAACTAGAAATAAATATAAAAAAAGTTTTTAATATCACTGACATCTCTTTGAAAATCATACTTTTTTGGATGTATTCCCAGGAAAATTTAAATTCCTAAAAAGTTTTTTGGTTTTTTTTTTCCCACTTAATGATTGTAATTCAGACAACTTGTTAGACTAAATCTCTAGACGACATGTATTTCTTGTCAGTGTTTTAAAATTTCAGTAAAAATAGTTTATTGTGTGGACTTCAGGGGTTCCTTAGAAAATACACAGGGAGAGCTATTCTGAGAGCTCTCAGCTGGATTCTGCAGGAATGCAGACACAGGAAAAAAAGGCCCAGATTTACCCTGGCCTCATCTTGGTGTTACTTGTACTATACACATTCATGTAACACACTCAGATCTGATGATCATTATAGGACCAGGGAATGATCTCTGTTCACTTCAAATTAATAGAGCTCCTGTACAGAAGGAAGCTGGAGGGGCCAAGGGGAAAGCTGGAGCTCAGCCAGGACACCAGTGCCTCCAGATCAGCCCACCTGGACCAATGACCCAGGCAACTCACTCCAGACCCAGAAGAAAACTCTGAGTCAGGTGACTCCTCGAAGCAAAGTCAGTTTCTAAAGAACTGCTCCCTAATAAAACATGTTTGGCTCAGGATAAACATAAGCCCACATACACCATCCATATTTCTGCAAGGATGTTTTTGTATGTTCTCATAAATTCTTTCTTAAAGTCTTTCCCAGGGCAAGACCATGAGCTTTCAAAAGCCTGCTTGGGAATAACCAAGATTAGGGGGAGATACATTTCCACAAACAATTTTATATCATTTCATACATCTGTCATTTGCAATATCACAATTGCCCACCTTGTACTATCCCCCAATAGAGAAACACAAAGGGAAGCCCTGAAAATGAAGAGCAACCAGGCAGGAAGATTTCACAGATGTCCTCTGTTGCTCATTATAGTAAAACTTGGAATGCTCGTACCTCATAGGTCAAGAAATGGAAAATATTTAAAAGGAGAGGAAAAAAGTCATTGAAAACCAGATTGCTTTTGCTGTCTGTAACCCTTTTTTCCAGCAATTCATGACTATACATGCCAAAATTATGCATGTTTAGCATGTGTATTACCACAGCATCCTCTCTCTGGTTCTTTGCTTTCTTTTGCAGGGCTCTATCAGAGTAAGCTAAATAATTATGGTCTCTTTTTTATACCAGTCCCAAAGTGCTTCCTTTTCCAGGCCTAATTAGTTCTGATATTCAATGCAATTAGTTGAATTTAGAAATTTTCTGTGAAAAACGTTGTTCTACAGCTTCTCATCAGCTTGTATCACAGAAAAGAATTCCACTGATGGTTAAATATCAACAGTATATTTGATTTTTTCCAAAGCTATTTCTAAAAATTAAAATAACATAAAATTAATACAATTGGTGGAATAAAAGTCAATCTACTTTATTTCTACTGGAAAGGGGAAGAACCCCCAAAAAAACTAGGTTAAAGGCCTGTAAAATCCAATTTTTCCAAGAGAGTAAAGAATCAGATAAGAGACCATAATAAAAGCATTCATTTGTGTAAAGTCACATATTCCTATATAAGTAAATAAATAAAAAAAGCTGCACACGTCAGATTTCAAGGACAACACCAAATTACTTATAATGGGGAAAAAAAAGTTGATTTGTTTGTATTTTTTTTTCAAATTACTGAAAAAAGAAGGAGAGGTCTAGAGTTCTTGGCTTGCTTTATTTTTTTTTTTTTAATTGTTAGGGCAAATTTAATTTATTTATGTGTTAATCAAGTTTCCAGTGCCTTTACACAACTGAGAATTTTACACTGAAATATGAGCTCTGAAGTCGAGAAAGTTAATTGGTTTCACTGATGAAAATAAGCCACTACCTCTGTGACCAGCCTGACCTGGTTTGGAGTTCTCCCTTGTAATAAAAGAGAACTTGTGGCGATAGAAATTAGCTTTGTTATTCACTCAAAGTCTCCAACCAAAACATGACATCCTAATGGCCAATTATAGCTCCACACCTGCTGTTGGGAGGAGGACCTCAGTAATACTTAATTTGAAGAACAGCCGCTTTAATGTTTTCTGAAAAATAAGGAATAGCTGAGCAGCCACTTCACCAAGCTGGATAAGCCACAGGAAGCCATTTCCAGGACTGGTCACAGAAGTCAGGGCAGCAGGGATGATTGTTTTGCCATCTATGGAAAGATGCCTGAAATTCAGCTTTTTGTAGTTTATCAAAACCAGGAGTAGCAGTTCTAGCATCTCTTCTCTCTGGTTATTCAGAATATGCCCAGCCTAAAGACTCTCAAAATTCTTACTCTCTGCACTCTAATAGACACATTCAGAAAGAAATGAAGACAAACCCCAAGAAAAATAGAGTATTTCTGTAGGCTATTGATTTAATCAACTTTTATTTCCAGTAAATTTTGCTCAGGATAATGTAACTATAAAACCAGACTGAACAAAGTTGGTTTCTTGAAAACAACAGACTGAAAACAGGAAGGGATGCACAGCAAAGCCACACAACACTGGAGAGCACAGGATAATGTCACCAGCATGATGCCTTACTAACACCCACGTGTATTAGTTGTATAAATAATAAAGGAGGTTCACCACATACAAGTATTTTTGTCAAAGAGTGCATGAAATATAAAGAAAGATAAGGCTGAAAGTGCTTGGAATATTTCAGATAGAGCAGCTGTTTACAACTCATGTTTCAACATCTGTCAGCAAGCTTGACTACAGAAGCTACTGATGCTATCTACCTGTCCCACTGCATGAGATATAACAGATGTCTCCAGTTCAAATATCTTTTTGCACTTACCCTCTTCAAGATCCTGCATGACAATGCATTTCTCATGCTGCAAATTATAATGGGGTGATAAGGAGTGATGTAAAAGACTAAAAAGACCAAAAGTATGGTTATCATAATTTGCACCCAAAGGCAGCCTAAAGGATGGCTCACAAAAATCCTCCCAAGTGGTGTGAAATGAAGAATAACTGTAATAGAATATTATTCTATGATAAAAACTGAAAAAAGAGGTCATAACATCTGAATTCTTTCTGCCACAATAGAGTACAAGTTAAGCCATTTAATTTCTGCATTTCAGCTGCTGTATCCAAACCAAAGCCAGTGGTTTTAGTCCTGATTTATTAGTCATTATGAAGGAGATTAAGATTCTACTTTGTAAAGCCATAAAGGCATCCAAATTATGACTGATTTGAACAAGGTTGATTATATAAGACCTATTTAGAAGTCAGTGACACTGTCATGAGGTTTCCATTCTACCCTTTTATCAAACACAGTCCAGTCAGGCTAAAATTTCTATAATTGTGTTTTTACTTCTACTATTAAAAATTATAGTTAAGAATAGCTTTAGGAGTCAGGCTAGAGAAAAGATTTTCTCCTATCAGAATTATTAATTATATAGCTATTTTCCTGGGAGATATCTCAATGTGTCCTTGGAGTTGCAGGCAAATTCAGTATTCCTGGTTTGGAACATATCCATTCTAGTCCCTGTGAGAGGAGTGAGAGAAAGAAAATATCTGTAATGAGAGAAGTTGCAGTCATTAGAAGAACCTGGCAACTGTATTTCAGTACTATGCATGTGGCAGTACACCAGGGAGAGGTCAGAAAAGAACTTTTCCCTTTTTCTTAACTTTTACTGACTTCTATTGCAGTGAGCACAAAAAGTGAAGCCCCTGTCCTTGTGCTATGCCCCTCATCCAGCACTTCCCTCAGTAAGTGTGGAATAAGAAGTAAGAATTGTACTGGAAGGTGAGCTAGAAAGAAAAATATAATGAAAACCAGTGAAGAACAAATGGCTCATCACAGAGCCCAGGCAACACTCCTCCACAAAAAATCAAAACCCAAATAAACAAACCAACCAACCAACCAAAAAACAAACAACCCTTTCCACAAAACTACACAAGTTTTCATGAAAATTAATTGGATTTATATTTGATGAAAATCCATGGAGGGGAAACTAGATGTCCTAGAGCAAGAACCTGAAGAGCAGAACCCAGACTGGTGAGATGTTGGACATGCAGGCAGACCACCAGGAGGGGCTTGAGGGAATGGGGAAGCAAAGCAAAATCAGAGAGAGAAGCAAGGTCAGACACAGATCACAGATCTCCTTATGCCCCAAACTTCACTGCTCCTGCATTGTCAAATGCCTGCAAAAAAAATCACCCTCAGGGCTATCTTAAGCCCATTAGTCTACTGAGAGAAGGCCAAATTTCCATGAATTTAACCCCACCAGCAAAGATTACATGCACTAATGATAACACACAAAGACACATACCCACACCACATCTACCACAAAATTATGCCCTAAAAACATTTCAAGTCACAGCAGTAATTGGTCTGAAAAAACTGATTACAGCTGCCTTTCAGATGGATCTCAAATTTAACATGTAATTCTAACTTTGGTAGTTCTGTGCTGTGGCTTCTTATTTGTGAAATGGAGATGTTAATGCCTCGTAGGCAGCATGAAAAACAGGCTGCCCAATGCTTGTGAAGCACTGAGATTACATGGCAATGAGAACCAGGATGTCACTGTGCACTTAAAAGCCACACAGAAAGGCACAACAGCACTGGGGGAAAATGAACAGTTGCATGAGTATCATCAAATGTAGCATTTCCTAGTTATTGACATCACAAGTTTGAGATAATTTCCTACTCTTTTCTACAAGAAATACCAGATGTCTCACAATACATAGCAGACTTTACATTTGGAGTGTCTTCCTAATTTAACCTCAACTATTCAAGTATAAATTTTCTTAAATTTTCACATTAAGGAGGGACTTACAGAAGATAAAGTTGCCATAGAGATGCATACACTCCTTTCCAATCATCTCAAATATAGTTAGACACAATTATTATTCAGTTCACCACAGAACATTTATACTTCTATATTAAATATTGCAGGGTGAGAGATATTTGTCAAGTCTGTAAAAAAAGAATTTCAAATAGTGGTAAATGGCCTATGAAAAAAAAAAAAGTTAAAGTCATGAACTGAAATAATTCTGTTCAAAAATTAGGTAAAATATCAAGCAGTTAAGGCTCCTTTCTAGGTAATTCACTATTTCCTTATCACTCTTACAGATGCAGAATGTTTTAGAAGAAAAGGAGTTGTTTGTAATTTAGTTTGCGTGTCTATAAGGAACAAAACCTTGTGGTGGTTCACATGTATGCTTATTGAGAGGTTATATTAATTTCTCTGTAAGAGATAATATAAAAGTAAAGGCTTATATTGTAACACTTCTTAATGAGAGTGAAAGCAACAAAATACTGATGAAGAGAATCTGGAGCTGTCATGCAGAATGCAATTCTCTTGACTGGCAGCTGTGGCTTGGCAATACTGAGACTTTGCCCGATTTGATTAAAACAACATCAAGATGGAAATATCTCTTCAAATTAGAGGTCAGAAACATCAGTCTGTTTTTTCTGCAGTTGTCAGAAGTGATACAGGGTAATTAAGTCTGGAATAATGTCAGACAGGTGGCACTTTTCTTTTGAAGCAATTCATTAGGGAGGGCTTGTCACTTGTGACATTCCCACATAAATCCTGGTGTTGGGTGTCTTCTCCAAATGAGTTTAAATTGTTCTGTTGAATATGAAAATACTTCAAAAGGGACTGTGTAGTCTCTATTTCATACATCAGCTAAAAATTAAATTTGGCAAACATTTAACAAAATAAAACCAAAAAACAAAACCAACCCCAAAAAACAAAAAACAAAAAACAAAAAACAAAAAAACAAAAACAAAAACAAAAAAAAAAAGAGGAAAAAAAAAGGGGATTTTTTTAGTGGCAGGNAAAACAACCACCAGCCACTTTCCACAGTTTCCAAACCTTATGTGCAAGCAACAATTTGCAAAGTGAGAAGACGTACAGGAGATGGATAAGCTGCTATCAGCAAGGAAACCAGAATAATCATTGTCAGGGCAAACAGCAGATTTGGGCAGTGAGCAACAGCCATTCAAACACCCCCATTTTACCAACTCATCTTGCTTGTCTATTCTCACTATGGCTGTAAGAACACACCAAAAAAGTTCAAAAATGCCTGCAAATTATGACCTTATTCCATAATATGTGGCACAAATTTCTACTTTTATTGCTCTATCAGTGACTCCAAATAAGACCTCTAAAAATTTTGAAGATCATCTATAAAGCAATCAGTGCAATTTAAACGAGTATCATGCACTGAAAGACTCAAATGTGAAAAGCCACCAGCAAGCTGGAAAGAGAAAAGACAACATCAAAGTAACTACAGCTTTTACTTTTAAATGGGTATCTTCAAAGTAAAATAGTTTTTATTTTTCAAAATTTGGTTAATTTTTTTAAAACTTATGGAGATGAACAAAGGCTAAAATCCAGCCCAAACCCCCAAGAAAATATTTTTCTCTTAAGGTATATTTAAAACAAGTTGCAGAAACCTTGCTTATAATCAACATAGTCTTTTAAGGCTACAGGAGTCCACCTGAGGAAACTCATTAAAAGCCTAAGAAGTTGTAAGGTGTCCTAAATAATTGATTGTCTATAGCACCTACACTGACCTGTCTTGCAATTAGGCATATTGAAGGTCCCACAGAATTATGGACTTGTTAGTTGGAAAGGCCAAATTTTAAAAGCCTTTACATGATGAATAAGCATTTTTAAACAGTCAATTTTATTTCACAGGGTCAGGCATGGACCAAGACAGTCTACTAGACTTCCCAGAAGTATGCTTCCACAAAAATTTACTCCTGCTGCTGCAATTACATATGGGAAATACGATCATGATATTAACTCCATCTGGAGTTTTCAACAATATCAATTATAGCTTGGAAATATAATTTCCTTTGATTTTCAATATTCATATTAATTTCAGGAGAGAAAGTATTTGATTTATAAGCAGAAGTCTTGATGCCTTACCTGAAGGTGTGTCAATTACTTAGTTTTGATTAATCTGGGGACTTTCATGGAAAAACAATGTCAAATATTTAGAAACCCTTATTTAGTAGAAGTTCTGGTTTTATTAATTTAAAAAATAAAAATCACTGTCCATGATTCTCCACACATTTTCCCTACAAATAAATCTGTTTGACAGTAAATTGTTACCATATTATTTGGGAAAGTCAAAGCTTTTAATTGCTCTGTGTAAATGCATTTTTGCTAAGAGAAGTCACTCCTGTTGTGCAGTAGCCTTCTCTTCTCGAACTGACATTCACATAAGCCTCTCAGAGAAACTTCTTTCTACCTGTAACAACATCTTTTGGATTTAAAAAGGCCATTACATGTTTACCTATAAGAAGGCCAATCATATTTTAGTGACATGGGGGTGGATTTAATGCTAATTAGCACTTTAAACTGTGAAAATACTGACAAGAAGCACTGCAAAAAAGCTGCTTAATTCATTTTGTAACCAAAAAAAAAGGAATTATTGAACAAGGTGTTCACAGATACTTTGATTTCTGGTACAAATGGAACTGAATTTATGACAGCTTTAGGAGATAGTTCTGCCTTGATTCCCAAGATCAATTCATATCCCATATTTTGAACATGAGTCTAAACAGTGAACACTTTTTTTTTTTTTTTTTTTTTT
>VWYO01015293.1:34111-52833 GCA_013400275.1 Rhadina sibilatrix | reverse complement strand
TTTTTTTTTTGCCATCAGGGTTTCAGCAATGAAAATGCTGATTTTCACCAGAGGCAAGGCACCATTATTAATCTGCTCATGGAAAGACAGGTCAAAACACATCCTCACCTGCATCAGGAGACTAAGGCAATTGTGCCCACACTTCATGGTACAGTTACCCTTCAGAAAAAAAGTCTTGCAAGCAGTATTTACATGGCATGTAAACTATGTAAGAAATAGTTACTTATCTTGCATTACACTAACTGTTGGTTTCCGTGACAAATGCAAGACTGCAGCAGCAAAGGTGACATTTTTGCTTAGCTCTTAAACCACTATGGTAGTGTGTCTGCTGAATGAGAGAAATTCATTAAAGCCGGCTACATAAAGTCAAGCTTATTTTCAAGAATAAGCAGCAGTGTCTGAACCCTTGCATTTGTTTACTTTGGAATCAGAATTTGGATTTTACTATCTTCTTGGAGACTACAACTTGCTCCCCCTAACAAGCAAATTTATTTTCAAAGGATAAGGTCACTGTGGATGTTGCCATTTCTTTTGCTGGATTCAAACATTTGGGATTTTTCCCATTGTATGCTTGCATGTTTATATTTTTTTGGGTTTAATCTAATCTACAGCTTTTTTTTTCAAAATGTTAACTTGACAGAGGTCTAACCCAGAATGCTTCTCACATAAATTGATAGAAGTATTTTAATAATGTTACAGAATCACAGAACTATTCAAGTTGGAAAAGAACTTTAAGGTCATTGAGCCCAACCACTAACCTAACACTGACAGGTCCACCACTAATGCATGTACCTAAGCACCACATCTGCACATTTTCTTTACACTACCTTGTCTGCAATTAAAAGCTGGTTAAAATAGTAGGGCATAGCACCAATGCAGCGCTCAAAATAGTCACTTGCCTTATGCTCAAGTGTAATATCTTTGTCCTTAAAAGAATTTCCACTAAAAACAGGGAAGAGAAAGGGCAAAGACAAGCAAGTGAAAAAACCCCAAATCATTTCAAGCTGGACAATTCTATGATGTTTTAAGTCCAAGTCAGTTGAGACATTGCAGACTTCTAAATACAGATGTGTCAGCACAAAAGTGAATGATGGCTCTGATAGCCCTTGCACAGCGAAATACATCACAGGCAGCTGCACACACAGCAATTTCATGGGAGACAGTGACAGCTTCTTCCAAGATGGATTATTTCTACAACATCTTGATTTCCTCACTACACGGTCTGCAAGTCAGGCCAGTCTCCCAGCAAATCTGGTACAGGTGTCAACACCCTTTAGGCAGCACATGGCAGGTATCTGTTCTCCACATCAGTCTGCCTGTGGCTGCTCCCATAGACCTCAAGAGGAGCCCCAACATCACTCAACAGGTTTGCATCAGCTTGAGAGTAAAAACTTCTTGGAAAATCTTTGTAATCAACTTTTTATACTGTGACCTTCTACGCTACCTCCATGGGATATGCAGGATATGCAGAAGAAGGATGCAAAACAAAATCCCGCGTAAGTGATACAATAGGAGTAAGACCCACTGCTGAAGCTTTCACCTGAAGCTAAGCAACCACTAATCTCAAGACTTGGGTAATATGGAAGTCTTGCCTGCCTGAAATCCCAAATAGAGGCGTTTACCTGCTTTTAAAACATATTTGTGTTCTCTCAATAAATTTCTTCAAGCTCTACAATACTTTTCAGACATGTCTTGGGTTATGGAATCAAAAATGTGTATTCTATTTCATCTCTTGAAAGCAGTTGGGGAGATGTTCTTCTTTATCTCTTTGTAACTCTGGGGGGAGGGGGGCAGATGCNTGAAAGCCCTTAATTGCAAAATAATAATTTGGGGGGAGTGGTGAGGGGTTTACATTCTCCATTCTAAGGGAAATTCCAGCTTTCCCTGGCAGATATTTGTCTTTCAAAACCAAGACAAGACACCAGAGCACTCTGTTAAGGCTAAGCCAAGAGTTTTCAGCTCTGAAGCCACTATTAGCTACTGCCTCTAGATTTCAGGACATTTTGATTTCTAATTCTTTCTTCTGATACAAAACAATGTCCTTTTCTAGATGTCTGCAATACATAAATCTGTACAATTCCTGAATGTATAGTAGAGTTTTTGGAGCTCCTATATTGTACCTTGTATTTTAACACATCTTGTATAACCATTCCTACAAATGACAAAATTGGTACAATCCACTGCTTCTTTTCAAAATTACTGAAGAACATCAATAATAAATTAGCCTAAGGTATCTACTTGTCCTTGTTCTTCTCATTCTAAGCATGGCTGTCTCACTCTTCTCAGTGTCCTTTTCCTACCTGCAGCTCACAGAATGTATTTCTAGAGCTGAATGTTTTAACAGAAGTGCTGTGTTGAGCACACCTGTAATGTGTCCTCAGCTCTTCAATCTAGATACGATGTGCTTTGTGTTACAGTGCATCAAAATGATCAGCTGCAATTAACACCTTGGCAGCTTGCACACACACAGGGTTGGATACAGTTTATATTTTGTGTGTTGAGCCTGAATTCTTGTAGTAAAGCAGAAATGAGAAGCAGAACATAAAGATGTTAATTTGCTTAAAAGAATGGAGACACAAAAGCAATAACTGTCCCACCTGAAGGCAGAGGCATCCCCTGTATTAATGTCAGGAAAGGAATGTTTCCACCTTGAACCTCAATCTGATCCCAAATCCAGATGTCTGTGAGTAGTATGGATGCATCGCAAAGGATGAAGCAGAATACAGGTTATCCAATCTGCAAGAGATATCTGCAGTGTAGCTCCTTACATGGCCAGGAATCATTGCTGGAATCACAGTTTAAATTGAAGGGATCCTTAAAGGTCGTCTAATCCAATCCCCAGGCAATAAACAAAAGACATCTCCAACTGGATCAGGTTACTTAGAGCCCATCCAACCTGCCCTTGAGTGTTTCTACAGATAGGGCATGCACCACAAAGTAGCTTTTTATCAAGTAACCCACAAAAAAAATAAAAATTCCATTTTAGACAGGCATGCCAGGCAAAACCATGCCATAAATTAAATCAAGCACAGATAATGGAAATCATATCATTTTAAAATCTCAGCGTGAACAGCTTGCCAGTTACATACAAAATCCATCTATTTATGTTTCTATAAACTCATTCCAGAAGAAAAAAAAAAAACAAAAAAACACACTACTTGACTTAAAAAAACAGCTTAGTTTCCCTACCTGTCCCCACACAAAATTAGCCTCAAGCTAATAGTTACTGTTGGCAAACAAAACAATCTATGATTAAACAGCTCATTTTCTTTCTTTCAAGATTCCTGAAATACCCTGGTGTTCTCACACTAAACAGCTGCCATTCACAACTGCCTGCTAAAAATAAAAGCAAAATACCCAATTCAGACAGATAATGGAATTTAAAGCAAAAAGAAAAGTAGGTTCAGTTTGTGCCTAAAATTACTCCCCCACCCCAAAACACGCTACAATGCAATCGATGGAGTTTTGGCACATGCTAAATACATTTTTAGATAATGTAAGCAAAATACACCACAGTAAATCAGATGAATAAGTAGCATTCTGTGTGGCTGGCACAGAAGCAGTCGATGCATTTAGGGCAAGGACTAGGAAGCTGTCGCGCCAACAGCAGCCCACAAAGCCTCCTTTGGAGCTAGAGTGGGGCTATCTCAGTTCTTCCCCTGCATTCTTGTCAGCTTGAAATATCCAACATAAAGGACAGAAAATTCCTATTAAGGTGTTATACACTTTTTAAACAAAAGTAAAATAAAACTCTCCTTAATCTTGTTCCAGGAAAATTATTGGGTCAAGTTCAATATACAGCTTTGTATAAAGTAACCTATATCATACTCTTCAGTGGTGAACAGCAGAAAGTGCAGGGTTATTTTGGTCATGACAGCTCCTTGCAAACCCTTCTTTTCCTCTACCACAACAACAAATTGCTGCCCAGAGCTAATGCCATCCAAAGTAAGCACATGTTCAAATTTGCTTTAAAATATTCATGTATCAAATTAAATTTTGAATTTCACATGGCTTTGCCTCACTCCTGTCAGTTCTAATTAATGATTTATTTTTTGGTACCAACAGCTTATATTTATCCAGCCTTCTCAATCACAAATTCTTCAAAGTAATCTGATAAAGAGATCTCTCGCCCACCACTACAACCCCTTTGGGACTGAACTTTATTCTAGTCCAATAATATTATAATTTTACAAAGATATGAGAAACTTGGGTAAAATCCTATGGAGAAAATTTAAACAGACAGTACAGTTACCACAGCAGGATTTTTTGCCAGGCAATTGAGGTTAACAACCCTAAGTCCTGCCAAAAAGCCACAGAACATTTGAAGGCAGGAAGTAATCTTGGTTATATTCTAGCAATTTCTTATTCTAAATGATGTAATAAAATTTAACATAGGATATTCAATATGCATCTAACATTTACAAGTATAAACTGCTGACTTTATAGAGTATTAATGTTTGCATGTACACACGTGTTCAGTGACTTTACGTTTGCTTCCATTTTTACAAATAAATCCTAAAGTTCATTTAATCTGTTCAGAGTCATCAAGGATAAAAGAGCACAAGAGAATTTGAATAACATAAATACTAGAATTTGGTTGCAATGCCTTATGTAAATGAGTGAGAAGCCACTACAGCAATGTCTTTTATTCCCAACTCCAGCTTTATCAGAAATACCGAGATAAAGCTGAGGAACTTTGTAGATGGATTATCTTTACAGTCAAATTGCTAACCTGCATCAACTCATAGGAAATGTAGGTAAAAATTATTGTGGAAAGTGGCATTACACTCTTTCCCCCTTATAAAGACAGAAAATCAGGATGGAAAGGGGAAGAGACTACTGAAATATAACACACATCCTTATGCTTTTCACAATCAAGGAGGATTCAAGCATGATGTTTCTATCCTACCCTATTTGATCCTCCATATTTTTCACCCTCAGACTCCTAAGTCAGGCAGAAATTCCTTTTTACATACACTCTTACTTTCAGGGAAAGAGATGGCAATAGTGAAGGGATCAGAAACTGCACCAGTCCATCTCTATGTAGTTAGCAGCACCTTCAGAAATTTGATCAAACAAAAAAATCCAAAACTGACACACACACACCCCCCCAAAACAACAAACCACTGATCTGAACTCAGCAAAGCTGGCACTCCACACAATATTCTTGATGATAAATGGCACAAATATGATAATGCAAGTGGAAATTTAGGAGCTATGGAAGCAAACAAACTTAGCACCTAAATTACATTTTAAAGAGCATCAAAACTACTACTTAAGATAACTTGGAAAAGCTGAAGTGTCTGTGCAGTGCTGGAAAACTAGGAGATAAGTTTTCGTCCCACAAAACAGCTTGCAATGAGTATCTTGGAAGCAAAAGCTGTCAAATCTCACCCTAGGTGTAAACCAAATAAATACAAAAGACTTAGGCCTGGTCACACTGCCTGACTCCTTTACAGGTAATTACAAGATCTAAACCAATAAAAAAGGAAGTGTTTATTCATAAGTAACTTATTCTGTCAGTACATGCTGACATTCTTCTAATAGCACCAATAAACACAGCTAATTGATCTATGTTTAAAGTTCATTTTCTGGTGTATAAATGATTTTCCCAACCAGAGGTAATGTACAGCCAGGCATTACACACACCTCACCCCTCTGACTCCCCATTGGCTTTCCTGATAAAGAAATAAAGTAGATAATATGAAAAAAAGCTTCAGCCTCCTCCACTTCAATATGTATAAAGTCTACTCATGTCTCACTCCATCTCCTCCTACATTTCCTTTCTTCCTTTGCTACCTCGGGGTCAGAGGTAACAAATACCTTGTTTCAGGGAACTGACAGAATCCATCACTCTTCCCCACAGTGGTGCTACCAAACCATGCCACCACCACCTGAACATGCAGAACAGACATTGCACAGCCATCACAGAATCATGGAATATTCTGCATTGGAAGGGACCCACAAAGATCACCGAGTTCAACTCCTGGCCCTGAACAACACAAGCCCAAGAGTCACCCCATGTGCCTCAGAGCATTGCCCAAATGCTTCCTGGTCAGGTTTTGTGCTGCCATCACTGTCCTGGGGACCTTGTTCCAGGGCCCAACCATCCAGAGAGATGAAGACTCTCTTCTCCTAATATCCAACCTAAACCTGCCCTGACACAACTTCAGGCCGTTCCCTCGGTCCTGTCACTGTCACCACAGAGCAGAGATCAGTGCCTGCCCCTGCTCTTCCCCTCATGAGGAAGCTGTAACCGCAGTGAGGTCTGCCCTCAATCTCCCCCAGGCTGAACAGACCAAGGGCCCTCAGCCACTCCCTGTAAGGAAGGATAATAAAATATAGACACCAACTCTCGGTACCCCTGACAGTGACAGATGTTTATTGTAACACATTCTTGTTCTGATTTGCTATTTTAAAGCAGCAGTTCTGCTAATTGAAATTCAAACCCATTGATAGATATGTGTTATAAAGGTCACATTGAAGCAGGATTTAGTATTAAGACACGAAATAGCTAAGCTGTGTCAAAAGTGAACAGCAATTCCTATGTCAGTGTTTTCACTGCAGGATCCTGCTTTTCCAGGAAGGAAAGCCTGTGCTTTGGTGATCTCTTCCGCCCAATACATTCTTCTTTTCTCAGCAGTCACCAGTTTCCACTTGCATCCCACCTCATGTCTTTTTCACCAACACAGCTGTCATTCCTCCCATCACACAGACTGCAGCTGAGGGATTTGCAGGAGAAACCCTCATTTTCTACCTAGAGACAACACCACAGCTGTGCCTGCTGCTACAAAGAAGTGACAAGGAAAGCACAGCCTGACTCCTGCAGCCCAAATCATTGGTGAATAGAACAAATCCTTACTGAGCATATGCAGACTTTCAACACCAAACCTATTCTCCAGGGCACTACTTTTTCTCAGGGAGTTCTGGAACTTGACTGTGAAGACTTTTTGTCACCAAAGGAAAGGGAGGGTGTAAAAATATAAATATATCTTTCCTCATCACAATATCCAGTAAAATGGCTCAAACATTTTAGATGCAGAACTTCAGATTCTTGAAAGTAAGCATGCAAAAGTAATCAGCCTGAGGTAGTTAAACAGTCTAGAAACTGTTGCCTTGACTGGCACTGTTTTGCAATCAACATAAAAATTGGAAATCCATACAATCAACCAAGGTGAAAGTGTACTTATCAATATTAGAAAAGGAATTAGAATCTGACACATATGTGGTAATATTGTCCAACCAACAGCATAAGGAGCAGTGTTAAAGTTAATATACAATTTTGAAGTCACATTAAAGAGGGGTGAAACACAGATGAGAAGGTGGGTTGCCAGCTTCCATCCAAAACTCTAACAGTTCTTCTCAAAAGAGCCAATATTCAATTGTCAGTATAATTACGTAATTCACTCATTAAGTGGACTGAGAGCTTTAAGCCCAATGTAACCATTTGATCATTTAATGCAACCTGCACACAGGTCATTAGGTTTCAGCAACTTATCCACCAAATGAGCCAAATAATTCATGCTTGGCTAAAACATAACATTCAGAAGAGAGTTGTTATTAAATTAAACATTAATAAAGGTAAAAAAAAAAATAAAACAACTCTTCATCATTTTTTTCAGTGGTTAATTATCTTTTTTGTTGCATAATAAAATAAAAATCTTTTACGTATCCAATGTTTCATTCCTTTCCTTCCTTTTATGCTTAACTTTTTAAAGGGAAAAAATCCAATTACTGTTTAGAACCACCTTCAGTGTTGTATGAACTATGAACAGCCTCTCCTACACTGACATGAAAGTAACTAGGGACCTGGCCTCAAGTTTCTTCAGTTCATTATTTTGCCGCTTGCCTTCTCTAACATCCCTTACAAACCTGACAGGCAGCGTGTGCTCCGTGCCAGCCCCACCGACCACCAGGACGAGATGTACTGGCAGAGCAGATGATGGGTGATTTCCCCTCATCCCTGTTATTCACAGCAGCAGCCATCTCCAGCCTCTTCTGACAATTTCCTGTCTGTACACACGGGGATTATGCTTTCAGCCTACAGGACTGCACTGACAGCTTGTGTTTAATTGCTGATTCACTGTGATCCCTGTCTGGAGCCAATTAGAAACCTAAGCCCACAGTTTTGATGTTTGCATGTCAGAACACAACAATTTACTCACTTACAGAAATGCTCTAGGGCGGGATGGTTTTGACAGTATTTCTATTACAAGAAGGTAATTTTGTGCTTGAGGACAAAGCCATCAAGATTGTCCTCTGAATTCTTCTGGGCAGGCACCTGAACCTTAGCCAGACTTGTCTCTCAGGAGATCCCTCTGCTTCGGGGAAGAGAGCCTGCCTGTGTCTCACTCTGACTGAGAAAATATTTGGGGTTTTTGCTAGGAGACAACGTTCACAATTGGCCAGACAAGGCTGAGGCATAAGGCCATGGTTCAGCTGACACAAAGCTAGGAAGTGAAGCTGGGTGAGCTTCCAGGAAGCTTCTACTGCACGAAGTAGAGCTCCTTCTCAGTTATCAAATAAAGTTTCAGAAATCCTTAGCTCTGTCCTTACGAGAAATGAACAAAATACAAATCGTAATAACTTTTTGTGAGATAAAGGAATTACATTCTGACCATTGCTATATCCAAATTCTTATGCATTCTCTTTTAGGGGATTTCCCCCGTCTGAATTTCTTAATTCCTGCCTTTTCATAAAACATGCATCCAATAGTCTCTACTATAAAGAAAATAAATCCTATTCATACTAATTAATGCATCATGTGATTCTAATGCCTTAAAAAAACCACAAAAGAACATGTATTCAGAAGCATTACCACTTAAATAAGAAAAATACCAACATTCCATATGGAATGATTTTAACACAACAAATCGTTATAAAGTACACATCATTAACTATTTCTGATTTTAGAAAATGAAGAGTAATTTCTACCTGGACTCTAAATGTGTTGTAAACAGCAGTAACAGATGTTGTGGTATCAGCTCATGCTACACTATTTTAGTAATGCACTTCCATCTCAAACAAGAGTCTCAGGAGTGTATAAGTAATGCTCAATTTATTAAATCATTATTGAAATTTCTTCTATACGCATGCTCCTAATCACCCAGTGCTTGGGAGCAGAATGAGAAGACAAAAGCAACTGGTATCCAAATGAAACAATCAGCCTATTCTACCTAACCATTAAAGGCCACCTTTAAATCTAACCACCTTCTGTGACATCTTATTACTTATCTATGTTCTACATTCATGACTGTTTTTTAATCAGTAGCCCTAGTATAAGCTGGTCTGTCTTTACTTCCAAGTGAAATAGCAACCATAAGTTACCAACAGGAATATCTTTATGCCTCACCACATGGCTTTTTAAAAATTTTGATGACAATTGAGCATTAAATTAAATTTTCTAACTTTTCTATTCTTTATCCATAGGAAAAAAATAAAGACCAGCTCTACTTCTTTATAATATTACAGTATTACAGAAATTGTAGAAACACGTAAGAATAATTACCCAGAAGAGACTCATGGGAAACCGTTAAAATTTTAATATGTCATTAGGATAAAATAAATATTATTGACCAGAGAAAGGCTAATGGAAATTGTACATATGTCAATAAAAAGGCACAAGACCTTTCCAAAATCAGACTGGTTAGAAACTCTAGTTAGTAGGAGGCACTACTAACAGGAGAAACAGGAAGAGGTGATTTGGGTTATGATTTCTGGGAAATTTATTTTGACACCAAGGAACTCATTTGACTTTTGTGCACTGAGTAATAAAACGATAAATCTTTAGCTGTATTAACGTGTTGGAATGGACTAGATGATGAAAGTGTTTTGGCACCGGGTTATGAGATAGGTTAATAGGACATTTTTGAAGCTGTTCTGCTCTAGTACTGAACTGACAACTATAATAACCCTGAGTCATCACATCTCGCCAAGACATGAAGTTGCCATGATGAAAGTGATAGCAGATTACTAACAAGACTTTACTTTCACAGTTTAGGAGAAATGTCACCTCTTGGTTCCTGCTGAGGTACCTTCTGACTTCACATTTCTTTTTGGATCAATTCAAAGCTCACAGAAGCAGCAAGTGCTAAAAGAGCCATGATAATTTCAGCCTAATCATAGGATTATTATACAAATTTGAACATATTGAAGGTATTAAGGGGATTCAGAGAATCCTTGAGAAACTAAAGATAATTTTTAAATGGTATTGTAAAACTTCTCTCTCACAATTTAAACTATATGTTCACTACCATATTAAAAAAAACATGCCCCTTCAGGTATCACTGCCTTTCAATTACAGTAAGTATAAAGTGAAGGAGTATCTCTAACAAGCTACTTCCAAATGAACCATGTGTTGTTTCACAGTGTATCAATACACAGGCAACACCAAGCATTGTTAAAAACCTGTGCCCAAAAGAAAATGTTTAGGTGAAACAGTCAGGGCCTATCCGATGCACTGACAGAAATTTTGAAGAGCAACGGCTTTCAACAGTTTTCAGCTCATAAACCATGTAATGGGGAAAAAAAATGGTCTCTGACTTGTAATCTCCCAGAAAATAGTATTAATAAATATAAAAATCTTTGCCAATACAAAAAACCAAAAAGAAACAAACAAGCAAACAAAAGAAATCCCTCCATCAGAGGGATTATATCAGATTATATCTACAAATCAGAACACCTGAATTCTCAGTACATTAACCCAACTGTAATTTCTCTCTTCCCTAAATAAAGAGGAAAAGTTCAGCAGATTTCAGACAACACCTCCATGAGGGATGCTGGGGCTATTTTGTTATGTATGTATTCATTATATTCTGGCACTGGAAATGGACAAAACAACATTGATTTTGGAAAAACTCAGGATACACAGAAATTCTCAGTGTGGTAAAGACCAGGCGTATTTTCAAAGATTTAAGTGCTTCCAGGTAAGCCAGATACTGTGATGCCCTTGATATCCTATTTCTGTAGCAGCCACATATTTTCAATTATTGATGATCCAAAACACTGTAACCAGCTGAGAATGCATATGGTGTAGAGCTGGAAGTCTGATATTTCTACATACACAGGGCAATTTTCCACTGGAAGTACAACCATCATCTCCTGAGGCTGATATATCACTTCATGATCACTAACATAACAGGTGAGCTTTGACAGAGAAATGTATACAGTTCTGCAACAAAAAATAAAAATACTCTAACCATAAAAAAACTATCACTTCTATATAGCTCCAGGCTTGTAACTGTTGTTCAACCCTCCAACCTTTCTGTATTTTGTCCCTAGTAAATTCATAATGTCATGCCTCAAACCATCTTCCCCCCACCATTCCCCTCCCCAGTCATTTTCTCCATTAGGATCTCCAGGTCATTATTGTGCAGATGCAGTCACACAGATGTCAAAAGGAGCAGCCATGAACCCAAATCTTTCCAGATGTCCTTCTAACACTGGTGGACAGGTAGCCCCTTAATAACTGGGCTACTGCTACCAGCAAGCTCAGCACAGCTGCATTTGGAGAGTCTGTGGGGAAGCATTACCTCCTGCTCCTATTAATCTTCATTACCCATCGTCTCTAATTCTAAGTTTATTTTCCAACCAATCCTTCATTCCGGATGTTTTTAACTGTTCTGATTTGAGAATACAATAGAATTGTTGCACAACCACAAAAGTGCAAAGTTCTACAACAAAACATCAGCTCAAGAGGCAGTCCCAGCTAGCAACATGGCAATCTGTACCTTACAAAAAGTTGCTGTGCAGGGGTGGAGAAGGAAGCTTTTACCCTTTCTCTCACAGCAACAATCCATGAACCCTACAAAGCATGAGACTCCTACTCCAACATCCTCCACAGAAGCCCATGGTGTACAGCTGGGCAGCTTAGTCCATGCAGCACTTGCCAAGCTGGGAGCAATATTGCTTCCATTATCTCTCTGAAGTCCATCTGGTACAGAGCAGCTCATGCCACACAATGCTGCTATAATTTCTACAGGCTAACTCTGACAAAAGCAAAAGTGAAATTTTAAGTGAGACTCATTTTTGGCATCAGCTTAGATGCCAAATCTTAGACAATAAAATTAACTGATAAGTCTCATTTTCTGTGTAAGCTGCTTCCAGTTCAATTTATTTTACAGCTCTCATGAAAAAATTAAAGTTTTAATTTTAATTAACAATTAAAAATCAAGCCATTTCTGTTCCTAACGGAACGCAAAATGACCACCTTTTTCCAGTTAAGAATCTATCCTTTGAATATAAATGACTGAAAGCCTCATTTAGAAGCATTTCTTATAGAAAGCATCAATCATACTTTACCAGACCTGCTATATGACTTGTTTCCTTGAATTTTTTAGCATTTTTGAGCTGAGCAAAAGTTTTGGAAAACATTTAAATAAGCCAAGCTCTTAAGTATCTTTCAAAAGCAAACACAAACTTAATTCAAATTAATTTTAGTGAGCATCTCCAAGTCACTTTTCCAGCTGAACAAACCTCAAGTGTTTCTGCATTTTCATTTTTTATTGTGTTCTTATGTTATCTCTCTCAGAGTCTTTAGAGTCATCTCTAGTACTTACTTAAAGTAACAGTTCTAACTCTTGCTTATTATGTTTGAAAATATAAAAATGGCCTTTGGAAATGTATAAATTAATGTAGTTTTCTTGTTGTAAGAATATTCCAAACAAAGCCAATTATATAACATCATAAAGTTGAAGTAAATATGAAGCAAATATGAAGTAAAAAGACAAACATATTCAAATCAAACCTGACATATTTGGAAAAAAATAAAATTTGACCAGATAATTTCACTATGTATAAAACTCCAATGTTCCAGTCTCAATCATTTCTGCAATACTTAAATTATTTAAGATAACAGTTTGTGCCTGCTCTCTGATGTAAAGGAATCTGCAAACTGATTGCTCAAAACAGATTTTTCAGATGTTCTACCTGTAACCATCAGCTTACTCAGATGGTCTATCAAAAGCAAGGAAATTCACTGTCAAAAGAACAAATCTGTGGGTAAGATGCTTGCACCTACCAGTGTATCAGTAACCTGCTTTTCTCTGGACAACTGCCAACACAAGCAGCAGATCATAATTCTTAGCTGTCAAGCATTGTGCACCAGAGTGTTTCTTCTCAATTAACAAAGACAATTAAGAATCATGAATATTAAAGGCAGCATTAAAACCTATATTTGCTAATTGATACTACATCAACTGGTGAAGGCAGAAGAATTAGCAACAGCCAATTTGCAATCTGCACAAAAGTGCTTCACATTCTTAACTCCTTATGGTCAAGTTCAGAAGCTCTACTGCTCATACATCAACTTCTGCATATCAACCAAATACTTGAGGAATCATATCAACAAACACTAACTACAGCTTCTTAGAAGGCCTTCATATCTTTTATTAATATATCATAACATTTTTGAGGAATCAAACTATTAGAGCAAGAGCATTTCTAAACAACCAAAAGCAGTAATGGGTAACTGTTGACAGAAAAGTAAGATGAAGGAAACTTGTGTGCACAACTGGAAAAAGACAGAACGCATATAAATTGCTATTATGTAGGAAAGAACTCTAAAATTATGAAATTTTTAAATGCTCTTTTTTTCTTCCCAAATTAGGGCAAAATGTGGGCTGCAACTTCTTTTTTTTTTTAATTGATTTGATTATTTTTAACTTGTGAATTTAAGACACTATTTACTAATATGATTCCAAAATCCAAAGGAAAAAAAGCCCAGACAACATTGGTAATTTGAAAATAACAAAAATAAGAGACCTTTACATTTTTTCCTAATGAAATAACAATTTTTTTAAAGAATCAATGAGTTAACACTTCCTGAAGATGTCACTGAAAAGTTGCTAACCCATTTTAATAGTTATTTCTTCAAACACTAAAAGGACTCCTTGACAGAGTGAAGCTTCTAATATAATGCAGATGAATACAACTGGAGAATGGAAATGCATTTGAATGTAAATTGACCCAATTCAATAGATAAGTCATGATAATTTGAGATGTTAACATAAAATGGCTGGTTATTAATGGAATTATAAATGTTTAAATATTGCAACTAAGCTTTCGGTTAAAGAAATAACCAGTCCAGCAAAAGACCAACTCTTCATAGCTCTTCTTTAGAGTGTCCACATAAGCAAAAAACCCCAAACCAACCAAACAAACAAAAACCCAAAAAATAAAAAAACAAACAAAAAACCCCAAAGAAACCAACAAAAAACAACCAAACAAAAATGCACAACAAACAAAACAAAACCCACAAACAAACAAACAACCCACCACCAACAACAATAAAAAGAATCTAACAACAAGATAAAATTAAAGTATGTGTGATTACTTGTTCCTAGTAAGGAACTGATGCTTAAAGCATGATGATACCATGTGGCATAACTCTGCTGTGAAGAGCAGGATGCTTTTACAGAGCCTCTCATGGCACTTTTGAACAAGTCTGCATATTCTGAAACACACAATTCTTACAAGGAGATGTGACAGAGGACCAATCATACCAGCTTGTCTACTATTTGAATTAGGAGAAACCCTTGAAGGGAATAAAAAAAGGAATTATGTACAGCTATTCAGTTTAACAGAAGAGTTTCCCACTAAATACTGCCCATAAGGTTTTTCTAGAAACAATTAGTAGATTACAAACTCTTGCTCTAAAATGAAAGAAAAAGAGTGTTTGTGATCCCAGATCACTGGGCTCTTCCTGACCACAAGCAGAAAGATGCTGACAAGAATCCATGAGGCTCTAATCTTCTTTGCATGCCCTGACTCTTGCCCTGTCAAGTTCAGCAGACTGGAGTGTGGCCTCCCTGCAGCTGTGGGTCACAGCACTGCTGGATGTCATTGTGCAGCATCCACAGCACTGCTGCAATCCTAACAGAGGACAATATGACCCACTCTGTGACCACTGTGTTGCAGTTACTTCTCCAGAACAATCAGGAGCCTCCTTATCCACATATTTTGGTTGCTTCTTTCAGAAGTTAACCAGTCAAGGGGTGTCTGAATCTCATCCTCAAGGAACCAAGGATGTCAGCTCAGCCATGCTCAGAATTTCGTTGCCACTCAGAAGCAGCAATCTTCCAACCCTTCCAGACAAGAAAAGACCAGGTTCCTCCTGCAACAGAACTAATAGATTGTAGCACTCCTCTTTCCCTTCCAGTTGCATATACAAAAAACCCACCACACAAAAGAACACTCCCCCAGCCTTAAAAACAAACAAACAAAACAAAACCACAGGGAAAAAAAAAATACCACACCTCCCCACAAAATAAAAGAATCTCTTTCCCACCCAAGTATGATTTGCTCTTTTTAATAGATCCTTTGCTTTGGTGTGAATTGCCACTCCCTAACTGAGCAGGATCTAAGGACATCTGACTTTAGGAATTTGAACCAACCTGGAAATTACCAGACACAGTTCCTCTGCCTCAATCTGTCTGGGATTTATTCTGAGCTACTTCCTTATTCCAACACTGCAGTTAATTAGGACAAGCACTTATGTGAACCCCAGAGTACTACAAGTATTATTGCAATGGAGATAAACAAAAGAATTAGCTCATTGTGTATGGGCAGGTTGCTGGAAGCTGCAGTTAAACAACTACCACACAAGGACAGAGAAGTTGGGAGGTAACTCTGTGGTCAAACAACTGGATCTCATAGGACCAGGAACTATAGGTCCATCTAGTTCCAAAGAAAGATCAAATTAGGAGTGTTGACACTCAGGTCTTCACCTCAGATACAGGAAAAACTCAGTTAAAATAATTACTTGAGGACTATCATCAATGAAATAACAAGTGCTACACTGCTAAGCTAAAAACACCCAGAAACCCAGACTTTTCAGGTGACATGGTACAGAAGTCACCTGTCTTGCAATCTGTGTGGAAAATGACTTTTGGAACAATCACATAGGAGCAGCACTCTCAGGTCTGAGCAGAATCCAATTTCTTGGTGACCCTTACAGCTTAATGCAGGTCAGCCAAAACCTACCAGACAACCTCTCCTTGGGGTTATCAAGGTAACCTTTTAAATAGCACTGATGGACACCCATTACTTGAAGGAAATACCAACATAACAACCATGACATTACATTGACACTTGCCTCGGTCACACTGTTTACACTTCCTGAAGGAAATAGTTTTCTTTCTCTTTTGTACTGCACCAAGGAATGTCTCTCAGAGTCCACATAAAGAACAGGTATGGTACTGTTAAAGTTTAAAAACTGATTATAAAACAAAACCCTCATTGGTTATTACATTCTTTGTCCATTTGGAATTCAGAAAGATTACATGCACATTATCACCCACATTTATGTATCAGTATTACTTCTCACTCCTTGTTTATGCAAAGAATTTTTAAAATACATAGAATAAATTCTGGTGAAAAGCAAAATCCAACAGGAAAAAAATGTCTGCATATCCATATAACTAAAAAATGAACATTTGAAACTATCACCACCAATTTGATGCAACAACCTTGTGTGTGTAATGAAGCTTGAGATGTTGATAAAGGTCATATGGTGAGACTGTAATGAAGATTCATCTACTTTAGTCAGATTTTCTCTGGCTTTACCTTTAATGGCATCTCATTATTCCCACTGGCAGAGGTAGTCATGTTTGTACACAAACTAATTAATGAGGAACTCTACCAAGACTTTCAGAGCAGAAACAATCATGCATGCTGACAGTTACTAATAGCAGGTGGGAATTCTCAGTCATGAAGGATGGAGGACTATTCATAGCATTTAACTGTAGGCTAGTCATTTCATGGGGAGAAATGATAATTAAACATTTTACTGATCACAAGAAAGGTGAGACTTGAGGCATATTGAAATTTTTGTTTTACAGGTTATGAAAAGTTTCTGTTTTTCCAGGGAGATATTTTTCCCCAAAAAAGCACATTACCAGATCTATCTATCTATATTTCTTATTCACTTGCTCATTCCTTGCCTTTTACCTTCTTCTTTTCCACTGCCAGAAAATATATTCTGTAGACGTTCAATATGCTTTTAGGACCCACTAGTCTCAAAAACAACCCCCCAAAACCCACATTCACTTTAGTAAGCAAGTGTTTTAAAAGAACACCTAACACCTCCCCTCCCCAACATTTTACAGAAACACATGGTGCCCTTTGAAGGGTTTTAAGGTGAGAGTTACAGGAATGAGCCTCTAATATTGGGGCTGATGACCTCAAGTTATCCTATCAGGGAATGGACTAAAATCCTTCGGTAGTAATTAATTTTTTTCCCCCTGTAATACAGTCATATTCTAATTACAAATTATTTTAATGCATTCTTCCTACACCAAAGAAGGCAATATAATTAAAAATAAATTAAACTTTGCATGATCTATGCAATAAGTTATAAAATAATTAGATGGCCAAGATGCTATCTACTGATACTATTTTAATAGCAGGTGATTAATTATTTACGAATTCCATTCAGTAAAAATTAGTTTTTAATTTTCAAATTTAAGGATTGCTTTCAAGCTTTTCAAGTGAGCTGCTTTGATGTTACATTGTTCCCAAATAAGGCATTTAGAACAATCACATATGAAAGGAAGAAGCCTTCTTAAACAGCAGTAAATCTGCATTTCCTGAAAGTGCAACAGCTCTCTAAACTCTTTTTCTTTTTTTTTTTTTTTTTTTTCTCTTTTAAATAAGATCCTGGCAGAAATTACTGAAGAAACTCACAATTTGATTGTAGCCTCTGTAAGTGATGATTGCCCCTGCAATTAGGCATAAAGACAGATTGCTTCCTTCTCATAAAGCCCTTGTTCCACACAACATAACAAATTAGACCACTACACAGGTCTAGCCAAGCACACAGAAAGAACAGTGTAATAAAGACTAATAAACAGGAAAGGAAACAAGCTCATGCATTTTAGCAAACCTGGGACATAAATCATTATTCCTGCTCTTAGAACAAAGACTGGAATACTTATAAATTAAGTGACATAAAATTCTGTCAATTAGAGACATTTTATTTTTTTTTATTTCTTGAGGAAGCTTAATGATTTGGTTTTAGTTAATACAAAATCAGAATCCAGCACATGAGATTTGCTTGTGCCATAGCTTGACACCAACATAACCACAAAAGAGAATTCCAAACATAGAGACTGCATCGTTATCCAAGAAAGAAAAATGTTATCCCTTTTGCATCTGGTACAGTGTAAAGTCACTAGTTAGGTAGACTAAGGAGCAGCTGCTAAGAAACTAAAAGATGAAGACTTTAGTAACAGATTTCTTTCAAAGCATGTTTCTTACAAAAGTGCTTGCATTTTGTTCTGCTCAGGATACTGATCTGGATTAAGCACCCAAGGTTCAACATAAAACAGATTAATGATGTCTGACCCTGCACATAAAGATTTACTACACACCTCCACATGCTCAGTCCTCTGTTATATAAACTCTGATGAAATTTAGATTTGCCACCTGTGCAAAGTGGCCATAGTAGGCAACCATGGAATTTGAAAAATAATTCATAACTATTTCTTCACTTTTCAACAGCTCTTAAAACTTTGCTTCAAACTTTGACATTAATGTAAATGTCATTGACTTCTTAAAAAAAACAAGCAAACAAACCAATTAAAAATCATTATACTATCATAAGAAGATTAAGTAAGAAATATTTAAATTTAATCTTTGATTTTTTTTTATCATAATTTTCTTCATTCAGTCCAGGAATGGATCTGCTTCCTAAAGAGACAGTTCTTTTTCTAAGAATTTGCATT
>VWYO01015293.1:0-34095 GCA_013400275.1 Rhadina sibilatrix | reverse complement strand
AAAAAAAAAAAAAGGCAAACCCAAAACTGTCATATTAAGTCCTGTGCAATGTTAAAGTCTCAATATAAACGCTGTAGGTAGAACTACAGAACAGCTGAGTCTGGCAGGGACCTCTCAAAGTCCATCACCACAGGAGGGTCAGCAAAGGGCAGATTTTCCAATACTGTGTTCAATTGGGTTTTGACTCAACCCAACAGCAGAGATCCCACAGTGTCTCTGTACAACCCATTCCAGTGACCAACAACTCAGGACAAGTTTTCATTATGCCAGACCTGAATTTCCCTCTTTCCAACCCACATCCTGGGCTTCTTGTCCTATTGCTGTGCACCCCTGAGAAGCCTCTCTTTTCTCTGCAAACCTCTGGCCAGGTAGTTGCAGATGGCAATCACTCTCGTCCTTAGTCTGAAGGGTGTAAGCCCAGCTCCCCCATGCCATGTCCTGCAGCAGCCAAGCCTCAGCCAGCCCTGCTCTGCACATACTCCAGTACATTTGTGTCTAAGCAGAAACCCAAAACTAGAGACTGCATGCTCAGGGGTCTCAGGAGAGCTGATTCAAGAGGAGGAATCACTTTCTGATGGTGTGCTGTGTATCCACGTTCATAACACAATTCTACCACTCTACTAAAACGAATTTTTTTCCATTTTTCTTCTTAACTCCGTCAATAAATTATTTTTATTAATTTCCAAATAATGATGGAAAAATATCACTTAAAGCCAAAAAATATTTTACCATTTTTTAAAGTACTCCTAACTGCTGCTATAAAATACATCAGATGACTTGACAGCTCTCACTTCAGATCACTACAACATATACTGTATTGTTAAAGGGAGATGAAGCTTTCGACTTTTTCTGATTATGAAGGATTAGTATTGACAAGTATTTTAATAATTCAAATGATCTCAAGAGAACGTTTACCATAAAAGGCATTTCTCTCTCTGTTTCCTTTTGCTATGAGGCAAAAAATGAAAATCAGTTGTTTAAATCCATTTGAAAGAGAAAATAAGCTGTATATCTAGATGACTTCAGTTGTTTGACCCTGAAGAGCTTGCTCAGAATTTCCCAGGATTATATTTCAAATTACATTGCTCCAGTACAAAATGTTACAAAATTTTGCCATCTGAACTTCATAAATAGTTAGGAATTAAAATGTAAAAGGACTGTATTGTCACTCTACTGCAAACATACCCCACAGCAATCTCAATGACATCTTTGAGAACACTGTTCCTTGGCTCTCCTTTCATCACAGACCTCTCCTGACACTCATAGATCTAAGTGCAATGCAGCACACTAACAAGGCTTGAATTAAGTATGCAGCAAAGCTCTCCAAGATTGTGGAAATTTCATCAAGATGATAAAATATGACTCCACTAAGTTAGGGAACTCACTGCCCAGAAAAATTGACCCTGTAGGCAAAGGAAAAGCCACAAGAAATAAAGTAACTAGATATGGCTTCAAAGTCTTCAATGCTCTGAGAGCTGAGCAAGCTGACTCAAAAGATTCTCAGAATTATAACCAAGATTTAGTTTCCCCTTTCAGAGGTGAAGGATAAAGTAAATTATTTTTCCCCATACTAATACAAAATTTAATTTTGTTCCTGGAGAATGAGAGGATCATCAAGCTTTGTGGCCAACAGAAAAAAAGTTGAGAGTACTCAAATGACTCCAAGGAACTTCTGGGAAGTTCTTAGTCTGCCTGAGCCACTCTCACCCCTCCAGTTCAATTGTGTCATGCACAGACTGGAGTGGTGGAGGCAGCTGTAACTTGCTAGCAATGGAGGAGCATCCTCAGACATCACTGCCCACTGCAGACCCTTGTTGCAGAAAGGGACAGGGGGAGGACAGGGAAGAGAGGAAAAAGCTGGACCAGCCACTGACATGATCCAATTTACAGCTGTTCAGAGCAGCTGCCAGAGTCTGCCTGAGCCCTGGGCCAAAGAAAATGTCAGGGGAGATCACAGTCTGATTAGGGGCACCAGATAGACTATTTTAACTAGAAATAAACCAGATTAATATTTTTGCTTAAAGCTTTGAATCTAGGAGAGCCAGTGAATATGCAATATGTTGTGCATAGGCAAATGGTAAAAGCAAAGTATCTAAATTATCTGAATAATTCAAAAAGACAGGAATTCTAACCATGGATGCAAGTCACTAGTGATGAGGGCCAAAGGGCTGTATCCTACCTCCACTAATTATTATTTGATAGTGGATATTAGTGATACTCCTCTCTACAGGCAACACTTCATCAAGCAAACACTTCATCAAGCAAACACAGACCCTCTTCCTGAAATACGTGAGTGCCTTCAATCTTATTCAGAACACAATTCTACCAAGAAACATTTTACTTCATTTCTGAATATCTTTGGACACATCCAAATTGGGGACAAAAAAAAAAAAAAATCCTAACAGGCATGGGCTTTTATCTCTTCACTGATGCACAGATCTTTTCCTGTTAGTTTGTTTCCGTCTAGAAGCATTTATAAAAAAATAAACAAAACTAGCTGATATTATAAATGTAGAGATTAACCCTGAAACCTGCCTCTAAACATAGTATCCTGTGACCTAGTGCTACCTTGCGGGACAAAAATCCTGAATGAACAAATGAACAGAGAGGCTGGATGTTTGCGTACTCAAAATCAACAGGTTTTGCCAGACATGGCAAAGAAAAAAAAAAGAAGAGACTTTTTTTTTTTTTTTAATAAATAGCATACTTCTAGGCTGTATCTTGGAATACAGTCTCTTCTTGAAGTACAAGAGATCTTCCACCAGCTCTTAGAACTGAAAAAAAATTAAACATCTGAAACCCATGACATTAATCTAGCACAGTTATGTAAAGTCCACAAGCAGAACATTTTAAAGGGGAAGAAAATCTTTACTTTAGGACACACATGACAAAGGTAATGATCAAACTGGGGAAAAGAAAAAAAAGAAAGCTTTATAAAAATTATCACGTTAGGCAAATGAATGAATCATAATATCGAATAAGTGCCTGGGCTCGTCAGCAGCAGACTCACAACCAAGTTGTCTTGTTACCTACCTAGCAAATTATATGTTCAATTTACCTATTATAGTCAAGCTTTCATAGTCCATTCTATCCTTACCAGTTTACCTGAAGCAGGATTTCGAGAAGCTATTCTTTTTCAAATTGTATATTGTATTATTCATAATGTTTTCACTCCCTACTAGCACTTAGGGAGCTTGATGTCTCCTGATCTACGCAGCACAAAACAAGCAGAAAGAATAGCCTCTGCCTGAAGCATTTATATTTTAAATACTGCACAAAAGAGAACTTGTACCTTTATTCACTACAAGGGTGTAAAACTGGCATGATGGTAAATTGACTGAATATAGTTATCTCTGGAAAAAAAAAGTTAGAGAAGCTATTGGTTCAGTTTTGAGGTGTCTTATTCTTTCTGTGCTTTCTATAGCAAGGAGAAAGTTGAAAAAAACCGAACTCCAGTTATTTATTTTGATCATTTTATTGCACATTTGCCTCAAGAATCTTGCTTCCTCCCCCTTATCCTATAACTTCCTCTGAAAAAGGCAGACAATACACCACTGAGTCCGTTAGGCTGGTTAAGTTTTATCTGCAAGAAATAAAAGATTACAGAAAGTGCCTTTATTTCCCCTGCCTAAGACTAAAGTCATTATCCATTATCAGCAGCATTCTATATTCCCCTAAATACGTCCATGAAAGTAAACTTCTTTTTTAAAATGGAAGTGAACTTCTTAAATACGTTTCTGTGTGTATAAAAAATTTCAAGAGGAAGAAAACTAGTACTGAAGTGTATCCTTGACTCTCTCTTACTTTTCAATTATAAAATGATAGTTTGACCTTTCCATCACTATCTTGAAGAAGCTAGTTCAGTAGTGATACAATAGCCTTTCCCCCAAGCTCTTCACTGACTGTGCTTATCTTTATGACATGCTTTCTAACATGCCATATAATCTTGTCCTTAAATTTTTTCTTCTTAGAATGGACGTACTACTCTCTACATGAGGTTTAGACTTCAAAACACACAATATTTTCTCCTGAAACTCTGCTTGCATCTCTCATCACTATATTTAGCTATTAAACTGGAGTAAAACACATCTCGGAATGCTTACAGCAAATTCCCTTTCATTTGGTAGGAACAGTTACTCCTGTGATGAGTATGAGTATTCAAAGGGATACCTTCCATCTGCCACAAAATAAGTGGTTGTTGAACACATCAAGTCCTTAGAAATTCAGGGCTGAGTTGTAAGCAAAGCTGAACAATGCATTTGAGAATGATACATTTATGATAATTTAAAGACTAATTGCTTAAGATTGCCTAAATAAAACTAAAGTAATGTAGAAATTCTATTTTTTTTTTTCCTTTTAAATCACCTCTCAAGGCTACCTAGGCTTAAGACTTACTCTGTTCAGTGTTCCACATATGATGTGCACAGGTGCTTAACAGTATATTTAACAGAAGATTGTTGGATATTTTATTGGGAATCTAATATTGCCCTTAACCCCAATATTTTCCAGCATGATCACAAGACAACTTCAGGTAGGAAAGACTGGTCCTATAGTGTAACAAGTCCAAACTAAGAACCTTTTGCATAGATAACACTGGCCAATGTACTGTACAAGAGTCAGCTCAGACAACACTTAGAGCACATGCTTGAATTTCTGCTTAGTGAATTCTTACATGGAATGGAAAATAGCCCAAAAGACACTGCTACTCTACAAAAAAAGTAAATAAAACCCACAAGTCACGCTGACAAATGGCATAAGAATAGAGCAGCCTGATAAACAGAAAGTGAATAAGAAATACCATTATAAAAGACACAATCCTACAACATATATTCAAATACTTGTAGATATTTCATGCAGTTCTGGGTTTCTGTAGATTCTCCAGACTGACCCTTCCATGCACACAGCACACAATCAACTTTAGAATTTCTGATTATGAATTCTGACTAATTTAAAGGCTCCCTACAGAGTATGTTCCCTTTTCCACAGAGTTAAGGATTTGTACATGACCGTAATGGCTGATTGGTATTTTCTGTAACTACTTACACAAGCGTGTTTCAATCACACAGAAACACCTTGAACTTATTCATACAAATATTCTAATAAATATATGGGGGCTTTTCTCACCTTCCCAATTCAATTATTCAAGTTAGGAGGCTAATCTACTAATGCATCGGCAGTTCAGGAAACAAGATATCAATGTTGATTTCTTGCTTGGACTTGCTGGCTGAAAGAGCTTATTGCTCTCTATTACCTAGATATTTGAGACTAGTAAGCCTATCCAGGTAATATCAGCAGGCTACATACCAAAGCAGTAGTTAGGCAAAGCAAATATTCCCCCAAGCATATTTCTGTATTTCCTTTTTTTACTTATTGAAACCTTAGAATACAATTTGCATTCAAAAGTCAATAAGCAATTACTTTTTATTTGAAAAACATAAAGTCTTTATGCATTCACTGTTTAAAAGGAACCAAGAGCCTAATCAAAGTCCATCCAACCACATGGAAAAAAATCTCTTCATTTTTCAATATCCAGTTTCCCTTTTGGATGTTTATAACTGGTTGCATACCCAGGGTTCTAAAAGGAGAAGGAACAACAATGTCAACTCAGTTAACGGCAGCTATGGAAATATTCACATGGGAAAAATACTTCCCATGCAGCCAAAAAAGAAAAGTAAAAACAAATCCATAACTTCTTAAGCCACCCATTTCACTGTGGTTGAATAAATAGTGCACAGATTTCTGTTGCTCTTGCTGAGACACCAGGCAGCCGCATTACCTTTGATCTATTTCTGTTCAAGTTACATAGAGAGGTGTCTGAAACCATGATAATGTGCACTGTTGATCCAGAAGAAGTAGTAGATTATATAGCAAGATATATCTTATTGGCTAAAAATAGAGGTTGTGCAGACAGGATGTTCTGAAGACCTAGCACAGATCATAGGATGCTTTCACTGTTAAAAGCTGAATGATTTTTATGGTATTTATGAGCTCCTGATTCAATTTGCTGTTTATTCATTTGATATATCACTCCTCACAAAATAAGATCTATACAAAAGAACAATAAACATGTTATTTCATGCTGCAAAACCAGACAGATTTTGTTTTGAAATACAGGTAGTCTCATGGACAGAAAATATTTGTTCTTTTATGAGCTGTTTTTTAAAGCTCTTCAGAGGTTACAGTCAAATCTTAGTATAAAGGGAAAGGACACACACTCACCTACCCAGATGAGATTGTGTTTGCCTACTCAGATTTCTCTAATGTATCATGATCAATGAACAAGAAGATCAACTTCATTGTCCTAACTGCATATTTTATGAACTGTGACAAGTTTGTTATAACTCATTTGCTCTCAACTTTTCTTCTGAGATTGTGAAAGTACCAAGAGATAAACTCAGCAATGTCAACAAGCTCGGTGGCATAGTTCAAGCTGTGAAGGTTCAATAAATACGTCCATAAACACTGCAAATCAACAAAGCTTTTGATGAAATGTCAAGCAAGACAGAGCTTAGCTATATTCAGCTCAGCTTGAACTCATAAACCATTAACTGGTCTCTGTAGTTTCCACAGAAATGTGTGTTATGAATAAAGCACAAATGTTGAGATTAGAAATAAAAACATTTTTTTTTCTTTAAGAGGCAAGATTAATTAAAACTATCTAATAGTTGGAAATGGTATTTTAATCATCCCAATAAAGACTTACAGATTTATAAAGATTTATAAAAATGGACAATATGAAAATGCTACACATTCTTATAATGGAGCAACCATCATTTCATGCCTTCAAGTTATGAAAGGATGCAAAACATAGAAAACAAAATTAATTTTGAAGTACCCTGAAGATATTTCAACTTTGAACCATTGCAAAAATCCGTTTTTTCCTGCATGAGACAAAGAATATTGCTTGCTTCAGAGAAGATACATATTTGCCCATTCATTTTTACTAGGAAGAATAGAATAAAACTTGTTACAATGCATCAAGGTACCTATTTATAAGGGAAAATAAGATTTATTTTTTTTACTCAAGTGGAGCATTATATTACATATATACAGCCAAATATTCTCTCAAGATCTATTTCCAAAAGTCTTGAAAGATATGAAGTTACTTTAGCTACTTTTCAGTAGCAATCCTCTGTAGACATGTCCATGCAATTATCCTAGACTGAATGCAAGGTTGTTTTTGCCCGATGGCCCAGTTTCCAAGCTATTTCTATATCATCACTTGAGTAATTCATTTGACCATGTCCACATTTGTTTGCAGTAAACTTTGCGTCTTTCCACCGTCTGTATAATGAGAAGCTCATTTAGCAAAACAATTAACTCCTCTTTGATCAGCTAGCATCTATTACCCATAACTGTGCCAACCCTCTTGTATTGTCACCATCGCCTGGAGGGGGGGTGGTGGGGAAGGGGAAAAAAAAGAAATTAATAAATCTGTTTAACCTCATCGGAGGCTTACTACATACAAAAGTTTGTTTGTTTCCCTTTCTTTATTAACACCCTGTTGATACTCTCCACCCAGGTTTGGACCAGATTTAAAAATAAAAGTTATGCAAGGCACGGCTCTCTGGCAGAAGGGAGCGGATGCCCCGGCGGGGCCGGGGTCAGTCGCCTCCCACGGGTCCCATCTGCCCTTAAATTCGGAGCCCTGGCAGGGGAACTTCCCCGAGCCCCCGAGCGCAGCAGGCAGCGCCCAGGAGCCCCAGAACCCCGGCAGGCAGCCGGCTGACCTAAATGCCGTCTTTAGGGTTGCGTTCCTGCTGCTCTTCACTCTTTTGAACACTCCTTGTATTCATTCACAGCCGGTACTCACCCGAGGCATCCCCAGGCATTGCCGGCACTGCGGTGTCCTGCTACCTTCGTGGGGAAGCGGTCAGTGGATTTCCCCGTGGGTACTTCTCTCTAACACATTCTCCAAAGTAGGAGAAACCTGGAGGGAGACTCATTGCCAGGTGCAGGTATGGCACGCCTGCAATCGCCCTCCAGCTTCACCGGCACAAAAAGAGCACCTCCTTCTCAGAAGCCGACAGGAGAATTACAGCCAATTTTGCTTTCTTAAACAGCAGCGAGGTACTCTCCCAAGGTACACAGCCAGCGTGTGCTGCGCTCCCTCCCTCCCCGCTGAAATGGTTTCTCCCTCCACAGGCTCAATCTACCTGATTATGTTCTCTCCTAATCAGTAATCTTAGTTTCCCCAGCAGTAGCGGCCCTCCTCGTTCACCCAGGATTTCTGCAGGGCAAGCTGCAGAAGCAGGGCAGCAGCACTCCGGGGAGACAGGGCAAGGTAGCAACATTTTGGAAGCACTTGTGTTTCTGTCTGCTTTTCGTTCGAACACTGGAGTACAGCCTTCGCCTGTCTGAGAGAGAGATTATGCTTCCTGCTTTTACAATCCTATTCAAATAAGCTTAAAGTCCTTAAGAAAAAAAGGCTACCTACTTCATCAGGCTGGAACTGCTTTTCAATGCAGTCTCTGTTTTTGTGTACCCTTTCCCTAAAACCAGCTTGTATCTCTTTCAAATGTAACAGTATATATCCATCTGCACTATATTCTTCTCCAGCTCTAGTCAGCAAATAAAGTAGAAAAGGCACGATTTCCTTCCCCTGCTGTTTCTTCTTTTGTAAACTAAAAGACAGGAAGGATAAGTGCAACACATTACCACAACCAACTTCAACATAATCTGTCTTTCAACAAGCATGCTTGCTGTAAACCTGAAAGAGTTCTTTGGGTTCTATTTGTTTGTTGATTTTTTTTTTTATTTTTTTTTTAATTTTAATAAGTAGGGAGGATGGTATGGACAAACGAATCTCCCTCTTTTTTTGTCCTGATTATTCCAGTTAACCTGATTATTACATTATTCACTGTTATTCTCCTGTAAATCTCTACTAATCCCAGTTTAGAGACTATTTCAGAATTAATTAAAAAATTCCTTTAGTTGTTAACTGGATAGTCTGAAAACATTTGTGGAGAGAAAGCAATGGGCAAGAAAGCATGGATCAAGGAAAATTTACACCAGAATTTTAAGCAGGCTGCAGAGCACAGTTAGACTGTGGTCTGTCAGACACAGCCACATAAAATCATGATAGCAAAGAGGCAGGAGATGTGGAGATATGAAATGTGTAGGACAACTCCATTCCAGGACAGTGTGGTACATATTTAAAAACTGTGAATATCTCTAAAGCCTGGTGATTTAATAGCTAAGCAAAAGTGTCTTTTGTGGGCAGTGTAAATAGAGTTATGATATACCTTGGAATCTGTATTCAAAAAAATAATATGAATTAGTATTCCTTTGACATTACACCCAATTTAAAACAAATTATCACAAGCTATACAGCAGTCTCCTAACAAAAGCTAAAGCTTTGTATTTGTCATCCAAAGAAACCACATCTCTTCATTCACTGTAACAATCCAGTCAACTGAAACTTAAGGTCATTTCATGTCCTATTCACGGTTGTACACTGAATCAAGACTTACCATCTCTATGACAACAGACTAGAAGGCTACTTGAACATAATTTTCAGTCAAACTTGTTAGATTAAACCTCTAGAGCTACTGACTTATGGGAGGACAACAGCTAAAACTTTTTTTAATTGAATGCACAGCATAATAGAGCATCTAGATGTGCTCTCCTTTTCATTTACAGCATTGGGAATGCCTCCATGCCTACAGCAGAACTGAGCACACCTCACTCCAGAATATGGAGTTGCCACACTTCTGGAAGGCTCAGAAATGCTATTTCAAGCCTCCTTTATGAGCAAAACAAGTCACATGTTTTCTTTCTCCTCTTATTCAAACAAAATTCAGCAGAAACTGTGCATGACTGAACATGTATATGATAGCAAGCACCAGCATAACACAGTAAAGTTAATAAGGAATTAGAAATGGGGTTGCTACCATCATCTCCACAATGTAGTTTTTTACTCATTGTAACTCTGATAACAGGGAAACCTCTGTTGCAATCATGTCTTGGAGAAAAAGGTAGTCTAGAAATACAGGACCACGACATCTATTCCCAAGGTCTTAAAAACTTTGACAAATGTGACATAAGCATGAAAAGCAATCAAGAAATAAAAGACAGTAAAAATCAGCAAACAAACTCAGTTACATAAAGGAATACGTAACAACAAAATAATGGTTAGAGAGCATGTACAAGAGTTTAGCATGAGCCAGAGAACATTGCTTGATTTCTTAATTGTATTCCATCACTCTGCAGTAGGGCAGCTGTGCACTGCAAAGGGCAGTTGCCTCCATCTCTCCTCTGTACGTCTGCCCCACAGCCATATAAGGACAGGCCTCATGTAGCAAAGACCTTGTCAAAATACTAATTCAATAGAAGCAGTCATTTTTCATCTTTTATGTTTGTTTGGCATTTATCAAAATCACTTCTGTTATTTTTCTTTTCCCTAAGCTCCACAGGAGGAAAAGTGTTATTTGGTGATGTGAGCAAAAAATGTCCAAGCACTACTGCTTAGGTACCCTTAAACCTCAACAAAATTATCGCTATTCAAAACTTAAGTGTTTTCTGTGAAAGGATATAATTTGTTTTTAAGGATTGCTTACAAATTGTAAATTGACCTGGACTAATGGCAAGAAAGGTGTGGACTTCCTTTTTAATCACATCCAAAAGGAGTATAAAACTACTCTGTCACACACAACCCTTCATGTCACACATGAAATGTTCCTCATCTAGTGAGACAAGTCTAAAATCATACTCCACAGCTTAGCTCCTGACTCTTCCCCGATATGGGACTCCTAGAATCACAGAATATTCTGATTTGCAAGGAATTCACAATATGCATCGAAACCAACTCCTGGCCCTGCATGGGAAAGCCCCAAGAATAACACCATGTGCCTGAGAGCATTATCCAAATGGTCTTTGAACTCTGTCAGGCTGGTGCTGTGACCACTGCCCTGGGAAGCCTGTTCCAGTGCCCAATCACCCTCTGAGGGTAGAAACTTTTCCTGATACCCAACCGAAACCTCCCCTGACACAACTTCAGGCCATTCCCTCAGGTCCTGTCACTGTCACCACAGAGCAGAGATCAGTGCCTGCCCCTGCTCTTCCCCTCATGAAGAAGCTGTAACTGCAGTGAGGTCTCCCCTCAGTCTCCTCCAGGCTGGACAGACCAAGTGCCCTCAGCCCCTCCTCACACAGCTTCCCCTCAAGGCCTTTCTCCATCCTCACCGCCCTCCTTTGGATGTTCTTTAACAGCTTCATGTCTTTTTTGTGTTGTGGCACCCCAAACTGCCCCAGCACTCGAGGTGAGGCTGCCCCAGAGCAGAGCAGAGCAGAGGGGACAATCCCCTCCCTTGCCCAGCTGGCCATGCTGGGCCTGATGCCCCAGGACACCCTTGGCCCTCCTGGCTGCCAGGGCTCTGCTGGCTCAGATTCAACTTTCCATCCACCAGGACCCCCAGGTCCCTTTCCCTGGCGCTGCTTTCCAGCCTCTCATTCCTCAGTCTGTCTGTACATCCAGGGTTGCCCCATCCCAGGTGCAGAATCCAGCACTTTGTTGAATTTCACATGGTTGGTGACTGCCCTGGTATCTCGTATGTCCAGGTCTCTCAGCAGGGCCTACAACCCTTCAAGGGAGTCAACAGCTCCTCCCAGTTTTGTATCACCTGCAAACTTGCTCAGTATCCCTTCCAGTCCTGTGTTCAAGTCCTTTATAAAGATATTGAAGAAAGCAAGGCTGAGGACAGAGTCCTGCAGAACCCCACTAGTGACAGGTCGCTTTGGAGAGTCTATCTTAGGGACACCAACTCTCATTCTCCAACACCCATTCACCTCAGGGGCTGGAAAAGCTGCTCAGAGCTCTCAAGGACCATCCCTCCTGCCTTACCTAAATGCCTTCATCAGCTTCTCACCTTGTCCACCACAGCCTCTTCCTTCTTCCCACATTGCTGAAGCTTCTACATCCACCACTAGCAAAAGAAGTTGACATGGGGAAGGCGAGTGTTATATGCAGCACCTGTGCTGTATATCCACTGAGGAACCAGAATCTGGGAATTCAGCCAATGAAAAGTAAATGCCATGTGGGTGGTTTGGTAACAGAGCACAGGCCTTGTTTATCTTTGTCTGCCTAAATAATTTGGAGCACAAGAGAGATACTTTCATGTTTTTGAAAGACCAAAAAAACGCAGAGTTTATACACAGAGTATAAGCAGTCCTTACAAACTGCTTGTTGAGAAGGAGCCTTCTATGAGGAAACCTACTATGCTCTTCTGCAGCTGAGAGCTGTTACTACTGAATGAGCTTTATGCAGAGAGAGACATGTTTTCCTCACTGGAATGACATTTGATAATCTGGGATTATAAAAAGAATAGCTACAGCGAAAAAAATAACCAAAAAACCTCAAAAAACAAAGAAACAAACCTCAAACAAAAGCTAAAAAGCTTTCAGAAAGAATAATTTCATAAAACAACAGGCAAAATCCTGATTTTGCTGAGGTCAAAGGCAAAACTTCACTAGAAATTGATTTTGCTTCAAGATTTAAAGTCAACATCTACTCTAGTTAGTGTCACATTATGGAGGGACATAGCTGTTCATTCTTGCTGGGCTCAAGAGGCCTTACTGAACATTCTGAGCACATCCCTTTATTTTCCAATAAATGTAGACACATAAACTTGTTCTGTCTTAACATGTATTTTGAATACTTCTAATATATATATATAGGCAGTGTGTGTGTACATATACAGAATTTTAATATATTCTTTTATTTCAAGGTTTGGAGTGGGTGTGTATATATTTTTGACCTACAAAGTTTTCATCAACTTGCTCCCTCATTTTTGTACCTCTGTCTCACCCTTTTCCTTGCCAGTGTTTTCAAGTGATAACAGCCTAGCAAGAAAAAAACCACAGCTTTTAAAACAGTGTTTCCTTAAAAGTCACTAGTTATAATGATATTTTGACTTTTTTTCCAAAAAGGAAGGTATGAGAGGAGAAGAAGATCATTATGGCTGTATCATACTTGCAGGCCTGAAAACATCTCAAATGAGGCAAAAATATATCTCCTTACATCAAGTGGCTGCAATTTTTCTATTTTCAATTCCTTTATATATTCACAGCTTGGACTACCTGATGATATTCTATGTAAGATTAACCCAAATGTGTCTATTCAGTCTAATGTCTTGTTTGAGATAGTAAAGGACTGCCTCATTAGGTAAGGAAATCAAAGATGTAAGGTTTGCCACACAGTTTTAATAAAGCATAAAAAAATAACTTATCTGTTGGAAAGGTTTTTATCCATCCTGAGTTGGATGATGACAGGTGTTATGTGTCAGTGAGCCATTACTGCACTGCCCACTGTAATCTCTCTGAAATGCAGATATAGATACACGAGAAATCAATCTGTGGAATTTAGTTATATTACTCAGGCTGTTTCCCTGAGTAATATAACTCAAATTTGATGTGCAATAAAGATGTGTTAGATGCTAATTCCTCCCAAAATTCACCATTATAATTATATGCATTCTGACTCAGTTTCTCAGAATTATTCAAGGGCTGCTGTTACTGTAGCAGTATGATGACGACTTGCTTGAATGGAGATAAAAAGCAGTTTCTGCCCTGGAAGACTATACATACAGAATTTCAACTGCACACATAGGCATTGAAGATATTATCAGATATAGCATAACGTACTGAAGCTTGTCCAATTTTCAGCTGGCATTGTGATAAAGTAAAAGAAACATTTTTAAATCCTTATCTTCATGCAAACCCTCTCTCAAAGACCAAACAGACTTCCCAGGGTACTGAACTACCAAAGAAGTCAACCTTATCTACAGAAAACTGTCAGAAAATCTTGAGATCCAAATGCTGTTTGCTGGATGTAATGATTTCTGATAATTTTTATAAACTGCAGTTTCACTGAGATTTGTAATCATGATTTTCTGGAAAATGATGTTTCTGCGGAGTTTGGATAGCGTCATTAATTAGGCAAGCTACACAGCAAGAATTATGCAAACTATTCCAGCCCCTGCTTTCTCTTGTCAGGCTTTTCTGTTGCCACATCTGGCAGAGATCCCCAGCCTTCTGCAGGGCAGTGCCTATTGTCACTCCCTTCTCCTGCCCCTCGCTGCCTTCCTTAACTTTTGATCCAGTTACATTTATTTTTTTCTTTCAGCACTGTAGGGAAGCATCTGGGGGCAGCTTCCAAGTGAAGCCAACACCCCTGCATGCCTCGCAGACTCTGCACCGCTGTGTCCTTCACATGTTGCCCCTCCACTGCTTTCCTCTGTCCAGTGTCTTGTAGCAGCAATCAGGAAAAGGGCTTTTGAGCGCTCTCAGACTATGTCAGGATTTGATTTCAACTGAATGGTTTTAGCAAGGTAAGTGTTAAGCCAGAACCCTCACGAAGATGGGCTCGTGTTGCTCACATCCTTGGGAAGCCTTGATGGCTGGGCCTCCTTTGCCAGAACTCCCCACATCTCTCAGGAAAGAGAAGCAAGCTGTAAATCCAGTACAACTGAATCAAGACAAGTACATTATTTTCTTCCTAAAATTCAGCATATCACTTTTTTTTTCTGTATGTCTTCAGAAATACAGAGCCCTTAATTTCCTTCCTGATTTTTGGTCTTTGTTTCTTCTCATAGTCTTCTGATTGTATTCATCTGCCTGAAGGTCCTATTTATTTTATATTCCCATTGCATGGTGTTCTTTTACCCTAATAAAAATGATGCTGTCTACAAGACAATTAGAGCTAACATGTATATTCAGTTTTTAGTAAGGCTTATTTGGTCAAACTCACTTATTAAAGAAGGAAAAATATACTATTGTAAGAGAAAACAATATTTGCATCCAGGAAATGTGTGTTTGCTTCAGTATATATTCTGGTTTTCTTTAACAAGTGGCATGACTGGTCTCACAACTGTGCCAAGAGTGCAAAAATGAAAAATGAAACCTATCACTAAACATAAAACCAAAATAAAACCAAAAATATCTCCAAAAGCAAAATTACAGACACACAAAAAGTGGTGTGTAGGACACCTCCAGCAGCAAATTACTGACCTATTCTGGAGCACTAATTTGGTACTAAATCACAGTTTGTTCTGACCATTTTATTCCATGTTATCTTTCTCATGTATGAAGCCCCAGATTGCCCATCTTTTGAAACCTTATATGGTCAAATTTGCAGCAATAGTTTAGAGTCTGCAGTAAACCAAAACTTAACATACATCTTGCTGATAAGGCCTAATTCAATTAAACTGACCATTAAGATCAGTGTAAATTGAATTGCTGTCTTGGACTTGCTGGTAATTGCGTGACAGACCAATAAATATGAGGTTTCCAAACAGAATGAGTTATGGTGCTCAATACTGTCCCTACTAACTGCTCTCCTCCCTTACTCCCAACCTTTAAAATGTCACAGGAATTACACAATAATTTGCTCTATGATGCTTGTCAGAGATCTGTTGTTTTGATCCCAATTAATTAAACATTCCTGAGTCTGCATGCAGAAAGTAGAAAATGTTCAGAGTAATAACACAAACTGATATAACATTTAAGACATGGACTGAAAAATACAGAAAACCTTCATCACTTCAGTTGCAATTACAAACAAAGTAATTCAGACACTGGATCTGAATCCACACTCGGAAGAGTTCATGAAAGAACACAACCATAAGGAGGTCATCTGCATTATGAAGGGGGTTTTTTGGTCTTGCTTTTGTTTTAGTTTGTGGTTTTGGTGGTTTTTTAGTGGTGTGGGTGTTTGTTTGTTTGTTTGTTTGTTTGTTTTTGGGTTTGGTTTGGTTTGGTTTTTTTCCTATCCAAAGGATGGGAGCAGTTATTTTTTATACTGCAGAGGCTGCAGCTTCAATACTGGGCTCAGTTTTGGGCCTCTCACTACAAGAAAGACATTGAGGCACTGGAACCTGTCCAGAGAACGGCAATGGAGCTGGGCAAGGGTCTGAAGCACACCTCTGATGAGGAGCAGCTGAAGTTGTTTAGCCTGGAGGAATGAGGCTTAGGAGGTTGTAGTGAGCTGGGGATTGGTCTTTTCTCTCAGGCAACAAGTGACAGGATAAGAGGAAACAGCCTCAACCTGTATCAGGGAGAATTTGGATGCTAGGAAAAATATCTTCACAGAAAGGTTTGTAAAGCATTGGATTTGGCTGTCCAAGGGAGTAGTAGAGTCACCATCCATGGAACTTTTCAAAAAATGTGCAGATATGGCACTTACAGACATGGTTTAATGGTGAATGTGGTGGTGGTGGTGGTCCTAGCTTGAGGATTAGACTTGGTAATCTTGAAGATCTTTTCCAGACTCAACCATTTTATATTTCTAGGTATGATTATGTCCAATTTGTTGAATACTACTTATCTTTAAAAATAAATTAAAACTATGGAATTATGCATATAGTAATGAATTCTATCATTTTCACAATCATTGAGGTTTTGATCCTACACCGTGGCCCTTCTGGTTTAGCTAGACCACCTCAATAGCAAAAGACAAAGTTGGAAATGTGTCTTACTTTGACCATTTTGATTGCTTACTATTCCAGGTTAACAGGAAATTACTGTCTGAAAAGATCCATGTTGAAAGAAATCAGTAATAACGGGCAGCCAAGAATATAGCAAAAGAAAGTATATAATAACAGCAAGAAGAAGCTGGACTTGTTCAGAATGACAACTATTAATTTTTATGTGTGAATAATTCCAAAGAAATATTTCTGTTTCTGGTGTTCTGTCCAGATCTTTAAGTCATGATCTGTTTCCTGAAAGAAAAGATGTAAGTCAAAACTATGTGTGCAGTACCAGAACTACAGGAAGCATTAGAGAAAAGTCAGTGTAATCTTAAAGGCCCCTTGGACCCTGAGGAATCAGCTCCATTGTAGTTTTCACTTGACCTTGGTTCTTGTCTTTACCCCTCTTCAATATTCAGTTAATTAACAGAATAGTTGCTATATAATTTCTAAATAGCCTAAGACTGATAGAGGTCCATTTAATCTTCAAGTTGAATTTTACTCTAATTAACGAAGTCTCACTTTTTTTGACAGGAGTCTAGATTGAGGAGTAGCATTTTGGAGTTATCAACTGGAGTAAGCATATTTGAAAATAGACAGAGAGCCAAACATCATAAGCCTAAAATTGTTACAAGACATTCTCTTTTTTTAATGGGGTTTTTCTTATAATATTGTAATTGTCAAATGTATCTACTCTTGGATGTATCTTTATTAATCCTCTATGAAATGCAGTAATGTCTTACCAAATGTGACTGCTGAGATAACTTCTGCACATACAGTACAATTAAGATACAGCAAAATAAACAACTAACAGAAGGAGCTTCAGTTTCATAGCCATTTTGAGCTTAAACTAGAATATATGTGCACATAATTGTACTCTTGGGATTTAAGACATGCCTACAGCTGGTTTTTTGTTTGGCAGAGTTTTTTTGAAGGTAGGAACTGCTAATACTTCTCTCTCCAGCCCTAAGGGCAGTTCTGCAAACCCTTAAGCAAGTAGAAAACAAACAGAGGTAGCTATACGACAACTTGATAAATGGTTAATCATACACAAATATTTCAGAACTTCGTTTTTTCAGCTTTTTCATTGATCGACAATAACAAGAATGTCTAAAAGTAAAGAGGGCAATCTTGCATTTTATTCTTTAAAAGCAAGATGAGATTGTAGCTGTGAATGGACACATAAATCTTCACTAGTAAGTAGGTCAAAAGGTGTGAAGAAAGTTTCCAATCACAACTGCTGCAATGCTGACAGACTGCTCCAACCAGCTCCCTGGGTTGAACTTTCTGCTTGAAAGCTGCACTGAAAATTAATAAAATAGAGTTCTTTCCCTTTTCTTCCTTTTGTTCTCTGTATCTCCATTCCACTCTTGAGCAGCTCTTTTTTCCCTTGCTGGGCAGGGATGGATTTGACTGCCCACACTTACAGACTCAGCAGACAGGTGCTGGGGAGAGAGGGGCTGGGGGGGTAACCTGGGAGCAGGGGGCAAGTCCATGAGCCTGCCAGCTGTGAACCAGACCATGTTTCCCTATTTCCTACCTGTGCTGTGCTGGCACAGGCAGTGTGTAGATATTGGTGACTTCAGGGGAATGGGGGAATGTTCTAATTCAGTGAGGACAGGAATTGATCATTAGTGCACTCACATGCACTCACACACTTGTCTTGTTACCTAAATTATAAAACAGCATCAGAGCACCCAGGCAAACTAATGAAGTCCCAGGTTCTTCTCATTAAAGAAACAGGATTTTTTTGGTCCCTCTCACCCATTTCAGTATATCCCTTGCCTTCCAATTCGTACATGAGCTGCAGCTTATCCCTCTCCATAAAACAAAGGCTCAGTTATGTACTTGTACTCTGTACGCAGTGCTTTGTGCTACACTTACACTGAATGGGCAAATGGAAGGGAGAATGTCATTTTAACTAGAAACAAACTTCCTCAAAGATCTCCGAGAATACCAAATGATGCCCTTTTAAGTAGATCAATGCTTAGTGTACTGTAGCTGTCAAAAATCCCACCCATTTCAAGACAGCTCTTACAGAAATAAATACACCAGGCATTAAAGAATATTAGCATCTAAGAGCTTCTCTTTTCCCAAGAGCTATCAAGTATTGACCAGGGAAGAAAATGACCAAAAAAAAAGGCACTTAGAGCTCACTTTCTTCATCAAACTAAGGCATGTATTACACAGGTTTTGTAAGTACCTTTGGCAGACTCTGAGTATTAACTGACTTTCAATAACTTGCCTTAAAGAACAAGATATGGGGAAAGCATCCTCTTCCTCTCTGTATAACCTGACTGCTTAGTGCTGAAGAGAACAGAGGGGTAGAATTTACATTTTCCTTGGAATTAAACCATTCTCTTCATAATTGATTTTGCAAAACAACAAAACATACAAATATCAAAATGAAAAGGTTTGGTTAGAGCAAACATAGCTTGCTTTCTCCTTGTGGGGAGAGTTCCCTTGGAACTTGGAATCTGTCCTGTCTCTCCAGCCTTGTTGAAACAGTTGCACCTCCACAAATTTTGGTGTTACTTTTGGTTTTGGGGTTTTTTTGGGGGGATTTTTTTTTTTTTTTTTTTCTGGGGTCCTGAGATCCANTTTTGTTTGTTTTTTTTGTTGTTTTTTTTTTTTTTTTGTTTTTTGGTTTTTTTTTTTTTTTTTTTTTTTTTTTTTTTTTTTTTTTTGTGTGTGTGTTTTTTGTTTTTTGTTTTGGTGTTTTTTTTTTCCCCACAAAGCACTTTCCTTGCATTAATGTTGATATTGTGTCTTTTTTTTTTTTTTTAATCAGCAACTCTCCGCATCAATATTTTTTTAAACGAAACTGATAGTGTTGTCACTGTCTAGTGCTTGAGGATGGTGACAACAGGGTTGAGTGTTTATGAGGAAGAATCAGGAGAAGGCCACCAGGGCAGATATCCTAGGGTGAGTCTGTTACAGAACACCCACATGGGATGAATGGCACTTGAACTATACTATAAGCAGCTAAGAGAAGTCTCAGAATTGCTAACCTTTGTTATCATGAGGAACTTAAATTTCCTATCCATTGGATGAAAATACAGAAATACAGCAGAGAAGCAGGAGTCTAGGAGCTTCCCTGGCTGTGGGGAAAATAACTTCTCCGTACAGCCAGTGAGGGAGTCAGCTAGGGAAGGTGCTCTGCTGGACATGTTGCTTGGGAACAGAGAGGGACTGCTGGGTGCTGTGGTGGTTGTTTTGGAAACAGCAAACAGGAAATTATAGGGTCAGCAGAACTGATGCCTTAGAGAGAGCAGACCTTGGTTGTTTAGGAGCCTGGTAGACAGAGTGCCTTGGGAGGCAGTCCTGAAGGGTAAGGAATTCCTGGAAGGACTGAGGAATGGAGTCACCTCCAGCTGCCAGACAGACAACAGTGGTCTCCCTTGAGCCTCCTCTTCTCTAGCTGAAAACCCCCAATTTCCTCAGCTGCTCATCATGTGACTTACTCTCTAAACCTTTCACCAGCTTCACTGCCATTCTCTGGACATGGTTCAGCAACTCAATGTCTTTCTTTAAGTTAGAGGACCATAATAAAAACATCTCTGTATTATCAGCTCTGTTTTCATTACAAATCCAAATCAGAGCCCCATATGAGCCACTATGAAGAAAACTGACTTTACCCCAGCCAAAGCCAGAACAGAGTGTTTTCCAGCCTAAATGATTTTGTGATTCTTAAACATCTGTGAAGCATTTTTGTTTGCTAAATTTGTATCTTTCTAAACATTCTTAATATTTTGTATGTAATTATATTTGCTTGATATCCACTTGATAGAAGTCATATTAGGAGTGACTTACTGATCACTGGTAGGAAAAATATACCAAGACTACACTTACAGACAAGAAGATTCTTATCAGCACTGTGTGAGTGATAAAAGCACAGATGGGCAAGTTACTATATAGCAGATTTACCTGCTTGAGACAGAAACTCATGCAAGATCTTTAAAACCCCTCACATGCTACCTACTGAGAGGAGAAGGAGAACAGCATTAACTGTGCTGCTGTTCAGTGGAATATTCACAGGCTGCAGAGATGGGTGGAGAGAAACCTAATGAGGTTCAAGAAGAGTAGGGTCCTGCACCTGGGGAATGGCCCCAAGTCCCAGCACAGGTTGGGAATGACCTGCTGGAGAGCAGCTCTGCAGAGAAGGACCAGCAACTCTTGGTGGGTGACAAATTGACCATGAACTGCCAGTGTGTCCTTGCAGCCAGGAGAGCCAGTGGGATCATGGGGTGCACGGGGAAGAGCGTGGGCAGCAGGTCAGGGAGGGGATCCTTTCCCTCTGCTCAGCCCTAGGGAGGCCACACCTGGAGTGCTGTGTCCAGGTCTGGGCTCCTTGGTACAGGAGAGACGTGGAGCTATTGGAGATGGATCAGCAGAGGCCACAACGATGAGGAGGGGTCTGGAGCATCTCATGACAAGAGACTGTGGGAACTGGGGGAGGAGAAGACTGAGAAGGGATGTCATCAATGCATATAAATATCACAAAGGCAGTGCCAAGAGGATGTGCCAGACTCTTCTTGAGGAGGAGCAATGTCCATAAACCAAGACACAAGGAGTTCTACCTCAACATGAGGAAGAACCTCTTTGTATTGATGGTGAAAGGGCACTGAAACAGGCTGCCCAGGCAAGTAATGGAGTCTCCTTCTGTAGAGACATTCCAAACCCACCTGGATGCATTTCTGTGTCACCTGCTCTAGTTCACCCTGCCTTTGCTGGGGAGGTTGGACTGGGGGATCTCCAGAGGTCCCTTACAACTCTAAAAATTCTGTGATTCTGTGAACTCAGCTTGTCTATCTGTTCTGTATATCACAGCAATTGTAGCAAATATGAGATTAAAGTTATACCTTAAACTATTACATTAAAGTGTATATCAGATGTGACATACATCTAAAAAAAGCCTGAATTTACACCAGCTGATTATATAATATGTCAGTTGTAGATATAGTATTATCTGAAGTTATTTCTCCACTTCATTTTTCTCATTGAATTTGTTTTGTTATATAGCCTCATTTAAAGGCTTTCAAATAGAGAGGTAAATGGAAAATGGAACAAAATGAATCAGGAGTTTGTAAAAAGAAGATTGCACTAGATTAACGTGATATCCTCCTCTGAGAGGATAACCAAACTTCTAGACAAAGAAGTGAAATGGATTTAGTCTCTCTGAATGTCAGCATTTGACAGTTCCTCAGGTACCTAAGCCCCATCTGACTGGAATTCACCAGTTGAAGGTAGATACAAAAAAGGCAAGTTTAATGAAGTCAAGCCTGAGAAAAATATGCCAATAAAAAATGGTTGCATTTATAGGCCCTTATAATTTCTACCAAAAAGTTTCAAACTTAAGTTTTCAGGGTGTTTTCAGTGATGCAGCATCCATCTTCGCTGTCATGTATTTTTATAACAGAAACATGTATTTTCTTCTGACAAAATTCCTTCTCCAATTCAAATTTTTTATTGCAAAATCCATTAATGCTTGTCATCAGCTTGTCAGCTGCTAAAAACCAAGCTTTTACAGCAATCAGTCAATGTCTTGAAATCAATTATGGGTAATCTAAAAATATTTCAAATTAAATGTATCATTATTACCTAGTCCAATTACTTCAATTGATTTTTTAAAAGATTAAAAAGTTAGTAAAAAGTTGGATTCAATTTCATTTAATCAGGGTTTTTACAAAAACAACTGTTTTTAAAAATTTTTGGGAAGGCAAAAGTGAACTTTTCACCCTGTTGCCAACTTCATTAAGTAAAACCTTTACCTCCAAGGCTGAGATATACACAGGAGTGACACAAAGATTTTTATTGCAGTCAAACAGACACATGAAGAGAGTAAGGAGATCAGCAAAAGTTTAACTTAGATTTTTTTTCAGTTTTTCATTTTCTCCTTGTTTCTCCTTGTTAGATCATACCCGGGATAACTGTGTTATACCACAAAGGGGATTAAGTAACAGCCAAACCTATGAGACCCTCTTTCAATAATCAGACTTTTTTTGGTGGTGACTTCTTTAAGACCCACGAGGAAATTAATCTACACAACGCATTTTTATTAGTCATGAAATAAAAAGTTAAGTTCCATAAAACATTTATAAGTAATATTGACTCTCTTTGAAAGGCAGCTACTTAGAGCAACTTCTTACATCAGTTATTTCACCTCTTGAGCACAAAAAGTTTAAAACCTTGTGTTTAAAAGTGTTGAGGATGAACTCGGTTTAAAATATACCACTCATCCCCCAGCACAATAACTGATCTTTCCTCATTATCCAGGCACAACTCCCCTTGATGTTATGAGAAACACTTTACAAAGGCTACATGATCAGCTTCTTGCAGAACAAAAATAAGAAAGGCTGTCTGCAGAGTGCTGTCAAACCTTTACCCGTTCAAAAAAATCTGTTACAACATGTTCTATACCACTGAAATATATAAAGCTACACCTTCTGCTTTCTCTTCCACTGTACAGCCAATAATTAATCATAAGGGGTTTTCCTTCTTTTTTCTCAGTCTTTCATTCTTTACCTTGAAATTCTAAATAAGTATTTCCTTTTAATTTGGTCCTTACTGCTAAAAAATATATAGCAATTTATTACAACTATGAAAAATAAATGAAATATAAAAAAAATTCCTAAATTATAATTTAAAAACACAAGGCTTACATTTCCTTTGATAACCTAATATTTATTTATCACTTTAAGCAAAACCAGGTATTTTTCTTGCTACAGTAACAAAATCTAGCATTAGTTAAGAATTGCATATGGTTGCAAGAATGAAGTTCAGTAAAAATTGACAAAAGCTGATGAAGCAATCAGTCTCTACAAAGCTGAAGTCACTCTTCCTCAAGACAGTCAGAATTCACTTTTTTAAAAAAAGATTTGTTTTAGAAATAAACTATGAAGAAATCACACATTACACTGCCATCCTGGAGCTCTGAATGAGGAGGAATATACTTTTGTAATAAGCTGGAATTTGAAAGAACTAAATAATTCATAATTGTGAAGTTCCTCCAGTTCTGCACTGTTGGTTAGTTGTCCAATCCAGCTCTAAAGCCTAGTACTCTGTAGCCAATTTAGTTTTTGGCAACGAGGTTTCCTATTTGCAGAATCAAAAACTGATTTATGCAGCTTGAGCTCTGGTTCAGAAAATAAAATCTGTAAATGAAGTTTAACATGGAATTCAGTCTGGGCTTCAGCTACAGATCATCAAGAGCTAAACTTTCCAGGTTTGCCTCCACCTGTGGCACAGGGCTGTTCTCGAGCAGAAGCAGCTGACGCCTGGCCCAGAGCTTAATTCAAGTCAGCAAAATTCCTTTATTTGCCTTAAACAAAGTCAGGTGTGGATCAGTTATAGCCATTGCTAAAGGTCATGTTGTAGCTAACAGATGACTGAAAGGATTACTTCTAATTAATTTTTTAGTACCTCAGAATCCAGCATTTCCCTAGATAACAAATATCATAAAACTGGATTTATTTCAAATCACACTCTATGTTTCTGCCCATTTGTCTTTCTTACATTGACTTTCTCCTCTGATTTATTATACACTTCTTCCAAGACTAATTGTATTACGAAAATGGCTAGATTTCTATTAAATGTCTATCTATCTTCCCATTATACACTGGGCTGGTTTTTTTTCATTTGGCAGAAATACATAAACATTAACTGCTAGTTTCAGCTAACTTTGGAATTTGGTTTAAGGAAAATAAAAATTAATGATACTGCCTTAAAATTATTTATCATTGGTCAAAATTTAGTCTGGAAATTCTAGGAGTTAGCATTTTTGTGAGATAGTAAGGTATTTTTTGCTGGTCTAAGACCACACTAGGGAGGACTGACATGAGAGCTGAATAAAGAAACTTGCCTGGCATTGATAGTCACCTTATGCATAAAGGTTTGTGTAAGTTCTAAAGTTGCTCTGCCATCTACCTCAATTGCTATTGAGAACAAGTGCCTTAACTTACTATTCTGTGTGATATTTTTAATTTTAGTACAAACTGAAAATATTTTTACTATTTCCATATATGCTCTTTGGTTCTATAAATAGTTTCATTTTCCCCTCTCTTTTTGTCAAGTATTACTAAGTTAAAACTGAGACAGAATCACTACTTTATTGCGTAAATTTTGTCAACACATTTTATGAAGTTCTTAAATACTTTTTTCCCTACCTTACTGCAATCTGGTGATATTAACAGTGAAGTTCATGAGGTTTGTCTTCACCATAAACTGCTAACAATGTTTGCTTTTACCATCCCAGCTCTCTTGCTTAATTAAACTGATATTCTAAGTTGAATGTTAGGCTTCCTAATGTTGCCAGAACTGAATGCTCTGAATCATTACTATTTGCTACAGTCCTTTCCCTCACAAACAATGTTTTAAAGATTCTCCACCCATTTTGGATGCAGTGAACTGTGCTGTATGCAAGAGTTTCTACTGGAAGAACTGTTTATGCTCAGTAGCTTATCTTCAGTGCTTAGATGCATCATATATAAGAGACAAAAAAGCCTGGATTGTATATATTTCAATGCAAACTATTCACTGCTTTATGAACACAAAATTCTCCAGGGAGTATCACACATATTCTGTATGTCCTTGAGCCTGTTCCTTTTGCATGTTAAATTTTGACAGTTGAAATAAGCATAAAATCATACACAGTTATGAATGGCTTTATCTGTTGTGGACCTAGGGAGTCCCTCACAATCTGCTTTCCCCAGTAACAACTTGGGATTTAGGTAACCACATCTATAAGAAATCAATTTGCATGGTGCAGACTTTGGATATTGGGATTGGTATAGTTAATTTCTCTTCCCTTTAAACTTCAAATGTCATCTCTCATTCACGAGAGCAAATGATAAGCAGGCTCTTTTTTCCCCCCTATATTAAATCCTGTTCTTCACTCTCTTTTGACCAAAGACATTGTTGTGTTTTGCTTTTCTCTCTCTCTTTTTTTTTTTTTTTTTTTTTTTTTTTTTTTTTTTTTTTTTTTTTTTAATAATGGGAAACAAGGTCAAGTTGGAAATAAACCACAATCGAAACTCTTTCAAATACAGAGCCACACAAATACTGGGAGTGATATGAGTAAATGCAGGCCAGCATCCAGTTCTGACTTCCACTCAAGGCTCCATTTTTAGCCAGTGGAGAGGAACAAGCACAGCTAGCTCAGGAATAATCACACTTTGTAACTATGTTTGATGTCATCTGAGTTGCCTTCACAAACAAGCCTTCATAATTTTAGCTTAGCATCACAGAATATCATGGGAGTACAGCACATTCTGAGTTGGAAAGGACTCATAGGGATCATCGGGTCCTTCTCTTACGCGAATGGCCAGACATAAAATGAGCAATTTCCTAGGAGTGTCTTTGAAAGGCTTATTTCTCTCCAATAAATGGGAGCCTGATGCATCTACCTTGGAGATATGGATGTGTATTATAGACATCTACAGTTAGGCAAAGTCCATTGCACCTCATCTATTGGATAGCAGCAAAGATTATCAAAAGAACAAAGTATGCTTAAACAACCTCCCCCTTCCATCCAAATGCTTCCAGTGCTTGCAGTGAAAGGACTCCCTGTACCCTTGGCACTGTGTACCAAAAACCTTTGTGTTGTCTATGTGACTTCTCTTAGTTACTTTTTAATTCCATGCATAATTTGTCTTCTGAAGCCTTCCAATAAATCCCGCAACAAATCCCACACCTTAGTTGTGTGGGGGAGAGACAGGGAGATGAAGGAGGAAAAACTCAGTTCCCACTGTTCTCAACCTGTTGCACAATTATTGCTTTTAAGAGTCTTGCCATTCTAGCGTGATGGGAAAAGCAGACTCTACAAATCCTTCTGCTCTAAAGGCAAGGAAGTCTTCTCCCAGCATTCTCTGCGTCCACACACTCAGCTGCTTTCAACTCCCAGACGTAGGAATACTTCATCAGGCCTCTGTGCAGAATGATAATGAAATTTAATTTGGGAATTCTCCTTAAATGCTGCTCTACGCTGTAAATTAGGTTCTCTTGTTAAACACCTAATTTGTAGTATTGAGTCACTATGTCCTGAAGGCAGCAGCACCTGAAAGCATATAAAATTGGATGAAAAGTGAAATATAGAAATAAATAGGATGAAAGACGGCCTAAACCAGAGAGAATTTCCACCACTAAGTTATAAAAATTACCTCCATTACTCACACTTCATTAAATGAACATTCTGATCATGTCCCCACAACTCAGTCAAGGGGGTGAGAACATGATGTGCATGACACATCCTTCAGCACAGACAGACAGTGACTATATTCTTGTTTCATAGGAATTTTTCTCAGGATACGGAAGTTTTGCCTTCCCCCCTTTCCCCTGAGTTTGCGTGGCCAGATGAAATTCAGCCTTTTTGCATTGCTTGGACAGACAGAAGGTCTCCAGTCTAATACAATGTCCAGCAAAGTATTCCAGAGAAACTCCTTCATGACAGAAATTGTTGCAAGCAAGTCCTTCATTAAAAACTGAAAAGTTTCTGAAACTTTCAAGGAACCCACATCATTCTCAGCAGAAATCTGTTCTGCTGGAATATTTCAAGCCACTTTTACAATATCGTGCAATTCACCCTGTATGTGAGGGTTTCATTACAACAGGGATTAAAATGACAGCTTAATGTCATGTGAGGCAGGGGGATTTGAGACTGAGAGCAGTAGCTGGACATTAGGCCAGCTGAATTGTACTTATTGCTGAGTTACAGTAATACATATAGCTTTGGAATAAAGGGACATGAGGATTAAGGGCTATCTTTCAGAGAGATTTTGTAATATTACAGATCTTATCACACAGAAAATCTAAAAATGGTCTTACTGGGAAATGTATGAGTGGTGGAAAAAATAGCAAAGCACAAATAAAAAGTAAGAATTTTTCAAAAGTTGTCATTAAACCCCATCACACTCATACAGCACAGATGTTCCACAAATGATAAGCAGATGTTTTTATGTAGACTAAATTCTAAATGATCCCACTGTTATCAGTCAACATCCTTCAAATTCCGTGGAAATTATGGTAACCAAAATGAGATTCCTGAGAAAAGAAAAATCAGTTCATGCATGTAAAGGGTTAAACTATACCACAGAAAAATATTTGTAGACATGACATGACAAAATCTCTAAAATTACATTTCAAATTTTAAAAGCCACAATATTGAGGGTCTAGCACAGGAAATCCAGAGGAATATTCTAAGAGGACATGCATAATTCATGGCTTCTGAAGCACACAGGAGACAGATGATCCCAGAAAAACGAGGTATCCAGGTGTGCTCCTGTCAAGTGCAGTGACATGAGCACAGTGTAAATCTGCTGGAGAGAAGCACAGGCTCATCTCCATCCCACCAAGACACACTGTGCACTGGCTTCCAAAAGATGTGCTCCTGTTTAAACATCAAAAGGAAGAAAAGCCCAGGGAAGGGAATTTGCTAATAAAATGCCTTAAACATTCACACAACAGAAAATGCTCCCTGGCTCCAGCATGTATTAGAATTGACCCTAAAGTGTTTGCCGTGTTAAACAAAAACAAAAACAAAACCACAAAAACAAAAAACCAAAACCAACAAAAACAAAATAAAAACAAACAAAAATAACCAAAAACCAAAAACAAAACCAAACAAAACAAAAAAAACAACAAACACTCCAAACAACCTAAATCATAACTACCCTTGCTTGTTCAACTTTGTGTATCTTATTCATTTGCTCCCCCTTTCCCTCCCCTCTTATGTACCCTCAGTGACATTGCTCAAAATTGTGGTACTAACTCTTTGATCAGGAAAATAATCATCATTGCTCAGCCACTGTTCCTCATCATCAGGGTTTAAGTATAAATTTGGTTCCTAATGAAAAATAATGCAACTGAAGCTTACAGAGATTCCAAGATGACTTTTAGTGAGAGATACTAACATGCCATTATATGTTCCAAGTGATACACCTGACAGCTAGGTGTAAAGCTCAAAATAGACCTGTGCCTTGCAGGTTGTACCCCAACTCTGCAGTCCTGAGGTAACAGCCAGACAACAGTGTCAAATGTGAAATCTTGAACCTGCCCAGTGTTCAGCCTCTCTCAGGGAATCCACCCTGAATGATTACCCCTTCCCTCCCACTTGCCTCTCTGAAACAACTCCTGGTTTTGCCAGCTCCTGAGGACATAAGCCAGAGAAGAAGCTAAACTTCACAGGTAACAGGACTCATTTTCATCTCTTTGAAGACATTTTTATGCTTGGAAATATTCTGGCATTAGTACAGCATATGCCAAGCCCTTAAAATGAACAAAACTAATACTTTGGTATGAAAGCAGATTCTGTCTGTAAATTAGGTCTGAAGATTGGAGAGAATGTGTAATTATTACTGTGAATTTCCAATACAACATTCTAGGGGGTTGGGAGGAGGCTTTTTTTGTACACATAAATGGTTGTTTCTTGTCTAAAACTTTTCTGTATAATTGCAAGCACTACATGAGGTATTTTTCAGCCTAACCAGTTGAAATAAATGCTTTAGATTCCACTCAAAACTTGATGTTTCTGGAGACTTGAAGACTCAAACAATCCAATTCTTTTGTAAAAAGGCACATAAGAGCAGTAAAAAAAACCCAAAAAACAAACAAACAAACAAACAAACAAACAAACAAACAAAAACACCACCCAAAACACTAATTCAAGTAAATTGTTCACTCACGGATTTATATGGTCGATGTGATTAAATATATTACAGATATACATTCTTTATGCAAACACATACACACATATCCATAGCTAATAAACTGCCACACATCTTGGCTCTTGGAAAGAGCCAAGAGCCAAAAAACACAACCTAAAAATCCCAAACTCTTTGCTATTATTTTATTTAGTTCATTATTAGTGTCTTCTGCAACCTAAGACAATTATAACATTTAATTAACAATATTATGTCATCTGGCCTTTTGACCTTTCTTTACCTAATTAACCTTGAAAGAACAGATGTCTATAAAATCTGCTCTGAACCAGTCCAGTCTTTTCAGATTTACAGCTAAAGACATCTTTATAACTGGTGATGAATGCTCAGATTTATTAAAAAGTAGTTATTTTAATTGCCCCATTTATCAATTATGTCTGATCAGACAGCACTGTGTAGTAACCAAAGTCCTATTTCTTGCACCAAGCCAATGGAGAGGACCACAACACAACTTAAAGACATGACTTTTTGTCTCTGTGTGCCCAGAGAGCCTGCTCTTGGGCTACCTGCACTTGCTGGCACACATTCTTTCCTATCACCACCTCCATCAAGTGGAGACTGTGCAGGCATTTCTGCATGTGCCTAAACCACTTTTCCACTTTGCTCTGTGGCTGCCCACGTGATTTGGCCTCAGCTGGGGGACTCAGTTGAGCAGAAACCCTCTGGCCTCAAGCTGGCTGGGGTCTGTCCCACCCAGACAAACCTTTTTCCTAAGGAATGACAAAACAGGGATGGATGACCAGGCTCACGCTGTCTTAGCTCCTCATAAGCCCACAGACACGATGTCATTGGGTTGTGGAAGTTAAACTTGCATGTCTGTGATTTAAAATAATGCCACTATACAAAATTTGCAGTTAAAATTTCCCAAAAGACAACAGTGTGAAGATTATGGGCTGTTAGGAGATCTGTTGCTAAAAATGCATCTAATTTATGAATATAAAGTAAATATAAATATTATTATATAAATAAAAAAATTACTTTTCTGGCTGCCCACTTCCCCTTCAGTCCTAGCAACTGTTCTGTTTGAAAATTACTCTGTATGACTAGGATCAACACATTTTACTTGGCCAAAAGAAGAAGAAAGGAGAAAGGAGTTGCATACAAAAAAATCTGAAATTAAGAGCCAGTAGGCACACGTTGGAACACATAAAATTCCAGCTTATCTTTTCAGTGTGAAGGTAGTCAAACACTGGTACAAGGATCTCCTTCCCTGAAGATACAGAGAGGTTGAGTGACAAGATTTTTTTATACACACTGCTTAGAAAATTTAGTATCAAAAATAATTTTCAAGGATATATCACACCATGCTATATTATATTCTTATTCAGTCCCAGTTTATGATTGCCACGTGATTTTTATGAGAATAATCCTGCTGTCACACTGGTCACATAGATTAGAAGTTGAACTCAGCTTCACACTAAATAAAGTATAATGGCTATAATTGAAACATATATCTCTATATGTTAAGAAATATTTCCCAAGCCTGAAATCCTTTTGAGCATCTTGAGTAGATCTCAACTCTATCTTATTGATAGAGTGAGTAAGACCCAAGAGCATTTTACTTCCTCTTCCCTGCAAGACATCCATCCCTCCAGGAGGAAAGAGCCAAGATATCTGAACTTGTAGGGACCACCATGCACACAAGGCAGCTGGATCCCTGGCTTGCTCAGCTGGGACTCCAAAGATAATACCCTACTGTGGCACCCATCTCACAAACCTGCTGCAACCTTTAGACACCAGTTTGGGATGAAAAAGTCCCTCCATTAACTGCACAGGGAGCCCAGTATCGCAATCCAGGCACTCAAATAATGTTTGAAGCTGGGCGATGCAAATTCCTCTCTGATCCCTTTTATTCATGCCCACAAATGCACCCATTGTTGCTCATCAGCTGTAATTTGAGAGTCAGGTTTCCAAACAGAGCAGGGGAGTGTAAATTGCGCAGACATTCTGCAGTTCCCAGGACACTTCACATGCAGTTATTGTGCATCAGCCTCATCGACCGCAGCACCCGGGCACGGAATCGGAACCAAGACCACAGGAGATGCCACACTGAATCCTGCACAGGCATCTTCATCCTGCACAGGGTTTTGTGTAGAAAAACCATACACAGCAAGCAAGGAGAGTTATCACATACAGGCTCTGCGTCCATTATATAAATGCCATCTACAGAAGAGATGATTACCAAGAAATCACTTCCCATTTACCTTAATTTGTGTTCTGCTTCCCAAAGTGTACAGAAAGTAATGTTATACATAATAATTATGGGAAATTAGGTAATGGTCTGAAAGTACAGAAGCAAAAAGAGAAGTACTACCCCAATCATCATACAAAAAGTAATAAAAAAGCAAGTGATTTTCATCCCACTCTTCTTTATTAAAAAATACACTCCATGAAAGTTCAATTCTTCTCCTCTAATTCTCTCTCAAGAGGGATTTCCCATTTGACCTAAATGTCTGTGCATGAAAAATTTATTAAGTGACGTGGTTTGCTTTATTTAGAATAAAAAGAATATCTGTTTGCCATTATTACTGCAGGGAGCAGAAGGCAATGCTAGGTCAGATGAACACAATGCTTAAAGGTTTCTTTGTCCTTATTATGACCTCCTGCTACCTAAATTGCATATTAAAATTCAAAATAATCCAAAGACAGGTACAATATCAAAATAATATCTTACTCAAAAAACCTACTACTTAAAAGAAATATTTATCATGGAGTTTATTATATCATAATATTTAAATTGCTAACAGCTACGTATTTCACATTGTCTAGCAATGGAAAATTATGTTTCCCAATGTATCAATAAAGCATGAGTTTAGTATGATATTTACACATTGTAGAGAGTTCTGCTTTGTTTTAAAAAATATATTTAAATTATTTACTAAGTATTTCAAAAATATTTTCCTATTAAATTTCTTTAGACCTGTACATTTGTTGTTAATGTGGAAACTGAGATTAAACTACAGGAGGTGACTATAAGTAATAGGCACTTCAAGAAACTTTTTTCAAGTAAAAAAATATTCTTCCAGTACATGTATTTCCTCTCTTTTCACATTTGGAGTTAGGCAAATGATTAATTTTGGTAAATGGCTAAAAGTTTGCATTGGTATCAGATTAATAAAATAAGAAATTTGAATTTAAAGTAAGGCTTATCTGGCTATTTTATTTTATTAAAAAAGAATGCAAATTTGTTAATTTAGTGACTACCTCACTGCTAACTTCCTGAAATTTGAAACTGATTTCAAGGAGGGCTATTTTTTCTAGATTTTGTTGGTACTTCACAGATTCAGTTCTGCCATCCTTTCTCTGACGCAGAAAATTGTAGTCACAGGCAGCCTGAGCCAGATTTGAAAAGACATGTGCGAGATCAGCTTCATGCAAACATAGTTACTAAATATTCTGCAGTATCATCTGAAAGGAAGCCAACTTCTTGTCTGGGTAAAATTGTCTTTAGAAGAAATACCAGGCCGATGACAGCAACCAAATACAGAGGCCATGTGAGTCCCCTGCTCTGGTATCCGATTTCTGTCAAGCCTGACTTCAGCGTAGCACCTGTGAGGACAAGGAAAGCTCTGGCTCCATCCTCATGACTCATACCCTTTCTGTGCTGCTCACTGTCAGAAAAGCACCCTGGTTAATGCCAGTAGGAAACAGAGGTCTAGTTACACAAACTGGGCAAATGGGGACTTTTACTACAGATAAACCTCAGTTCAAGAAAAGTAATAGTTTAGATTAAAAGCATAACGAGGTTGTACTGTGCCAGGTATACTGTGTGGTGTTTAATAAAAGAGGAACACCTGCAAAATGCATGTGCTCCTACTAGGGGAGGCCACCTGAGTACCACAGCCACTCAGCATCAGGGATGTTTGTAAGAAAATAAGACATAATCACAGAGACAACAAACTCGTTCAGAAAGTTTTCAAGCCCTTGTTAAACCCAGGTTACCTGTTTCAGGTAAAGTTGGTGAGAGGCTTGGGATAGGAGGTGGAAAGCAGCATGTGGTGGTCCATTGCTTCAAGTCATCCCAAAAAATGTTGTTTATGGTCTACTCACCATAATGATACAAAGTGCATTTCTGAGAGGATCTCTTCAAAAACCCCCAGAGTACTGGTGAAGTTCCTGGAGAACATGTCTGAATGCTGCTACCTACACTGCCATGTGTAGAAGGAAACTGAGGCAGTCATGGATGCTGGCTACACTCTCAGATGCCAGAGTTGAGTGCAGGACTCTGAGGACTTGTTCTTCCACTCTGGCTTTTAGAGTTAACAGGGTGAAAATAAAGTCAAATTCCTCATGTGTGTCTAGTAGCCTAGATACAATGAGTCCCATTGTCTGTATGTCCTAAAGATTTCTAAAAAATTTTACATCACGAATGTTGTTTCGAGTTTATGAGCAAATGTAGTCAACACTTTTTTGTCCCTCTTGCCATGTACAAAAAATGTCACTAGTTCCTCACACAGGAGAACAGGAAAAGCCACAGTTTTATCTTCAAATGAGAATATTTATGAACAGCACTTAAGGGAGGAAAAAAGTTGAAATATTCTCTTTCCACTGATATTGAGGATTTTTAGAAATGTTATTGATTCTTTTTGGTACACCCTAGACTAAGCACCAACTCATGATTCAGTCAAAACTTTGATATGCAACAGAATTGTCTGAAGACAACAAACATCCCAGAGAGGGAAAAGTCTACTCAACCTCAAAACAAGATCTTTGTCACTGCAATTGGCCAGATATGTCATTCTCATGAGCAAAACCAGAATTTACATATTTGGATCCATAGAAAAAAACCAAATAACTGGACTTGAATTGTTGCATAAAAGGATGGATCTTGGATGATAAGTGTAGAGTTTATTCTCATATATAAGAAAAAATCATCTGCAATATATTGCAATGCTAAGTAATTACATTTTCTTATTACA
>VWYO01015291.1:0-11771 GCA_013400275.1 Rhadina sibilatrix | reverse complement strand
TTTTTTTTTTTTTACTAAGAGGTGTAAAAAGCAACTTCTCTAATGCCACACCACTCTATTTGATTGTACTGAAAGCAAATTATCCTCTGCCCTGAAGAGAACATTCTCACATTCTTTATTAAATCAGCTCCTCTTCTGAGATAAAGATCATAGCTACGTCTTCCTTTTTTTTACATGAAGGAATAGATGTTAAGTTCTTCCAGCAGGCAACCTAGTTCTAAGTTTGACTGAAGTAAATGGTGTCTAGATTTATCATGCACCTCATTAAATACAGTTAAATTCTTCCATGTATTAAGCGATAATTCTTTGTGAAATACTGACTTGGAAAAATGCTGCAAGTTAGCAAAACCTAAAAAGAAAATGAAAGCTAAAGACCATGATATGGATTCATTGACTGTAAAGGTGGATTTGAGAAAATGTAAATATAGTTACAGGTAAGTAAGAAAGATTATTTCTTTATAGTTATGGTTATTGCTACATAACAAGTGACATAGCTTAGCAATTTTTAAATTATCTTTAAATATTTCTTTTAATTTGGCTATTAGTAAGATCTATGTGGTCATTTAGAACTTCTCCCTAACACAGGCTCTGTTATCAAACAATAATGATTCAAAGTATGTTTAATGATTTTTTTTAATATCATATTAATTTTGACTCACAGTAAAGAAGAAGCATCTAAAAAAAGTACCACCACTAATTTGGCCTTGATTTTTTAAACTCTCCCACCTTTTTAAATGTGACTTCTCTAATTCATCTCTTAAAGTCTCCAGTGGCACTTCCTCTAACACTTACTACTGCAGAATGTCACTGCTGCTTGAGTGCTGAATGTTCACCAGCTTATTATTATTATTATTTTATTATTATTTGTGTTCAATGTCAGCCTTCACTTCTCTGAAAAAAAAAAAAGACAGGATCATCTCATTTAAATCTTCCTGTGAATCCTATTCCAACAGGTTTTACAAAACTTTATTCTAAAAAATGAAAGTTTTAATGGCCAGGTTTGCATACAGAGTTGAGGAAGGCCTTTGGAGCAAGTTCTTGCCCTGAGCCCTTAAAATCACGGAGAAAACATTCCCAAAGCAAATCTGGAATACTGACTTTGCCAGCCTGAATTTCTTTCTCTCCTCATGTATATGCAATAGCAATTCATCTGGCAGGTATGGGCCATGAACCATGCTAAAGAATCTTCCAATTGCAGCAGAAATGCACTATAATGAGTCCCATAAAAATCACTAAGTCTGACATTGGAAGGACATTGGGAATATTAAAATTGAGATTCAGGTGTCTGGAGAGCATGGGTGCACATTACCATACATTTCCCTAAGCCTGTAAACTATTCTTGTCCTGCTGCAATTTGCACAGTGCAGCAATTAATTGTGGATTATTTTTATAGGATAATGGTAAGTATAATCAGTCAAATTTAATTGACAGCCCACTGGAACTTAAGGAGATTTGATTTTTTAGAGTTTTGAATTTTGGAAACCTCAAATTAAAGGCAGACAATTAAGATGGGTACTGTCAAAGACTGTCCAATTAATCACAATTCATTTATCAATGCACATATCCTTTTGTACAAAATACAGTAATGGCAAATAGGTATTTTCTTACCACATTTTATTTTTAGGGTGGGTTTTCATTTTCTTTCCTGTTCCTCTGACAATATGAGCACTACCTTATGACTTGCCATGTTTTGTCATTCATGTATAATCCTGCAGCTATTAACATTTTATTTTTCTTTACTGTACTTAATATGGATAACATATATAATAATTACAAATTTCTGTGAGGAATCTTTGAAATGTTTAATTAACAAAATCTTATCCAGCTCATGACTGAAATTACATCTTTATTTCATCTACTACCCTGTTATTTGTTTGCACATATCACAGAAACCTGTCGCAGAAGAATACGTGGTAATTTGCCTGTTCCTTATTGTTTCCCTAAATCTTTGGCAGGATTAGTCAGCCACATGCAATTATAAAAGTGCAGATTTTTTTTTTTTCCAGGACTTTTTATTTGGTTTATGTGAAATAAGTATAATCACAACTTGGGAAAAATGAAATGAAGTCTGAATTGTACAGTTCTTAAACTACATGGGCTTCTCCCATCTACCTACTCATGTTCAAATTGAGGAATAGTAAATGATAACAAAAGTCTGAAGATTTAATCAGCTCCAGAACAATCACTGGCATCACATTACTACTTCAAAATCGCTTCATAGTCACAGGAGACTTTTGCACTGATGTTATCCCACTATCCTCTTTGACAGAATTATTATGTGAGGTCTGTTTGTGCCTCTGTGTTCATGCACATATCCCTAGTATGCAAGAAGATAAGAGTGGGTCCTCAAGGTATTTTCTTGTCTGGACAGAGGTTTTCTGAAAAGGCATCTTACTTTTGAGAACGATAATTTCTCTGAATGTTTATTTTTACCCAAACTGAAATTATTCTGTACTTACTATGGTCTGGTTTGAATGGCATCCATTATGAGCAGAATTATCACACTGCTCTGAATTTCTGTTATTGTTTTGTGTTATGGAACCAAAAATGTGTATTTTATTTCATCTGTTGAAAGCAGTTGGGGAGATGTTTTTCTTTATCTCTTGTAACTCTGAGGGGAGGGGTCAAGTGCCTTCTGATAATGGACCAGCTGTTAAAACCAGGTGGGGCAGTGTTTCTTATCTCTTTCACCACCCGTCCTTCTCCCAGGGGCATATTTTCTGCTAAAAAATATTTTCTGCTAATGGGCCATTAAGGCTCACCAAGGACAGGACACATTCCATCATCCCATTGTGAGATGTTCCATCCAGTGAGGTGGGGAGCCAACCATTCCTACCTGGATAAAAACTGAGAGGTAGGAACACGAGGTATCTGGTTCCACCGGGTGCCCGGAGGAAGACTGGACCCTTCTCACCATCACTGGACCCTTTTCTACAGGATCATCTCTACTCCAACAGAACCACATCTGCCACTCCAGGAGGACTCACTTTGGACTGCCTCCAACACCCTGACCAACAGGGTGTCAAGTTGTATCTCTGACTCTGTCAGTTTCTAGGACTGTTGTTTTGTTTCCTTCTTTGTGTTTGTTTGTTTTTACTACTACATTTGTATTGTTAGTATTCCTAGTAAAAAACTGTTATTCCCAAATCTTTGTCTAAAAGCCATTAAATTGCGAAATTATAATAATTTTGAGGGGGGTAAAGGGCTTACATTCTCCATTCCAAGGGAAACTCTAGCTTTCCCTGGCGGATATCTGTCTTTCCAAACCAAGACAGTTAATTTGTCCTTTGCCACTCTGGCTGGAATGAAGAGAAGGAGGAAGGCTACAGAATTGATGAAAGGCTGGAAGAAGTATCTGTGGTGGGTGGCTAAGAATTCTGGGCTTGTCTAGATTGGAGAAAAGGGGGTGAGGGGTGATCTCATTGGTCCTTGCAGCTTCCTGAGGAGGGGAAGCAGACAGAGAGATGTTAAGCTCTTCCTGTTACATGGCATGTAGGAACAGATTGAAGCTGAACCAGGGGAGATTTAGATCAGACATCAGGAGACATTTCTTCACCAAGATGGTGGTCAGTGGGGCAGGCTGCCCAGAGAAGTGGTGAATGTGTCAAATCTGGCAATGTTTAAGGGCCTTTGGACGCTGCCCGTAACTACACACTTCAGCTTCTGGTCAGCACTGAACTGGTCAGACAGTTGGACTGGATGACCACTGTAGGTTCCTTACTACTGAAATCTTCGATTCTATTCTAAAGTCTTTAAAGGTGAATCCAGACTAATATGTTACTTTGGACTAGGAATGTGTTTTTGAATAAAATTTTCTGACTGGTCTCAGTGACGTGTTTAGTAAAGATGTTCGGAGTGATTCACTCTGCAAAACCATTCTTCTGGGATACATGCTGATTAACAATGTTCCTGCCTAGTGTCACCTCTGGCTGCTGAGAAACAAGGAGTAGGGAAGGTCAGGGAAGGTATAAAATAGCTGGTAGTTTGGGTTTGGTTTTGTTTATTTTTCTCACTGCAACTTTTGCATTAACTCACTTCATAAATTTCAAAGAACTAGTAGACTCAAATATTCAACAAAACAAGCTAAAGTGTTAAGTCTGTGTGTATAGAATGTCAATTTTAGGTACGAGAATTACACCAAGGCTTTGCAAATTGTTCCATCTCCATAAAAAAAAGGCTTTAATACTCAAGCAAAAAAAAGGAAAAAATATAGAAATTGCAAAAATACTTTCTGTAATATTGGCTTAAAAAATGAAATATTAAAATAATCCCTCCTGAAACAAGAAGAGCAGAGAACTGCAAGGTGACTGATGGTGTCAAACACAAAATTTAATAAAAAGCTTATTTTTTGCTTCTCATTAAGATTTTAATCTTACCTGGTTTCCCATGTTCCTTGAGTGCAAAGCGACTTTTTCTACTTCACAAATATGTCACATGTCCTATTTGAATAAAAGCATTTGGCACGTACTTTAAGATTAAACCTGTAACGCAGCTTTTATATCTGGATAACTCATCCAAAGTTGTCCAAATCCAAAAAATCAACCACTACCACCCCTAGTTACCCACTTGCAGTTTTACAGAAATCATTTTAACCCTATACTATCAAACCCAGCGGAATATGTTTTACCAAAAAAATTTCACCAAGAAATTGGTTGTGAGTCCTCTAGTAATACCTATGGGGGTTTTTTGGTCTCTAGGAGAGTAAAAACCATGTAGATTTTTCTTGACTCCTGCCTTGATTCATGGCTGCCTGACCTTGTGTCAGAAGTCTTTAAGAAGTATTGTATTTTAATAAAAAATTTTAGAGTGCAAAAATCTACTTCAGGAAACTAGTAAGAAAAGCTCATAGATATATGGACAGCTCTTAAGCTGGTATAAAACCACTTTTACCCTTTAATCTTGTTTTGGAATAAGACCTGAAAAAAATAATATGAGCCAGTGACTATTAAAGGAGGAAATCATAAACACTTTGCAGTCATATCCTTCTTCTGAAACTACTTCAGTGTCCACACATGATTAGTTCCAAATTGCATCATGTTTACATCACATAATTAAATTTTTTTGTAAAGACAAAAGTCAGACAAGTCCATAAATCATATGCCCATGTAGTCCTTTCAAAGTCTGAACAGTTTTTAAGGATTTCCAGCTAACAGGTGTCCCTGGAATTACCTGAAGTGCTCAGGGATCCAAAAATACTAGAACATGACAGGTATAGATTTCAAACTGGAGTTTCATTTTACATCTGACACTGGAGGCTATGCACCAGTGCTGAGCAGAACCCGCAGGGCAGTCAGAGCATATGGGCTTAACATAATGTATGACAAGCCCTGATTTAAATAACATCCCTCCAGGGCCTGGAAGAGGGCCCTATAGTAACACTCACGTAATGTTTCACTGCCACTCTGGTTGGGCATATATGTTTGTGTTTATATATATTAATTAACATAACAGTAGTAGTGAAAATAAGTAGAATTTGCAATGGAATTTGGGAGCTCCTTGTGGAAGAAACACTATGGTAAAAGGTATCATCAGAGTTGCTGCTGTTCTTCCTAACCTGCTGCAATGCAAATGGCAATGGATTCTACAAATATCTGAGAAGTGACACAATTCCAGATTTACCTGACAGAGTGAGTGGGTATGTTTATTAAGGAAAAGACACAGATGGAGGTAGAAGAAAGTAAAAGAAAGAAAACAAAGGAGAAAGGAAAAAAAGACAAAGGACAGAAAGACAGTAAAACACATAAAGCAAGAGGGAGAGAGGATTTATTTAAATTCCTCATAGCTAAAAATCCAGATTGTCTAAATTCCACACTTGCACAAATACCTGAAAATTGCTATCCAACATTACCTTTCCCAAGGCAAATGAAAGGTAATTTCTGCCATGGCCTGTTAAGATGTTTCCCACAGTACTTATCATGCCCATAAATGCTATTGCATGGACGCAAGGTAATCTGAAACTTTACATTTTTGTTTCACCATATTTCTCCTCAGTTTCTCCATTCATTTCATATTACTCTTCAGTTTCTCCATTCAGTCTTAAAACTATGTGAGCTTAAAACCAGCATATAACACACAAAAGAGAGTGAAAAATGCCATTATAGCTACAACTCATTTTATATAAAGAATCATTTTTCCATTATGGTTTTGAACTTTTCTGAAATTATATTTCCTGTACCATATTAGAAACGCATTACTTTCAGTCCATTTCATGGAAAAGAGAGGCACCTCCACTTATTGTGCCATCCTCTATACCAAAAACACCGGAGCAGAAGAACCAGGAGTGCTATTCCAGCTCCATAGGTCTCTTTAAAGAATTGAGGAATGTGATCATGTAACTCATATATTGCCTTGGACAATATTAAAATACTGATTATTGGCTGCCAAGACCGGTTCCATTTGTCTTACTGTGACTTCACCACTGTGCAGACAAATGGCACTATAAGGACAGCATTCTTAAGAACAGACTTTCATCCTGTTTGTTGGGACCTTAAGCTAAGGATGAGCCCTGGCTTCCAGCAAATAGTTTCTAAATAATTCATGTTAGTAGTATTAGAAGTTACAGTATCTTACCCTGAACTGGCAGAATGAGACAAAGAATGTTTATCAAAATGGGATAATACTTCAGACATCTGCCATCTAACCTTGTCAGCATGTAAATTAATTCTCATTTCAGCAAACCTCCAAAAACTTCAGCCAGTAATCATACTGCGTGTACATGGAATATTTCTATTACTTCTGTAGAAATAATCATCAATCCAGATACAGTATTTTACAGGGTCTACATAGCTCTATTACAGACTCATGCCTTTCTACTTGTGTTGCAGCTAAAACCACATTTACACTCACTTTAAGCATTTCAGATAAGCACAAAGATACTGAACTTTTAAATCCTCTGTGTACTTGTCTCCTGCTTCTCATCTCTTATTTTCCTGAGATAACATACATTTGTCAGGAAGCTTAGATTTTTATTATCACTAGTAGCATGGATATGAGTGATACTGCTGTGATAAGCTGGACATCATGTTCAGCATCATTTCCTTGGCTAGATAACATACATTGAATAACATAATGATAGAAGGTGCAAAACACAACGTGCAATTGTTGCTAAAATAGTTCAGTGATTGGCGTTCCAGCAAAATAAATGGATTTCATTTAACCAGCTGAGAAAGAGAGAGCACTCTTCCAACCATGAAGGAAACAGGCTCTTCAATGATTATTGAATCACTGCAGTTATTTAAGAAAATAAAATTCTTTCTTAACAAATTTTGTTCTAGGCCAGGTTGATGCTGCTCTAAGCAACCTGGTCTAGTAGAAGATGTCACTCATCATGGCAGGGGGTTCTATGGTGGGGATTCTATGAAATATAAAGTGAATATTCAGTAGCTTACCTAACCATCCCTCATCTAACCATTTGTGATTTGGTGAAGAAATTTTTCAAAAATTCAGGTCTCAGGCTTAAAATACCAAAAATTGTGGAATCCCAGATTGTTGATATCCACTGGTACCTGAGTCAGCATTCATTCCTGTGACTTCCAGTTCTCCCTATGTATCATTTTTAGTAGCATGAAGCTAAAACAACAAGCCAAGACAGCAACATGCACTTCAGCAGATACTGGCAATAAATTCTGACTGCAGCTCTGAGCAAAGAATCAATAACATGATGGGCTCTTCTCCCATCTCCTACTCTTCTCCAAATTTACTCTGTTATTGAGTTAGTGTTTCAGCACTATAGATTCTTTCCTGGGTGTTCCCACAACTCAACCACCACAATCTAAACTAGAAAATGCAAAAAGATTTGCAGTATGGATAACTCCTGTCTTTGTCTTCCCAGTTCCACTTGCATGCTCTTACTGTGCCTCTTCATGCTTGCTCTAGGCATGTTCATTCCATTGTGTCTTAAACTAAGATGTAAATAGCCTATAAAACTCTATTTAGGATGCAGGTATATAAATGTGCTTGCATGTTCTGTCCCAATCCTTCCAAGCATAGATCTCTTTTTACTGTAAATGGTAAAGAATGTACATAGGGAAAAGATTACTGCAAAAGTCTCAGTTTAGTGCCATACAGGAATTCTGGCAGCCCTAGGTTATCCACCCCAAAAACCTAAACAACAGAAATGAAACACAAAATACCTTGCAAGACCTTTAAGTGGTTGCTCACTACTGTTGCATTTAATACACTTGGAAAAGTATGTCTACAAGAAATGCAGGATGCATAAAGAATCCAGCTGCTTAAAAGATAATAAAATACTGTTCCATGTATAGGTGGAAAGCTGACAGATTACCGTGGGAATTGTAGAGAGAATTAGTTTCAAAGTGTACAAATGAAGAAAAATGTCCCATAAGAAAGCACAACAATATGTACATAAAGCAAGTAATGACAGTTATTGCTGAAGAGACATAACTGGTACTAAATGTTAGTGGGAATGGATCTTTACTTTCTCCTGTAAATCTGAATTCTTAATTAACACAAACTAAAAGCCCAGCAGAATCTTGAGTTCCTACTAGTAAACCCTCATGGCAGCATCTTTCAGTGCCTGACAAACACACTTATTTTCTGTACAGCAGCTTCCATTAAAAACAACAACTGCACAGATTTAGAGGTCTAATTTCATTTAGAGGCAAGAGAGTTTCAAGGCCTTTCCTTGCAGAAGAGACAAAGCAGGCAAAGCAAAGGTGAGAAGTAACAGAGGACATGCATTTATTTACACTTTTGCACTGTTTCCTATAACAGAATCTAGAGATGGTTGCTACATGGACAGCAGTGCTCTGAAACTTTAAGAAGGAGGCATGATTCCTCTTACCTAATTTTATATTATAAAAGGAGATCAAGAAACTAATGACTTTAGACATTTACACAGTAAAAGAAACATCTCTCTATGACTTATTTTAAAATTCCCAGTATTTTTTTTTGTTTTCCCTGTGATCTTGAATGTGACTTTTCCAAATGGATCCTAACACATGTCTAGTGATGAATACTTAAGCTTATATGAGAATTTATTGACTCTTAAGCATAGGCACTCACTGAGAGTGCCCCTAAATTTGAAATTGCTTCTTGCTATTTTAGTGGAATCTGTACCTGTTTCTGTCAGAAGGAATAAATCTACAAGGGTTACCAATGCTGGCGGAGAAAATTGTAACCCATTTATCGATGATGTTCCATTCAGTGTATTGAACAATCTGGGTGATGTTTAGCAGGCCAATAATTGACCAATAAAAAATGAATCAGCCAGGTTCACTAAATTACATGTTCAGGTGCTTAGTAATTGGGCAGCTGATTTTTATTTTTGTTTTTGAACACTGACTTATGAATTACAAATCTAAAGAACTGGGGTTGGTTGCAATCATGATATATGTAGGACAAGCACAGAAGCATGGCAAATCTTTTGTCTTGTCAGCTTCCCTGAATAATGTGCACAGGGACATCCCTAACACACACTACCTTCCTACTGACTCTCCCAAGGAATCATCCAATGAACTATGAAAAAACCTGCTATACTGTAAGTGGGATCAAAACCTAATAAATACCTATAAGAACAAAGTATTTTCATGTAAATTTAGGGGAGGGGCATGTAAATTTGGGTGTTTGAGGGTTTTTTTGAGTTTTGTGCTGGTTTTTTTTAACAGGAAGCTCAAGCTACAGGGAAAAAAAAAAGAAAAAAATGTGGGTGTTCTTTTCTTCCAAAAATAATCATTAAAAAAAAAAAGACAAAAAAAAAAAAAAAGACAAAAGACTGGCAGAATTCAAATTGCAAAAACAGGGATTTCCTTTCATAAGAGAATTCTGCATTTTCATAAATGGAACTAATTAGTTCTCTTTCTTGATATCTAATTAAGACAATAAGTTTTTAAAAGTAAAACAATTCTTATAATTAAATAGTCTTATGTACTGCACTTGTTACTGGTAAATGTTCATTACAGCTTTTGCACTGGCTTAGGAAACACACTTTCATTTACAAAACTCTTCCTTGTTTGTCAAGAAAAGGCGCCCGTCTCTTTACTTTTAAACTCTAATCCTTCTTTCCTTGGTAAAATGTCTGTGTGGCTGTCCTAAAATGGATTTCTTAGAGGTACTGCCTCAAAAAGATATGTTCTTCACAAATAGCCTATTCACTGCATGGTTAAATCAAGAGGAAATTTTTTCTCTCATCATCTTCAGACGTCTGGATAAGAACTGCATTCTCAAAGCACAGTTTGGAGCTATATGGAAATCTTATTGACTGCTAGGATTCATGTGGCTAATACCCATACACACTGACTTGAACACTTAGGACTAAGTCATTGATTTTTTGCAGCATGCTTGGATTATACACTGCTGTAGGATTTCAGCACCCCATGTCAAGCTTTATGCCTTAGTATTAGCATATTTTTTGTCCTTCGTTAAATGAAATAGATTTTTTTTTTTTTTCTGGATACCCAGCTGCTTCAAATTAAAGCTGTGATTCCCTCACAGACTTCAGCTTGCTATAGATTTTCTTAAAAATGTCAACAACCTTCTTGCTCTGAAGAGATAAGCTTGGACGAGATTACTTTGCACAGACAAAGCACTTGTGTTTGCTGAACCTCACTCCAGAATCATCTGTAGACTGCACTTAGGAAACCCCATATGTGTTTATTTTGTTCTAAACACTGGACAGAAAATATTTTATTTCATTTAAACTGTGTAAAAATTTATATAATTTGAAATCAATAATTTCATTTTTTCTCTGTTTGTCTAGGTAAGCAAAAGTATGAAGAAAATAACCCAAATTTCACCCAAGTTCAGTTTGTTAAATCTCTGAAACCTGGGAGATTTTTAATGAGGAATGATTGGCATACTTAAATCAGAAATTCAGTCAAAGGATCCCTATTGCTCAGGTATGATCTTCACAGAGAGGTTAATAATGATATAAACCATCAGGAGAATAATCCCATACATTAATAAACACAGAAGCAACTGAAGTCTAGCAGCAGTGGGTGCTGCAAAAAAATCAGCCCACTCATCCCAAACATTACAAGAGAAAAAGCTGTGGCATTGAGGGAAGGCTGTGTTCATTCACAGGCAAATTTATTCTAAATAAAAAAAACTGTCATTAACAGAAAAATAAATTTGGAAAATACTACCCACAGTTAGAACATCCACCTCTCAACAGTGTCAAAAAACAGGTCTGTAGGAATTTTTTAGTTTTTTAGTCTAGTGGCCAAATTTGCAAATCACAGGAAGGTTTAAATTTTTAAAACAATACTCATATAAGAATAGTTAAATTCTTTTTAGAACTGTAAATTCCTTCAGACTGTCCAAAACTAATATTTTTTTCCATGACAAATGAGCAGTCACAAACATTTTTAGCCTACTAAAAGCAAAATATGGCCCAAGGTCATGCATTCAGCCTTCATTAACATCTGTATGATAACTTTATATGACTTCATCCCATTTTCAGTGCAACTGACCTTAGAGATTTAATTTTTGTTTGTTTAGCTTCTTGTTAGAGAGATTATCATTTAACTTTTCTTTAAAATACCTTTTTGACAAAGCTGAAGTACAGATTGCTTTTGGTGTCTGCTAGATATGGAAGCAAAATCTTTACAAAATGCTGAAGTGCATCTCTAAAAACATTGGCAAACACAATTTATGTATAAAGATATTCTAATAAAAACAGAGGGAATAAATCATAGGTCATGAATTCTTTTCAGTTTCTTTAAAAAAATATACAAAAATACTTAAAAAAAGGAAGACTATGGAAAGAATAAGTGCCCAGCCAGTGATTTTAGCCTTGTCTTGGTTTGGAAAGA
>VWYO01015286.1:19081-34141 GCA_013400275.1 Rhadina sibilatrix | reverse complement strand
TATATAATATAAATATGATGCATTATTTCATTAAATTTGAAAGAAAATTTATGTGTCTTTATTGGAAGGAATCTGCACACATCACAGAAGGCAAAAGTTCTGTTTAAACTTCTTCAATCATTTGATGACTGTTTACAACTATTATTTACTACTCAGTGTGAACCAAAATGTGCCCATCAAGTGCCTGCTCCAAACCACAGACAGTAACTCTTATTCTGTTTTCAATTTACATAGCTGAACCACTTGACTGGTTTCTGTTAGCTGAGTCTGGGGCATTAAAAGCTTTTGCCAGTATCTTCTAAGGCTGTTTTCCAAGAGATTCTGTTTCCAGTATTGTGCTGCTGTTCCTTTCAATACAGAGCAGCATTGCAACATAGAGGGTTGCTGGCACATTACTCTCAACTCATAGCAAAAATGTTATTTCATCCTGTGTCCAGAAAAGCAGTGGAGGTAGGAGTGGTCCAAGTTGAACTGATCAATTCTATTCCCTGAAATTTTATGGTTTTCCAGTATTCACACATAACCTGAACTCACACATCCCTGGCTAATGAGCCATAACTGACTCAACTTTGCTGATGCAAGAGATAGTTGACACATCTTTGAAGATGTCATGAACCATCAAAAGTTCCTGAAGTGTCCCATGATCCAAAGTATTAACATCATCTAGTGTAAAACTCCCTGCCCCACAGGAGGTACCTGGACTTTTTCACCTGACTGTGAACAAACGTAAACCTGGTGGACTCTGTTTCTTAGGTTTCCTCCAACCCCAAGAGATTAAGACTTACACCATCAGGATCCACGGAGTGGTAACTTACTCTGTCACTCTGCTTCTCTCTCCCTTGCCCTCTCTTTTTCTTTTTATGTCTCCCTCTCTCCCATTTATTGCTTAATATAAATCCTATTGACTTCAGCATATGGTCTCATTTGCACTTTCATTCAGACAGAGACGTCTCTCTAATAATTTTGATACCTGGATCTTAACCTATGTTTTGCAGGCTGACAAATAAAACAAGGCCCTCATCATCTCTCACACTGAGATTTTCTGGGAAAGAACAGTTTTTAGGTTGCACTGTGTCAAGAGAGGCCCCTCCTAGAGTGTGTAATATCCTTGTAGATGCCCCTATGAGCCAATGAGCAGTAGTTCTGCTAAAAACCAGGGTATAATAACTGGTTCCTGTGGGTCCAAACAATTGGCCTCTTCAGACCACAATATCTGTGGAGGAAGTTGATGCCTCTAGTAAAAGTCTTCAGTCTGAGAATGGCCAAGTCATAACAAAGAGTCTGCAATTGCTATTCTGCTTGGAATTTATCACATTTCCTAGATTCTTTCCAAGTCAGAGAGTCAGAATCAGATAACATGAGAGGGCACTGGAAAACAACTAGGAAATAAGGTAGGCAACATAGTATCTGGAAAGCTGAGGACTCTAATTTGTTCTCCCAGTTGTGGGATGAACAGTTTCACTGACCAACTCTAATTTCTTTGCCTTTCACTACTAGGGAGAGAAAACTGTCCTCCCACTGCACCTTCATTAGAGGGGAACAATTGCTTCCAAATTTAATGCACGCCATATTCAAGTCTGCCTGGAGAGATGAGGGAGTGGGGACTCTAGGCTGATGTTATTAGGGGGAAGGTGTGAAATCCCAGCCCTTTTTAGGCATAAGCTTACAATTAATAAAGAAATAAATATGTCTGGATGATTACCACCTTCAAAAGCCTTGCAAGAAAATAGGTTACATTCATAGTGGTATTAATCATGATCAATCTATTTCCCCTCTCACTGCAAATCAGTGCAGTTTTCAGCTAACAAGAATGGGTGACTACTTGAGCAGACAAACCCAGGTAAGAGGGGCACTTAGCATGGTATTACCATCATTACATCCCAAGGTTAAAGGCAATGAAACTCCAGGAGCAGCAAAGTCAAATCAGTTCAATTGTATGATTCTTCATACTCATGAAGTGGTGAGGCTGGCAGGGGATCCAGCATAAAACTTAGAACTTTCCAGAGGAGCTCCTTTAAGGTAATTCATTGCACTCTGCAATAGCTTAAATCAGAGGGGCTAGAATGGTCACAGTAAATGTGGCTCCTGACATTTCTAAAGAGCAATATTAGTGATAGCCAGCTGCTAGGCCAGATGTCAAAGATGCATTAAGAGCACTTGATTTTAATCTAACTCATTCCCAAGAAACAGGATGGATTTGGCTTTGAGCAATGCAGTAAAAGATAGATTGTGATTAATGAAGCAGTACAACTTAACCACATAAGTTGACTCCCACTTCCTTCTCTCCAGTATTTTCACTGTCCAAAAGCAGTTCTTTTGCTTACCAGCCTTACAAGGGACATGTAAATTGTTAATTATCAATCTGTGAGCCATTAAAGAAATTGCTTTTGCTTTCTCAGCTTGAAAACCAAGGGGGAAGGATAATAGGTTTGGTAAACAGAGCTGTTCAGATAATGGAGAAATTCAAAGAAAAGCTATTGTAGAGTCAGTATGGGAGCTCAGTGCCACAATACTTTTACTAACCTGACTTCAACATATAGGTGGGAATTGGAATTCAGGACTGAGATAAACAAAAAAGAGTCTCTTTCATGGGATGTTCCAATTCAGCATCAGAGAGATAGAAGTATATTTTTCCTTTTGTCTAATAATTTGAATAGAGGAAACAGTGACACAAATAACTAGTTAGTGTCTGTATTTTTGGACTTCACACTTGGTAAAGAAGAAGAGTGCATGGAAATGCAAATTCAAGATAGAAAAATAAATGGAATACAGTATCTAATAAATGGTGCATACTTATAACAAGAAGTGATCATCTAGAGTTGTCTCCTCATTACATGGATTTGAGGAGCATCGTGCATAGGAAACATTTTTGCATATGCTTGAGCTTGGAAGATTGAGAGACCAACAATATTTACAACAGGTTTTGTGCAGTTTCATAAGCCATTTTGCAATCTGTAGGGAAGTTCTGATCTTCCAAGGAGAGGCAAGGGGTGTAATAATTCCAAACATCAAGAATTACTTAGAGGCAGATGTTAAGCTGTGACAGTCAGAGGCCCTGGAGGGTACTACCAAAATCAAGAAGGCTGTCAAAATCTCAGTTCTTCTGGGACCTCAGGCTGGATTCAAACTGCAGGCATGTCCTCACAGGGCATCTAAACTTGTCTTACTATTGTGTCTGAATCCTCAGCTTCAGGCATGCTTTACTAACAGATGTAGTTCTGAAAAAGAAAATAGAGTTTTCACACCTACCAGCTGCTCTTTCAAGGGGATTTATTTTGTGTATTATGCATCACATTTCAGAGTTCACTAGCCAAGCAATAAACTTCAGCTGCTCCAAAAACCCACACCTCTCCAGCCCCATTTGAAGGCTGCTGCAGTAATCTGAAAATACCAAATACTTGATTCCTTAAACCACTACAGAAATTTTATCACCCCATCTTACAGGATAAGAAGGATTTGGTTTTAGGTGGAGTTAGCTGTGCTTCCTAATGTTGCAGAGTTGGAAATAAAGGATCATCACCTTTCTCCTTCTCCTTTCTCACANGAGCTGCTTTGGAAGCCACTGCTAACTTTTTTTTTTCTCTCCTTTTTTTTTTTTTTTTTTTTTTTTTTTTTTTTTTTTTTTTTTTTTTTTGTCTTTTCCTCAGTTGGATAGTAAACATCTAAACATCTTTAAGGACTTTTGGGATTGTCTTGGTTTTGAGTTTTGGGTACAGGTGGTATTTTGGGGGGTTTTGTTTGGTTTTCCTTTTTTTATTAACACATATGATTGTTAAAAGTAGGTGATTTTACAATATCTTAGTTGGAAAGCTGGAACCAGCTCAATCTATCATTTCTTCTTCTTCCGCATGATGTAATTGGATGTCACGTCTGTACCATTGATCTACATTTTCTGAGGACAAGTGAGTCAGGAACTCTTTGTAAACTCATAGTTCCTTTTCCACACTTTCTCTTTCCATAAGCCCTTGGGCCACAGACTTTCTTGCTATGCAGGAACAGGTAGGTTGATTAATCTGTGAAGAAGGACTTTGTACTCAAATGTAGCAAAACAGAGGTGCCAAATTTTGCTAATATGTAATTCCTTTTGCAATTATAAATTGTAATCACTTCTGTAGATACAGTTCAATTGCTTTTGTGGACAGTAAAACTAAAATTGAGCACAAAGGAAGGCCATCACAAGATGTAAGCTTGCTTGCAAAAGATGTATCACAAGGTATGACTGCTCTTGCAAAATGTATAACTGGGACAGCACAAGCAGAGAGCAAAATACCATAAAAGGAGAATACCAAGTCTGAAGTGGCAGAAGGCCACCCCAGACTGCCTCCCTGATGGACCCTCAGAGACTGGAACTGTGGGCTTATGCAGTGCTGAGGCAGCCTGAGGTGGAGCTGCGGTAAACGAACTCCAAAAATGTGCCAAGGCATTTGAGGAAGTAATGCAACAGTGTAAAGGACTGCTTGCTAAAGAATTGGGGGTGCCTCTGGCTGTTGCCATGCACCCAGGGCTCTTACTTTTGCTTTATTTATCTGTCCCTTATTATCCCTTATTAAACTCTTAAATTTTTGAGGAGTGGGCTTAGTTTCTCACAAATGTCTAACCTCACGTATTTGGGAACCAAGTGCAAGCTATGTGCCTGATCCTGAAAAAAAACAGAACAAGAAGGCTTAGCACTCAGATAAACAGGGGCCAAATGAAGAGACTATGTTTTTCCAGATGCTATTAATATTAATATCAATATCAGAATAATTTTCTGCTTGAAAATGTGGGGGTTTACCCTCTGTATTATTTCAATATAGAGATGGCTGTTTAGCTTGTCTACCTTTCCAGAGCAGAAGAAAATCTAATCACTTTGTCCTACCATAAGTGTCTGAGTGTAGCAATTACCTCCCTCAGCATTGAAATACTACCGGTGATTAAGAGCACATCAGATTTTTAATATTTTTCAGCAGCACACAGAGGGCACTTTTCATTACTCCTGCTTTACATTCAGAAAGAGCCCAGTTTGATCCTTAAGTCTTATTTGCAACAACTTTAGAGTAGGAAAGATGACAAAGAAAGAAAGAAGGAATGAGATGTGGCAAACAAGCATTTGGAAGGTTCATGAAATAATTGAAGAATGGGCACTCCACTGTTTATTGCTGGGATGTTTGTTTAATTAATTAAAGCAGGTTCCCTGGAGAGTGAAGGTTACCCTCATGCTCTGGAAGGAACTGTGTGTTCTGCTCCTTTAAGATTTAAGGAGTTTGTAGTGGTTTAAAAGCCATCTGGAATATTAAACCCCACTCAAGCTGTTCCCTTTCTCCTGTCCCTTCTGATGAAGGAGGAACACTGGGAGAAATTATAAATTGCAACAACAATTTACTGAAAATCACAATACCCACAGCAGTACTAATAGCAAAAAAAAAAACCAAAAAAACAAAACCACCACAAAAGAGAGAGTGTGTTTTGTCCTCAAAAGCATGCTCACCACCAAACTTTCCCCCCCGCCCCGATCTAAAAAGAAACAAAGAACAAAAACAAAAACAACAACAGAAAAGCATCAAAAAGAAAAAGAAAAAGAAAAAGAAAAGAAAAAAAAAAAAAAAACAGCAGCAACAAAAATAACTAGGACAAAACTACTCCCTTGACACCTTAGATTATCTGTACCATACTGCCCACTGTTTTCTCCAGCCCACTGTGCTCAGCTGTGTTCAGCAGTGTCCACTCAGCTGCCTCTGCTCCAGCTGGGTTTTTGGGCTCCTCTGTGGCTCTCCTGGTGTGGTGGCTCTCTCCCAGTGCTGAGGGCATTCAGAGTTAGTTCTCCTAGCAGGTCTCTGCGGTTTGGAGCAGCAGTGCCTGGGGCTCTCCAGGGCTGGTACAGGACACTCCCAGTGCAGCTCTCCCAGGGCAGCAGAGCTGTCTCCTGGTGCCAAGCTGCCATGTGATTCTGACTTTCACACTCTCCAGAGTGAGCCAGGGAAAATGGTAAACTTTCAGTTTCTGGCCCAGTATTTGTCTTGCTAAGACCACACCACCAGTGGTATTGAACAGACAGTGCTAAAGGATTCTCCCCCTTTTTTTCTGTAGCCAGGACAGAATTTGACAAAAAGAAGGCAGACCTATTAGGGGTCAGGATTCTATTTGAGATATACCATTTCATAAAGGACAGAGAGAATGTTTGATATTTGCCAAAGTAAAGCACTCATTCATGTGTTGTTTAGTATTTTGGTGACACTTGGAACACTGAAGAGAGGGATTTTCTTTTCTGTAGCAGACAATTCTCTGTTTTACAGGAACCAATGAGTCATTCTGCCACTGCCCCTGAGAGAGAGTTTAGGTTTAGTTTGGACAAGAAAGCAGTAAACAATCTTGTAATGGGAGTTAGAGAACTTTTGGCAAGTATTGATGGGCAGACAGCAATCCCAGTGAAACAACTGAAAGAAATTTCAAGGGAGAGCTCAGGAGAGACAAAGGAAATCATGCTGCCTGCTCCCATTGAGACCTGGACACCAAGAATGCTGAAGTTATAAACTACAAAGACTTGTTATAGAAACCAAAGATGAAGAAGAAACCAACATTTACTGAGACTCTCCCTATCCAAGAAAAAGATGATAAGACTGAAGTGGTGGACTAATGGTCATGAGAAGTAAGAAATTAATAAGCAATAGAAGACAAAATACTAATTAATAAAAAGAACTACATAACCTGTAAGCCAATGAATTCCTTTGTTTGCTAAAATTTATAAATAGTTAAATGTTTTGATAGCTGTTTTTGATGTACATGTTTTGTAGAGTGATTCCCATGTACCCATGTACAACTTTGAATAAGGTTAACTTTCTAACTTAACAAACGGGTGAGAGAGTTTATTTTGTCAGTCTTGGTGACAAGATTCATGCTGTCATGATCTAAACCAGCAACTGAGCCCCACAGAATCACTCACTCTTTCTCCTACGAGTGAAACGAGGGAGAGAATCAGAAAAGTTAGAAAACTTATGGCTTGAAATGGAAACAGTTGAATAGAGAAAGCATTAGCCTCACATTTAAGCAAAGCAAAACAAGGAATTAATTTGCTGCTTCCCATGGGCAGGCAGGTCACACTCAGAAAAACAGGGCTCTATCACAGGTAGCAGTGACTCGGAAAGACAAATATACTAGCTCCAAACATTCCTGCCTTCTTTCTTTTTCCCCCACCACTTTACATAATGAGTGTAATGTCATATGGAAAGGAGTATCCCTGTGGTCAGTAGGGGCCACCTCTCCCAGCTGTGTCTCATCCTAGCTTCCCATGTACACAAAGCAGAAAAGGCTCTGCATAAGCCCTCCTTAGCAATGACAAAAACATCTCCATATTATCAACTCTGTGTTCAACATATATCCAAAACAAAAGCCCATACCAGCCTGAAGAAAACTGAGCTAAATAGAGCCCAAATCAGCACATATGTTCAGCAGGAGTGCTCTCTTTCTACTTTCTTCTTAAATACAATACAGGAAAGAAAACTACACAAATTTAGCAGTTAGAGGTTCTCTCAGTTTAAGTGCTGTCCATGTTTCATTGGCCTAAAGCAAAATACTTCACTCAGTTTGACACACCACAGACCTTTTCAGAAAACCACTCTCCTTTTTTGCCACTCAGGAATTGTTGGAATTCAGCTGTAGCCCCAGTTTGCCTCAGGTCCACCGGTCCCAGGCCCAGCCATATGGTCCCAGCTCACATCACAAGTATGTAAGTTGAGATCTTAGAGCTGTTAGGAAATGTGTTGAAAATAAAGTGAAATTAGAGATAGACAAGAATCATGATTGGGCAAGAGTGTACCCTTACCCAATTAATGAAGGATAACAAATTAGGATAAGCAGATGATGCATCCACTATTTGACAGACACAGGATGGAAAAGGATGAGCAGGGGCATTGCTAAGTGAGACAAAAGCAAAGTCCTGCTCATGGGATGGATGGATTTAACTCCATGGAACTGTACAGGCTGGAGGCCAGCTGGATTAGAAGCAGCTTTGCAGGAAATGACCTGATGCTTTTAGTGAAAAAAGGATCTGTGGTTCTACTTTTTAGTCAAAAACCAATAATAGTCCTGTGTGTCATTTGCTCTACAAGGACCATGTGAGGTCAATGAGGAAGGTAATTAGTAGCACAAAGGTCATTGAAGGTCAGCTCATTCCCACTGCCTGACCAGGGGTAATGTTAGGTCAAACTCAGAGACAATAATCTATACAAGAAGTCATGTAAGGTCTATCACAGTCCGTATTTTTTGCCTAGCATCTAAAGTCTAGTCAATCCAGCAAATTTCACTGGGGTAGTCTGAGGTCTGCCATATCATCAATTCAATGTGAAATATCCCATGGATTTTCTCCAGGGTCATCTGATGTTAAATTGATATACAAAGAGTTGACAAGGGGATCATCTGAAATTAACAAAGTCCTTGTGTGGTGTGTAGGAGTAAATTGAAGTGAATCTGAGATTCATTCACATCACTAGAGGTAATTTCAGGCTTTTGCAACCTGAGGCCAAGTGACATCAATATGAGAGCCACTTACATATTTGGAGGTGTTACAATGTGATTAGTGAGAGGTGACTTTGCTCAAACTAAGGTACAAACTAGACCAAATGCTTTTTAACACCAACTTTATTTTGTAATATTAAGTGAAGAGGGGAAAGAGTGAAAGGGAGAGAGAGGGAAGGAAAGAGATAGTGCAGGCAGAATATAATCATGACCTGTGGATCCAGAAGTATCCCATTAGTCCATCTTCACCCTCAGCTCTCATTGGTGGAGCAAGGGGACACAGTCTATTCTTCTGGTGGTATGTTCTGTACAGGAAGGGATGCTGGCTATACAAGGTCTGTCAAGGATTGTCAAGTCTTTTCACTATTTATACGTTTTTGCAAACAAAGGAATTAATCCTTATTGACTGCAAGCTGCACAGTTATTGTATTAAATAGTATTTTATCTTCTATTGATTAAATTATTCTCTTGCTTCTTCTGCTAACTAGTCTACATGCTCAGTGTTTCTCCTCTTTCTCTTCTTTTGAGTCAGTGGTTTCTTGGGCTGGTATTCTGTGAGCCAGTGGTTGCAGATCCCTCTGCAAGAATTACCTTTCATGCAGTTGGAGCTGATTCAGTAGAGTTGCTAAGTTGGCTTTATAAGTTTCTTCCTTTTCTTGGGAGGTCTGACAAGTATCTTGTGCCCCATTAATTCTGTATTTTTTTTTTTATCCACTGTCAGTGATACATCCTTCTCCTCAAACTTTGTTGACCTCCCCCTAGGACTTAACACCAAGACAACAGCACCACCTTTATACAGCCCAAGTGTCAGGATCCACGGAGGCATATCTGGGGAGAGCTTTGGTGATGGTTGCATATGGCATCAGTCCCATAACCGGTCCCAAACACGATCTTTGTTTGATCAGTGACATGCTCAGGTATGAATAGTTGGGGTTTTTTCACATAGTCTGTCACTTGGATGCGTTAACCAGGATGTGCTACTGCCAGGCCTGGAAGTAGGACTTTTCTGTCACAAGTTCCTTCTTTCTGTGGCCTTAACAGTGTTTGAGATAGGTGTGTTCTTTAACTTCCAAGGAGAGGTCACTTAGGCAAATTATCAGCCCCATTTCCACCTAGGAGTTCATTGGAAGTCAACTTTTAGCACAGTTTCAGGCTTTAAATATCATTTGAGATGAACCTGATATCCAAGTAACTGCTTGGGGTTAAATGGGAGTCGATTCACTGGTCTGTGATCACTTCTCAGGAAGGTCATTTGAGATGAACTTGTGGGCTAAATAATTTGTGTAGGGTCATCTGAGGTGAAGCTGAGGGGTCAGTTAACCTGTCAAATAGGGCTTATCCAGCACCATCATGAGACCCAGGTATATGCAAGGTGTTGCTTGAGATCAGCTAGGCTCTTGTTTGGAACCTAGGATCATCTGAGGTCAACCTGACATACAGAGACCTTGACAGAGGTCCTTTAAAGTCACTACTCTTCTCTTTTGGAGGAGATGCAAATATTTAAAGTCTGTTTGGTATCCAGTTAAGCATTCAGGATTCATTTGAGGTCAACCAGAGAACCTGTTAGGGTTCATGTGAGGTCAGTGCAGCCTTTGCTCAAGTGCCCAGAAGTCATTCAAGGTAAACCTCAGATCCAATTAATTGTTTGGTTTGTCATTTGACATCAACCTTCCCCTCATTTGATACCAATAGGTCAATCACCATTCTTGGTCCTGTCTGACGTCATCTGAATTCAATTGAAGATGGAACTCTCACTGTAGAGTAATTTAAGGTCAACTCTCACAGTCATGGCATAGGTTAGTTCAAGTAAATATGAATTTAAATAACTTATAGCAGTCACCATAAGGTCCAATTGGCTTCATTTTAGAGCCCCAAGGCTCAAATGTTGACCATATCTAGCAAATTAGATAAAAGAGGTCACCTTGGGACAATAGGATAGCTGGTGATCTGCTTGGGGTCATCTAACCTCAATGCTTGGGGTCAGCTTTATACCCACTAAACTGCCCAGGGTCACACTGGGCCCCATTTTCATTCAACAAGTTATTTGGAATCCTATTCAGAACAAATTAACTTGCAGATGTGTCATCTAATATCAGCCTTAATTCCAATTAGCTACACCAAGTAAATACTGAGGGTCAGCCTGTGCTCCTTCAATGCACAGAGATCACCTGAAGTTAATCCAGACCATATTTCCTTATGGTCACTTGAGGCCAACCTTATACTTAGTAGAAGATGTGGCCATTCCTAGCTGACCACACTGAACCTCCATTGCTCTTCTTGATCAGTTGCTGACCTGACTCTTTCCTGCTCATATGTTTTCAGGGGGCACATTAATACTTCAAATGCTGTAGCAGGGGTCATCTGAGGAGAAGCATCTCTTTTTTCATCATCAGGTGAGACACCTGTTGAAACCAGGCCACCCTGAGTACACCATATAAATGTGTTTTGGTACATATCACTGCCTCATGCTACAGATAATAGAAACAAGGTTGGCAGTACCTGTGTGGGACAAGGGTTCATTCAGGAAATGCAGCAGGAGAAGGGCTCAGAAGTCAGAGACTGCTCTCTGTGCCTCAGCCTCCCATCCCATTCCTCATCTCCCTCTCTCCTCCTCTTTCATCTCCTCCTCCCTTCTGCAAGCCATGCATAGTTTGGGCTACCTGCAAAGCATCAAACCTAAATCATATTATTTTCAATGGCAACCTGAGAAACAGAAGCCATTTAGGTAAATCTTTGACACAAAGAACACAGCCAGACTTCCTTTAGGCAACAAAGTTACTTCTTTCCTGCAGAACTTTTCTATTTTTCCTTCTGGAACCTTAAGTGCTTTATCACAACTGAATATTAACATCTAAATGTACCCAGGATATTTTAAAACACTTGTTTGTTTTCTGTTCTGCTAACAGAACCAATGCCGTACAGGCAAATGGACAGAGCATTGTTTACATGCTCTTCAATATCAAAGACTGTCCTGGTTTAGGGCAAATCTGGAAGGAAACTTCCAAAGGGGTCTCTCTAGGAAGCAGATTCAAGCAGGCCTTCCCCTAACTGGTTTGGAAAAATATTTCCCTGGAGAAAAGTGGAAAAACCCTGTTTATTTAACAAGCAAAGTTCACAAGCATAAGAAATGAATACTATTAAGCAACAAAGCCTCTGGCTGTTCTGAAGAGATGGCACATTCAGAAAGCCCTTGTCCTGGGCTGTGACTCAGCTCGCTCAGTCCCTCATCAGTCCCTCTGCGCTGGAAAATGCCGTCCCAGGCCCCGGTGTGCCACAGGTGGGAGCTCCCGGTGCTCTTCTGCCTTTCCAGTCCGGAGCAGGCTGCTCAGTTCCAAGAAACAGAAACGCCACAGTGGAGGGAACTTCTCTGCCTCGGGTAGCTAAAAACTGACTAAAAGCAAAGGAGAGCTCTCTCCCACTGTCCGTGCTGCAGACAACACAGTCCGTGAGAGGGAATGCAGAGGAGTGAGTGCAGTTTCTGAAAACAAACTCTGCGCTTCTTTTTTTCCCTCTTTGCCTTCAGAACCTGTCTTAAGTGCAGAACTTAATATCCAGCACAAACAGAACAGACGACTGGGGATACAAGCATCATAAAGTCACCCCAGGACAAAGAGGAAAATAGTTTTTGCCTAGTTTTAGTTTGACATTTTTCTTCCCCAGGAGTAGTTACCATGAATTGAGAGATGAAACTGTCTTCCAGGACAAGTCAAGATGTGACAAAGTCAGTAAAGAAAAGCTGAAAAACATAACAGATCTTGCAAATGATCTAGCAATAAGGTAAGCACTGACTACTCTGGTGTGACAGTTGATGAGAAAGCCTAGGTCAATCCAGACAAATTTTTCTTTATCTCTGGGGACAATTTTTCAGCAAAAAGTGACTGGCATCAGCATCTTAAGAACTGAAAACAGATATAAAACGTAGCAGATTTGATAGTTGAGCGCTAATAATTTATGGCTGCTCCTTGTTTACACTTGTGCCTATACAGGATTTTCACATTAGAGAGCTAAAATTATAGTAAAAAAACAAGATTGTTATATTTAAGCAATTATATCTATTTTTCTAAAACCTGCAGCAGTGATTTGATTTACCAAGTTTTCTAAGAATTGAGTAGACATCTCAACTAAAAAAACCCCTATAGTTTATTGAAAGACTAATAAGTAAATTAAAATATCTACTTTCTTTTCCTGTAAAATTTGATTTTGGCTTATGAGACAGGTGTAGAAGTATTCTTGCTCTAAGTATATTGACTACAAGAACAGAAACTAAAGCTACTACAGAACTAAAACAAAAAAGGAGCTGGAAACCACAGGATAAATATAGAATAGATGTTTATTACTTTGAGATTAAAAATAAAAATAACTGCATTATTCTCTGTATGTTATTTTCACCTGTTTCCATTAGTGCTCAGAAACATTATTTCATTTTACACCTATCAAGAACAAAAACATTGTGAAAGTGTTCTTTTATTCGTTAGAATAATATGAAATAGACTGACAAAACTACAACAAATACAAATCCATTTCTAGAAAATACATGTAATATCCCTTTTGATTTTATTGCACTATCAATAAATTAATAACCCCAAATACACCACAACTATGAATAACAGAAAAAAAAAAGACGAAAGACTTCCTGAGTATGAGGTTTACAATTTCTGAATATTTTTCATATTTTCAAGCTACATCTCCAATGCAGAAGATGCCAAAAAAACATTTTGCTGTGGATAATCCCAAATTAATTCCTAAGTAAGCTTCTCTTAAACTCATATTAAAAAGTGAGTTTATAAATACTCTGGTGGATTTTTTGTTTTGTTCGGTTCTTTCAAAACTTTAATGCCTGACTTATTTGAACAAAGTAAACAGGCCGCTTTTTTTATTATTTTTTCCTGAACCTACCAGAATTATAAAAGAAATCCCCATATGTGCTTTTCAGCATAAACAAATATTGAAGCTAATAATCAGAAACCCTCATGGTTGTTTTGACACACATGATTTTCTCTTCCACTTTTGTTGTCAAGCCATTGGGGAAAGAACCTGATTTCCACTTCTTTCATATCATATGAACCCAAATTTTAGTGTGAGTGGGGCTTACTGCTGCCCCCATAAATGGCTGTTGGGTTTTTTTTCATGTGTTCAGTAGGCATGTGCTTCAATCCAAGCTCAGTATTTAGAAATCAAGAGACAATTTAAATAATATACACAATTTGTAGTAAGAAGAACACCAAGGTCTCAAAAGAATTTTTTTTTTAATTATTTTCAATATAAGTTCTTACTGAATTATGGTAAGGGAGGAGAGGAATGTCTTTAATCAAATATTTAAATTTACAGTTTAGTGAAATGCAAATCAGCACTCCCAAAAATACAAAAAGAAAGGTGAAGCATAATTTATCAGCCAGCAGAATTACTGGACTTCTTCAGCTTAGTCTTAGTCTCCACACATGAAAAATTAGTGCAAGGATAAAAATATACAGTTGAACAATTTGAAATGCCTCTTTTTCTTGTTTCATCTACTTAATATTTCAAGCTGAACAAAACTAAATAGCTAAAAAATTAAATAAACTACTTTTTAACACAGATTAGTATCTTGCGAGGATCCCCAATTTCGTACTGTAATGTACTATTTACCTTGACAGATACTGACAAGAAGGAATAAGATTAATCTCCACTGACCTAACTCTACATCGTAAGAATTCTCACAAGTGTTTCTGTGAATGCAGGAGCCACCCACTCTTGCAGGCAACAGGAGCATTGCCAAGAAAAGATCATCTGAAGAATGATCTGTACATACCTTCAAAACTTGTAAGGAAATGAAAGGTGCTCAGGCCTGGCCCTGATCCAGAGTTTATTTTTTTGTGCATAATCTATATAAGTTCTGAATTTATGGCAACATTTGAGGAAAACAACACTATCAAGACAGGAGTTACGTTGTCTTTGACTTTAAAGACATATTTATGTGTCATTTAACTTAACTGAATTTAAAGGCATGCAAATAGGTAGACATCCTCGAGAGAAAGATCTTTCTTTAAAGCATATATGTATTAATGTAAGCACATATCTTCCTAAAGTCAGATTTTCAAATAATAACCACAAGAAGCAGAATTACTACCTTACATGCCTATGGACCAAAATTCACCCTCAGTCTGCAGATATTAAATCAAACAACCTCTTTCACAGACAAGCTGTTTTCTAGTATATTGACTTGATTTCAAATAAAAGAGCCAAAGGAAAATGTGTATTTTGCAAAATGAGAAGTGTAATCAGATGGGAAAAAATATGGGAGGGTTCTATCAAATTATGTTAAAAAGAAAAAAAGCAATAAGAACCTCTTCTGAATGATCTCATAAACTGAAGGCATCTCAGCTAAACATTGTGTAGATGATGACTTCAATGACTGTTTACAGTGCTGATTGCTTCAACATCAATATCATAATCAATATAAAAACTGGGAACATGTAAATTCCAAATCCAAATATGCATATGTAAACACTTACTAAATATACCAAGTAAATCACAGATTATAATTTAAAATCTCCTTACGCCTTAAAATTTACTGACAGCTGTAGTGGAAAC
>VWYO01015286.1:0-19066 GCA_013400275.1 Rhadina sibilatrix | reverse complement strand
AGCTGTATTTGGAAATCCTTTTTTTTTTTTTTTTTTTTTTTAATTCAAGTATAAGGTCTTCTAAATGACTGACATTCGAACCTTTGGTTTTTTTACTCAACACCAAAGTACAAAGTGGCTTTAATGGTGTGACCTGTATTAGAACACCAGTTGTGTTAGAAATACTTCCACTTAAAACTTCTTTTTTACTCTGTAAAAATCATGTGGCACAGATTGATTTTTCTGATTTCAGTTGTGATCAGAGAACATCAACAGAAACAAATGTGGATGCTGCCTAAAATAATTGCACCACTGCTGGACAACAGTCCTACATTCAGCCTGACACTGACAACAAGTTAAATGCCAAACAGAGCATACTATTCTCTGTGATGTCTAAAGTCTTTCTTCCAGTTGTAACTTTAAAACATTTAGAAGCTAAAATATTATAGAGACAGGCAAGTCCTAAAAGTCAAATGGCATTCAAGATGTTTGTATTAAAGTCCACAGAATATTCAACTTCATTACCTCCAAATGAGAAAAATCGATGCTTGTGGGTCCAATAATCTGCTGCTTTATTGTGCAACTTTTTCTTGGTATGTGAAAAGAATTGAAGAGAAATTTCCTACAAATTTTTTCAGTCTGTCATGACTACTGTTTAAACCAAAACTTCATTACTTATATGTTTTTGGTTTGTCTCTGCATCAAAATCAATAATAAAGTGAAAGTAGTATTTCTGCAATTTCCTGGAGAGCCTTTTATGCTCAAGAAAAGTGAGCATGGGGCTGAGTGGGCTCTGACTGAAAATTAATGATTTGCACATGTATACATTCATTGATTTACTAAAGAGCAGAAACAGAAACAAAAAATACTACCACTTGGAAATAAACTTGTCACAGTCATTTTCCTAAGAAAGTGCAACTTTGAACCATGATTCACATTATTAAAAAAAAAAGGCACTGATGGGACAGTTCATCCAGGTAAGGAGTGACCTACTCCTGCTAATTCATTAATCTGTACAAGAAAGGCCAGCACAAGAGCATGGAAGGGGAGTAAATAAAGCTAATTTTTTTCATTCCTTTTCTATAAGGTCTAGCCAGGGCCGACCGATGCTGCACTCAGTCACCTGTATTTTACGATTTTGGACAAACCCTTGGCAGTGATAATTGCGGCAGTGATGTCCTATCAAACGACAGGTTTGGAAGCATGCAAATGCATGGGCTCTCTGCTTCACAGTTCTGTGTCATACTCAGAAGACCCATCTGCATCATCAGCTTCTTTGGTGCTTTCACTTTTTCCCATTTCTACTCCAAAGGCTGAACCAGCAGTTTCCAATGCGTAGTCACTTCTCAAATCTATGGCAAGAAAACAATTCAATAATGCAGCAAAGTAAACATCTGAAAAGCACAAACATCTCAAGCAGTGTTCAACCCAATAATTGATGGCAGTTTGTTTGATGTTTCCAGGTGGAAGAAAATCTGAAGCAAGGCAAATAAGAACCAGGGAGCTGAGAGCCCTGGTGAGAACTCAGTGGTGTGAGCCCATATGAATGAATCTTCCCTGACTGTATTCATTCAGCTGATTTTCCCCTCTATTATCTCCAGCTGCCACAGACAAAAATAATCAAGCCAATAACACTGCAGTTTCTGTTTCAGAATTAAACAGCAATTATTACTCTATGTAGGCAAAAAAGGGAATGAGCTTTCTCTACAGAAAATAATCATCAGCTGAGAAGTTATCCAGAAAGCAATCCATCTGGGCTTTCAGACTTTAAAATCTGCCACACATCAAACAGAAGCACTTTCTACCAAATGTGAGGTGAACAACAGGCAATCCAAACAAGCATGAGTAGGGGCTGCAGCAGGGCCAGAAAACCTGCAGTGAGGTTTTCCCCAGCTGATGCATTGCAAATTTTCTATTGTTACTCCTTCTTATTCTAAAAGTTATTGCAAATGTTATCTGTAGTGATGGCCCTGGAAAAATGGACTCCTATTTAGCAAAGAAACAGAAACAATTCAAAGGGAATAAGTTTTCATGCTGAATGCCAGCACCAGGTTGATGAACTCCCACTCTTACATGGGTGCTAGGCAAAAGAGCAGTATTCTTGTATCTGCCTTTGCACAGGAAGACTATGCCTACCAGAGTCTTTCAGCTAAATAGAATTTCAGCTCTTGTCTTTATAGCACATTGAGGCCCTCACTTTGTTGCACTTATAAGGTTATACATAAATTAAAAATTAATCTTTACTTTGCATACCAGGAAGTTTCAGCTTTCTGCAGCAAGAATTACAACGATGCTTTGCAATGAAGTTTCTTATTGCATCTTCTCCTAGGTTTGCTGGTCCAAATACCATCTTTCCAGACCTAAAAGAAATATTCTTAAAAAATTAATTAATCTAAAATGAAGCAGTTATAGGGGAGGGAGATAATGCCATTTTTATTTTTTTTAAATCAGTTAGCCTTTTTTATCAAGATAATCAAGGTTTAATGCACATTATAAATCTCTAAGATATGAGTTGAGAAAATTGTCAGTTCCAGTATAATATTAGTTTACATATATCCCACACTACTTTTCTTTTTCTCTAAAGGCAGACAGGACAGATCCATCAACCCCTACTAAAATGCTCAAAGGAAATCTGGGCACAGTGACATTTTGATGACACTTGACATAATCTGTGTGATTCTGCTGCAGCTACCACTCATTCCCAACAAGCAAGTAGTTTGGTTCCAGTTTCGATGGTGGGCATGTGAGAACTAAGCAGAGCTATTTTCTCTTCAGTTAAAACTAGAAAGGTGAAGTCTAGCAGAACCCTAGTCACAAAAGCATGCAGCACAAAAAAATGAAAAAGAAAAAAAAATTAAAACCCCCAAACCCACAGTATGCTGCTGACAAACAAGGTTTTAAAATTTATTGTCTTCGTCCTGTGCTCATTTCCGTGTGTCCGTTCTCTGGCCAATTCATCAATCCTGCTAGGAGATCTGTTTGTGGAAATGAATTGCATATTCTGAAAGAAGTTGTCATAATTACAAACAAAAACCACCTATACCCACACACATATTAGAAGTACTGCAAAATCACAACAGATTCTTAAGGTAGTCTGAAAGCTAGGCGCTCATTAATTTTAGTATAATTGCACCTTTACTCTCAAGACTGTGACAGTCTAGACACTATGGAACACAGCGCACAAGAAATACTTCCAGAGAAACTTTACAAATGCTAGTACTTTAATGATATGCAGAGTGGAAACAGCACGTTTTAAAATCCAAAATCAATTAAAGCTCTGAGAAATTATAGAAAAATATTTTAATTCTCTCAAATCTATCTGTAATTCACACTAACAAAACTATGTTCTCTCTGAGAAAAGCAGTGCTCAGACATTAAACTCTTCCCTTTCACACAAGACAGCAGCAATGATTAGCCAAAACTACTATACAAAATCTAGTATCTTTCTAATTTCTTGCAGACCCTGCAGATTATGTGTCTCCTGGATCCTGTGAAGGATTCATTCAATCATCTTTTAATGCAAATTAATACATCAAACAAGGGAAGAAGTGAAGTATCAATGAAGGGCCATATATCCACTTTAAATAACATGATGCAATATCTATTTCTATCCTACATTTCTATCCTTCACTGGAATCTGATGAAATGCCATAGAAATAGAATGTACCTAAGTATTTGCTTGAGCAGGTATAGGAAATTAGGAAGACTTTGTTAATTTCAAGGCCATACAACAACTATGATACTTCCTCTAATCTAACCATTACTGTGTGCAAGGTGAAGCAAGTAAGACAGAATGGTATTTTCTCACATCGTTTTGAGATAAAAAGGTATACTCTCTGTAATATATATGAAGTAACCTTTCCTCTCTAGCCAGTATTGACAATGGTTCAAGAGGAATACTACATTTAAATTTGGAAAACTCTTTCAATGAATCTGGGGATAAGTCGGAAATGATCATCAGCCTAGAAACCAAAACATGTAAAGATTAGGAGGTAGTTTAACATGAAAAAAGATTGAAGAAGAAGATTGTTGAAATTTTTTCCTCTGTGTTTTTAGTAAGCAGCACCAGAAAGAAACATTTCAATTAAAAAAAAAAAAATCTTTCAGGCAGTGATAGTATCAAACTATTGGAAATAGATGCTTTGTGAACGTACCAGCTCTTTTCAGTCTGAAACTCAGAACACACTTTTCCTCATCCCTGAATCTGGACCTAATATCCCCGAAAACATTAGCCTCATTAACTTTGTTGTGACCTTGCCAAATAGTACATGTTGCAAAAAGTACCCACAGTATTGCTTTTAAGGCAATTCTTCTCAATGTTTGGGCAGGATGGAAGTCTGCAAGGACTGTGTTAAAATCCTGCTGCTGTGCCTCTGTTACATCTGTTTTAAAGGAAATCTTCTTGTGAATATCATACCTGTATTGTTTTATCATTTCATACATTCTATGTAGTGCATGTGGCCAGATCTTACACTGACTTGCATCAGCTCAGGATCTGTCTGAGATGTCACAGCATTAGGCACACTTTCCAAACAGATCTATTGTATTTGTCTTGATCTGGATATAAGACCAAGACATAAAGCACTATCACAGACCTGGAGATCACACTTTGCCATTGCAAAGTCCTTTCTGAAACACAACGTAGGATTCATGAAATAAAAGAATTACATGACACATGACAGCATAATGACATGAACCAATAAGCTGATGGAGTTAAAAAAGCAAAACAAACAAATTTAACTATAAGTAAAGCTAAAATTTCAATCAGCTCTGTCAGTCAGGTGCCACCTATTTTATCCTAAGTTTCCAAGAGAACATGATGAGCTCAGAGTTTCTTTTGAGACAGGTTTTGATCTTATCGAAGTATCTTACCTACAAAAGAAAACTTAAACACATCTTGCCTCTGTCAGAAGTGTTTCTCCTGTGAGCAAACGAAGGTTAGAGCAAAGACAGTGCTTTTACATTGTAATTCTTATCACTCTTTTAGAAAGTGTTTCTCAGAATTGGGTATCTGCCTCCAGAAAACACCACAGTTTCACTGCTTTATTCCTTTAGAATGGAAAATAAAACAATATTGTTTCACCAGCTGCTGTTCTTAAGATCTCCCTGAATATAAGAAAATCAAGCTGGATTTTATTAATTAATCAACACTTGCTCTCTAGCTAGGACTAACTCTTTTGCAGATGATAAACAACAAAAAGTTCTGAAAATAAGATCTGTATGATCAAGTTTTACTAATCAATTAATCAAAATTATTTAGTAGCAAAAATAATAGATAAGAACACTAATAAACTTCCTAGTAATAATGTAGATAAATATTATCCTTATTTTAAGGAGGATAAACTGACTTACCTTGTGAACTACTTTGGTCAGTGCCTCCCTACTGTTTACAGAGGTTTATGTGCATGCTGATATAAAAAATTTACTTGAACAGTAGCAAATCATGATTTCATACATCTGCAGTATACCTTAAAAGTATTTGCTAAAACCTAGAGAGCTACCTGTTGCTCTAAACAACTACCTGTTGTTACTAAAATCTAGAGAACAACTACCAACATGATTGACCTCTCTGCATTTCTTACTTGAGCTATCTATGTGCTTCTGTCATGAACCTATGGCCTAGCTAGGGTAAAGAATTTGTCATTGAGAAGTGTTCAGCATATCTTTGTTCTCATATCTTTGTTGTTTCCTAAAAAAATATTATATGTACAATACACCTACAGTCATAATTAAACATTTAAGGCAGTCATTTACTTTTCGTTTTGAAATATTAATTATGGTCGCAGAACTAAGAACTCACTTACAAAATTTACTTGGACTTCCAAGTTGTAGGCAAGTCATCTGATATTTCTATAGTTAATTGCCCTTTTTATTGCATTAGACTATTTACATTTGCACCTTCCTACCTTCCAAACATGAGACTTCCCTTCAATCAAATGGCATGAGCTGACAAACAAGATGATGCCAGATCGGGGGCGAGGGTGGGGCAGGGATGTCGGGGCAGATCTGGATTGGTGTGTGGGTTTAGGAAGAATCAGAGAGCTGTGGGAGAGCAGCCATCAACACCACTGCTTCTGCTCTCACTACAGGAAATACCATTGAAGAGCAAGGTCACAGAATGGGAGAACAGCCATGGTTCTGATTCTGAGATTTAATTCACAGAGACAGTTATTTGTGTGTCTAGTCTATCCAGTTTTTCTAAGTTTCCACTCATGATTTATCATCTTCATATCATGACTCTGAAATCATGCTGAGTGCTTAAATGAAACACTAAAACCTATTGACGTGGTTAGAGAGCCAGGGGCCCTCCCTTCAACCTCTTAAGCTATTGTGGCCCCATATACTCCATGAAAAAGTCAGGGAAAACTGGACTGCCACATTCATGTCCTTTGTACAACTCTGTGAAGAGACTGCTCCTAGCACAGCAATGCAGACCCTCACACCTTTCTTACACCTCCTACCACATGTTGAGAGCTGGGACATTTAGAGCCCTCCAAAGCACAGGAGAAGGTGTAGTCTCTCCATTGGCATCATACTGCCAATCATTTAACTCAAACACNAAAAACCAAAAACGACACAACAACAACACCACAACAACAAAAAATCTCCCCCACAAAATATAGAAAATCACCCTAAATACATGGACTGTTGGCAGAATATCTAAAATGAATGATAATTTCAACAGAAAGAAACCTACTTTTTGTCTTCAGGTTTAATCACAGATGGATCTGTAAGGTTTTCCCCAACACCTACAACAAATAAACATTGTGTGTGTTACAAAGGAGGGTAGTCATAATTTCCTTGTCCAGCACTTAACAAAAAATATAATTAACCACTTTCTTGGTACATCATAAACTGTCATAGTTAAAGTGGTCATGACCTGGAATGAAAATGCTATGAGTATAAAAGTCTGTAAAGTACTGGCAGTATAGTTCTTATTACAGTTTTGACTTCAGCTGCTTTGATGTTAGTTTATATGTAGATGGAAAGCGTACACAAATGTAATATATACTATATTGAAGCTCAACTAACTAAAATGTGACCAATCAAAATATTGTTATTTTACTTGGAGTAAAGGTACTAATCAGATATGGATCTTACCAACATCAGTAGAGCTACTTTCAGACACACATTCTCTTCAAGGTAACAAATACAAGAAGTCACAACTTCATGATGTGCAAATATTTGGATGTTATCTCTTTTTCCATTTGGGTCGCCAAGGAAGCATATTAAAGAAATAATTACATTATGATACCTGAATGCTGATACCTATGCTGCAGTTTTCACCAAACTGATTAAAGTACATACCTTTATGAAAACAATCTTTTCTAATATCTGGTAAAATTGCTGTGCTTTTACACTAATGAAAAAATCTATGGTCATATGACCATGTAATATGCAATTCTATTTCAACATCGTAAATTTATGTTCTGCAACAAAAATAAAGATTTTGGAGACAGAATAATGTGACTGAAATACCCCCAGATTGCAATGTAGGCCATTTCAGTTGATGTAAATTAGGAAAAAATATATATATACACACACACACATATATATATACATACATACATACATATATATATATATATATGCAGATAACCCTGGTATTAGATAGTAAATTGTCATTCTAGATTCATCCTAGCAGAACTTCAAGGAGAGCAGTCCTAGCACTTCTCCTTAGTTCCAGATTAGAGAATTAAACATGAGGCCAAAACTAGAGCTGATCTCAGATTGTTTAAATGGAAACTGAGTTTTACAATGTTTATATTCTCCATTTTTGAGCCAACACATTTGTTCTGGAACTGTGAGAGTTATGTAATAAACTTGAGCAAATTTCATACAAATTCTCATAGGCTATAGCAAAGGCACTCTTATTCTTTCTGTATATATATATATATATATTTTTTTTTTAAATTGTACAGCTAAAGCAAATCAAGGCAGGGATGGAATTATAAGCTTATTTTGTATAATAAGTATGTCTTTTTGCAACTTACAGCTTCTGGATGCTGTAAAATATAAATATGTTAAGTCTCTGGCTACTCATAGACTTTTCCCTTGACAGAAATGAAAAGTGATAGTGTTTATACCATTTGAAGGGTGATGTTCATCTGAACATTGTCAACTGTTTTATCTCCTCAAAATATGCCATCTTCCCACTTACTTATGTATAGTAAAATGATCACATGCTCTTTGAAGGAGTCACTAGACTTTGTGAATAGCATTCAGGCTTACAGCTTCTTTAAATTGCATACAGATTTATTAATATGAACAATAAAAAATGCAGATAATTCACAACATTTTTGACAGATTTACATACACATTAAGCATGCATATATACATGAGTACATTTGAATCTCTGTATTATTTATATATCTTAGAAAAATAAAAATACCTTAACTGTGAAGAGTGCCTTTTTTGGAGCTGGATGAAATGTCCCTGCAGTTTATCTAACTGCTATTTTGGTCTTTTAGCCTGGAGGCATTTGAAACAATATTATTTTCCTATTACACCTACATTAACCTAGACTGTTTCTGTGAATTTTCATTTATCAGCATCACACAACAGACATCTAAAGGTTTTTTGAGCTTTTTTTTTTCTCATCTAAGTGAGAATTTGGCCCATTCCACAGTACTAAATTCTCTTTTGAGATGATTAGTTTTCATCCGGTTTCAAACAGCAATCCTACGCTAGGAGTCACCTTGCAAATCCAGGACAAGGAGCTCCCCACGGGTGTAGACGTAGGTCCAGTGAGAGAAGGCCAGCATCAGCTCTTCCAGCAAGCTGATGGGAGTAATCTCATCCCCGTTGTTGTTGTTGTATTTCCGAAATTCACCTGTCATGTACTTCTCGATGGTCAGCCACTGCTTTGCTGAATGGCAGTAGATGAGGAACACTTCCAGGAACCTGTAGACATAAATGCTGCCTGTCAGCAGCTGGCAGGGTAATAAGCATCCTCACAGTCAACAACCAGCAAGATGCAGAGCAAGTATACCAAAAAGGAGGCCACGTCTCTTTTGGATGGAGCATTTTCAACAACAGTAGGTACCAAATGGAACAGAGAACAAAGGCTGTCTTGGTCTGACAACTCTCAAAAAAGGTACCCGATCAGAAAGTGTAGTTTATGAACAAAAAAACCAGAATCTGTTTTATCCTAGTCCACTGTAAATGCATACATCAGATTGTTTTATTATATTTATAATTATAATAATAATAATTAATATTAAGTTAACTATATATAAGGCAATTCTTGCTAAGTCTAAGGAACAGAACATTTATTTTGCCACTACATGTAGTTATAAAGAAAAACTTAAAAGCTGCCTACCTTTCCTCCAAAAAGCTCATTAGCTATACTTGGACATTACCATTATCGCTGCATGATCATTGCAACCCACAATGGAAAAGGAGGCTGAAAGGAGAAACCTCTTTCACCTGGTACTTAAAGACATTGTATTTACCTTGGAGTATATGGAATAGTATGAGGCTTCACCTGGTTGAAGGTATAGATTAACTTCTGGGCAACCCTTTGCTGTTGAATCTCCTGAAAAAAAGATTTTGTTATTAACAGCACTTCATTTTCATGAGGAAAGGTGTCATGAATTGTAAAAAAAACTAAACAAACAAACACACATACCCTGATTTTCTATTTTTTATACATGGGAAATACATCTTCCTCAAAACCTTTTTTCTTTCCAAAAGATAATATTGAAACACAAGTCAGCCTTGTTGGAGACATTAACAAGTAAGCAGTCTAACATCAGGCTAGGCCAGTCAGTGTTCCTTCAGGTCTGAACTCACCCTCAGACAGAGATGTAATACTGTGCCATGGTGAAAGATCTTTTGCCAAGTTTGAACCACCTCTGGCAGGAAAGACTTCACAATAAATACTTGTCCCAACTTTAACACATCATTCTCAGACCAAGTACAAATGACCTTCATGGCCCTCCGCAGACCCCCATCCATCTCTTCCCGTGACAGGACTTGGATCATTGCAGTTGTTCCACATTGGGACCAGGAAGACATGCTTTTATCAAGATTCATAGGTGAACTTTCCTCTAGCTGATAGACTGTCACTTCCTCTCCAGCTTAAATAAAAAGAAGTTCTGTTAGCAAAAGTCATTTGCAGAAACAGGAGAGAACAGCATTTTCATTTAATGTCTTTAAATAACATACCTCTTTACACACCCTTTTAAGCCACAACATTTTTAAAAGAGAGCCTTTTTATCGTAACTGTTCATCTGTATGAAAACTTTCCCAGCCTACTTACACAATTTAGTACATTAATTCTTCTACTACGATAATAGTGGTCCAAAGAGCTTGTGTTAAACCTCTAAACAAAGATAAATTCAAGACCTTCTGGATTCTTCCACACAAACAAAGCTCACTGATACTCTAGTCTATAGTAGTCATTTAAAATAACATATTTTTAAAGGGTTTTTATTTCCAGTATATGAACTCTAAATATCCTGTGTGCAATTCCCTCTCTTTATGCACTTATGTGGAAGGGAAATTTTTAGTAAGGCTTAAGTTAATCACAATCCGTGGAATTTTTCTTTTAACTTTGTGCTTCACAAAGTAAATCCCAAAAAACATCAAACACCCAAACAAACATGCAGGAGCAGAACATCTGAATTCAAATCTTAGTCTAAAACCAGTTAAAATAATAGTTAAAAATAAATGTAGGGGGAAAAATGACAAGAAGACAAACAGTTTGTAATAGTTATTGAGTATTAAAGATTAAAGCAATTTGATTTTGTGGTGATACAATATTGGCTGTAGTTGAGAGTGCCATCCTTTGCCTCAGACAGAGAGCTGAGTTGCTTCAAAAGTGGTGACTTGGACATGATGTGATAAGCCAGGGAAATTAGACTGGAAAGGACATTTCCAGGAGAACAAGCTAAAGCAAATTATCGGGAAGCTAACAGTTTTGGTATTTTAAACAAATATTTTGAATTTTTTTCTAGAAATTCCAATGTTATTTGCAATGATGAAATGTTTAAGATGTTCTGCTCCTGCTAGTAACATTTTTTTTTTGCAAGCAGAACCTAGTGAGCCTTAACTCAGTTGCACTCTGTTTTCCCCTGGAGAGTTGTAGTGACATTCCTCTCCTGCAGCAGAATCAACAACACTCTTCCTTTGCCACCATTTGTAAACTATCAGCAAAGAGGACTGATTTTTTATTTTTTTTTTTCCATCTGGCTTTCCTTCCTACACTCACATTATTTGTAACAGTAATTAGTGAGAAACAGGTTTTCAGTGGCAAGTGGGATTACTAAGGTAATTAAAATGCCAAAAAGGCAAAGATCATCACAAGCAATCACAAATTGTATTCAGACTAGTAGATTTCCTCCCCACTCTTGAGCTTGCCTTTCACCAATTAGCACAAGTGCAGATGCTGTTGAATCCAGCAATTTAAGCACATTTTAACTTAAAGCAACTGGAAAAGTCAGTACCTTACATGGAAGACAGACACCTGAATAAAGATAGTATAACTAGACACACTTTATAATCTTATATTAAATCTTCATTTTATTATCTTTTGACAGTTTAATACCTAGACAGGCATCTCCTAGGAGCTTCAAAGATTAGAATGCTTAATGTGGTGATAGCTATATTAATTGCCAACAGCAATTAGGTCACAAGAAATCCTATGATGCTGCAAGTATCAGCAATTAGTTGCTGTGAGACAAAATATTCTACCCATTGAGAAGGCAGCACCTAGATATCAAGAGTCTAGAAGCAGAGTTTCTGCTGCTGTAAGCCAATATTGCACTCTATTTTCAGAACTCTTACCAAAGACTTATGGATTATGCTCTATCACACTTCAGTTACAACAAAGATTTTTTTTTTCCTTGACATTAAAGACACTAAAAGTTTTCCGTGCCAGATAAAGGAATAGTGCTCTTTAAATCACTACCTGGTTTTCTTCTTGATAGTGTTTAAATCTATACATAGATTTACAGGTGTGTCTGTGTTTGTGTCTATGTGTGTGAAAGAGAAACAGAAAGAATGAAGTTACCAAGGTTAAGGGGACACTTCTGGCTGTCTTTAGCTATGCTAAGGATGGATACATAGAAGATGGAGTTAGACTCATCTCTAAGGCTGAGAGCAATCACATGAATAATAACAGATACAAGCTACAGCAAGGGAAACCCCCATAAATACAGGGAAGAACTCTATTTTCATAATTAGGTCAATCAAACACTGGAAGAGGTTTCCCAATGAGAATGAGTAGCCTCCATTTATAGATATAACCAAAATGCAAATTGACAGTGCCTTAGCAATCTGATCTGAATTGACCATGGAAGGAATTGGGCAAGGGATTTCCAAAAGTCCCTAAACTACTGCATGACTATAATTCTATCTTGTTTTGTCTCTTTCAGAAAATAAGAATTCTTGAAATAAATCCACAAAAATTTCTCTAACACAATTTTTAAAAGATAGCATACCAACTATTTATAAAGCAAAACATATAAGTAAGAAGTTGGTACTCACCAAACAGCTGGACTGGTGTAAATGGTATGGTCTGAGCAAGTCTCATTAAGTTGTTTCTTTCAACAGCTGCAAAGAACATATATTTCACTGCTAGATTGAACAAACAAGCTGGCTAAGTTTCAAAAACACTTGGCTGCACTTTACTGTAGTGTACAAAGCCAAGGAGGAGGCAGCAGTGTGATACTGTGCCACATCTGATCACCATTTGTTTTACCTAGACAGCAACTCCTCTTTGCACACTGTTGTGTTCCCCCAATTTAGTGTTCCCACTGAAACATGTCAAACCACACACCATGTGCTCACACCTCCTCCCCCTGTCCTTTCCCCCTGTTGGGGCTGGAGAGGACAACTGGAGCCACAGAAGGTCAAGATCATGGGTTAAGATAAGAACAGTTTGCTGGAAACAGCAACGAGGTAAGGAAATGAACTATAGCAACAAACTGATGGCAAGGGGCACAAGAAGGGAATGATTCACAGGGAAAGCCCCTGACAATAGACAAGACCACACTACCTCTACCCAGGAGGGACCCCTCCTCCCCAGAAGAGATTCCCTTCCCCCCAAGCCTAGGCAATGACCTGATGTAGTAGAAAAAAACCTCTGGGTCCTAGTCAGGCCCCTTCTTGGCTTCTGCAAATAATTAATCCTCTCCTAGGCAGAAACAGGACAGAAAGACACCAGAAACTCAGTTAGCACTAAAGGTCTGCATCTGGAATAATAACCCAGATTCCAAATTCAATCATGACTCTCACACAGGCTTCAACAGGCTTCAGTGTCTTCTACAGGATTAACTTCAGTGTAATTTATAGTGACAGCTGACAACCCAGTTCTCCTTTAGACATTTCAGAAGTTAATATACCCTAGCAAATGGAGATAAATTCTTCACTTTTCCTCTTTTAAGAAACCAAACATCCCGCAACAACCCAAACGCAACGACTGCCTCAGCTGTCCATTTGTCCATTTAGGGGTAGGTTACATGTAAACATCTGCAAGACTCTGGAGATGTGAATTCTAAAAGGGAGAGTTTTCAGTGGAGATGAGAGAGAACTAACTGGTGACAGAGAAATAGATTTTTTAAAACCCACCAACTAACCATCCAGCCAAAACCAAACCTCAAAACAACCCAAAGGAAATGCAGGAAGCAAGCTGCTTTAGTAAGGTACTTCTCGATACCCAGAAGCCATGAAATTAGGTCTGCACTCCATTTTTCAACACAGGCAAATTACATTTGTTTGATTCAATACTCTGCAAAAGCAAACTGGAGAAGGAAGCCTCCCACACTCTTAGGGAACAAATAATGGAACAATTTTAGTGGAGAATTAAAGAGTTGTGGCCAACTGGAAATGTAGAAAAGATTTCAGTTCTGTTGTCACATGCATGATGATGTTTAGCTGAAAGTCAGAAAGCACTAGGGATAACCAAAAGTGCCCAAATTTTTGTCAAGATAATTCAGAACAGATTAGTTAATCTATATCACCTACACCTTTTCCCTAACTGAAACAAATCGTAGGATTTCACAGAACTCCAGGCACTTGCCTGGAGAAGTCAGACACCCTTCTTCTGCACCATGTCCTTCATGCCCAAGTCATACACCTTCCAACTACATACACAGATACAGATATAGATGCGTATGCACATAAGCACTGGTACCATTTCCATAATCAATGGTCGTATCTCCAAGATGTCTGTTGAGTTCACTGAGTCCATGACTGTGAGTTTTATCTGCTCTGGGTGTCTTCCAGAGCAGGAGGGCTGATGTGCTGTCAGGTGGTTGACAGCTGCATCATGAGCTCATGGCCAGTGTATCTGGAGCACTCCAGACTCGCTGTCCATGGTAGTTACAGCACAAGTGCCAGTGTCATTCAGCAACCAGCAACGCACACAGCGGTTTGACATTACAGACTGCTCTCACTCAAAAATCAAATCCCCTTCAGGTACACATCATGTTTCCCCATTCATCCGCATTACTCTACAAGAGCAATTTTGTCATTGAACAAAAACATTCCCAAGGGTGGGTTTACCTTTGCTTGAGAAAGGACTAATCCAAACCGACTTCCTGAACATATTCCTCATATGCACCACAGGGGCTTTATCCCCTTCTACATACAGTATGCGGGAGTTTTGACTGAGCCAATTGGTGGAGCCTCTAGTGTTAACTAACCAAGTGGTTTCGCTAAATGTAGATCCCAGTATTTGAAGGTCCCACCAATGTGGTTTTTAGAAATCCAATTTAGGAATTGTTCAACAATTCCTAGAGGGTGGTGCATGACAGGGAACATGACACCCACTTTAATACTGTGCTCTCTGACCAGGGGTTCTATTTTTGAAATGGGTCCTGTTGTCTGACTGACTTCTTTCTGGGGTGCCATGTTGCCACAGCACTTGCTTTTCAAGGCCCAAGATAGTATTCTCGGTCAGTGGGGTGAGGAACAGAGTACATCTGCAGCCATCTAGTGTTTTTTTCATTGTACATACCTAGAGCTTGCCTTGGCACATTTGCAATACAACCAAACTGCCAGGTGTCCCCATATTTATACTTTAACCACCATCCACCATACCACAGAGGCCTTACTCTCTTTTCATTTCAGCATATTTCACAGTTATAGATAGTGTCTATCCATAGTGTCCTCTGTCATGAGCCCATCTGTATTGTTGCATCTCTAATGATCTGAGGTGTCATGGGCCCAAGGAGCCAGAAATAATTCACCCTTATGCTCCCAGTCCAGGTCCACCTGAGACACTTGAATCCTGGCAGCCCAACCCGCCTGCTCATTGCTGTGATGTTCCTCAGCAGCCCAGCTCCTGGGTATGTGTGGATCTACATGATGTGCTTTTGCAGCCAGCTTCTCTACACAGGCAGTGATGTCTTTCCACAGCTCAGCAGCCCAGATGGCTTTACCTCTGCACTGCTTCTTTATCTTTTTCCACCACTCAGGCCACCCCTATAGAGCATTTGCCATTCATGAGTCAATACAGAGGTAGAGTGCTGGCCATTTCCCTCAGACAGTGATATCTAAAGCTGGATGGCTTTCAGCTCTGCAACCTGACTTAATCCACCTTGTCCTCCATAGCTTCTGTGATCTGCCATGTAGGACTCCATGCAGCAGCTTCCCTTTTTTGATGTGTCCCTCCAACACAGCAGGAAGCATCAATGAAGAAAGTGTACTGCTTTTCATTTTCTGGTAGCTGATTCTGTGGTGGGACCTCCTCAGAACAATCACCTTTCCCTCTTCTTCTTCCAATGATATTCCAAAATTTTCACCTTTGAGCCGGTTTGTGACAACTTCCAAGATCCCTGGGTGATTGAGATATCCTGTTGAAGCTTGTTGTGTGATCAGAGCAGTCTACTTACTCCATGTGTCATCAGTGAATGGCATGATATGTGGCAGGAACTTTCCCTTTGAACATCCAGCCCAGCACTGGCAGTCAGGGCGCCAGGAGGAGCTGTGCTTCGTGGCCCATCACTTCTAAAGCAGCTCAAACCCCTACATAAGCTGCCAGGATCTTTTTCAGTTGGGGTATAGCCTTGAGTCCTTTGTACTCCTGCTTCCGGAATGGCAGGGATGATCCTCAAGTCTCCATGGGTATGTTTTGTGAGAGGCTCCAGGGAGAGCCATTCTCCCCATCTGCAGTGTAGAGCACAGTTTTAACATCTTGTCCAGTCCTAACTGTCCCAGGGGCTATTGCTACAAATTAATCTCCTCTTTAAATTGTTCAAAAGCTTGTTGCTGTTCAGGGCCCCACTTAAAATCATTCTTCCTCTGAGTCACAAGATAGAGAGAACTCATGATCTAATTCTAATCTGGACTATGCATTCTCCAAAAACCCAGATTGTGTAGGACAGCTTGTGTGTCCTGTTGATGGTTGGTGGGAACATAGCTGCTATTTTGCTGACCACGTCCATTGGAATCTGAGAATATCCATCCTGCCATTTTACTTCTGAAACCTGATTTTCCTGGGCAGATCTCTAAATTTTCCTTTGCTTTATGGCAGGACTGGCCTTTAGGACGATTTGGATTATCCTCTCCCCTTTCTCAAAAGCTTCCTCTGCTGTGTTGTCTCACATGTGGATGTCACTAATGTATTGCAAATGTTCTGAAGCCTCTCTCCCTTTTCCAGAGCAGTCTGGATCAGTCCAGTGCAAATACTGTGGCTGTGTTTCCACCCCTGGGGCAGTCAGTTCCAGGTGTACTGGACGTCCCTCCAAGTGAAAGCAAACTGTGGCCTGCCTCTACTGCTGAAGCAAAGGAGAAAAACACATTTACAATATTGATGGTGACACCACTTTGCTACCTTGGACTCCAGCTCGCACTGAAGTTCCAACATGTCTGGCACAGCAGTGCTCAGTGGTGGTGTGACTTCATTCTGGCCATGGTAGTCCACTGTCAGTCTCCACAGGGCTTACACACTGGCCACATAGACCCATTAAGGAGTGAGCATGTCTTGCTGACCTGACTCTCCAGTTCAGGAATCATCTCATGCATGGGGGTCACCAAGTATTGGCTGGTGTTATACTGCTGACACTGCACTGTGGTAGCCATCAGTACCTGTTATTCTTCAATCCTCAGCCACCCCACAGCAAAGGGGACCTCTGAGAGACCAGGCAAGGTATTCAGGTGCCTAATTTCCTCTGTCTCTAAAGACCTCCCAAAAGCCCAGCACTGCTGTTTGAGGTCTTTGAAATACGTTCCTCCTGAGGTAATCTATGCCTAGGATGCATAGGGCCTCTAGCCCAGTCACAATGGAGTGTTTTTGCCATTCATTCCCAGTCAGAGTCACTTCAGCTTCCAGTACAGTCAGCTGTCCAGCTCCCTATCACCTCAGAAATAGAGATGGATTCTTCCCCTACATATCTTGATGACATCAGGGTACACTGTGCACCTGTGTCAACTAAAGACTTAGATGCTTGTGGGTTTGATGTGCCAAGCCACTGGATCCACACTGCGCAATAGATCTGATTGTCCCTTTCCTCCACCTGGCTAGAGGAATGGTCACTCTTGTTCTATCATGGTACTCATTGCTATTTCTTATAAATATGAACTGGAGATCCCTTCAAGAGGATTGGAAATATCATCAGCCCTTTGATTCTGTCTGAGGATTTGCTCATTGGAAACTGGAGTGATATTTGGTGGCTGTTTTTCCTCTCAACTCAGGTACCTCTGCTGCTAGGGGAAAAGTGGGTTTTCCATCCTACTTCCTCATGTCCTCTCCATGGTCAAACACACACACAAATACAACATTACATTGGGAGCATGTACCCCATCTTGAGCAGGAGAGTATTTGCTCCCAGTAGCAGAGACTCTGGTCCATACTGGTAAGGCGCGGAAATTTCCTCTTTAGCTTGCTTGATGGGATACTAAGCCAGTTCACAGATGATACAAAACTCGAAGGAGCTGTTGACTCCCTCAAAAGCAGGTAGGCCCTGCAGAGAGACCTTTCCACAGCCAAGGTGCAGGCCAGTAGGGAGGAAAAAGATACAATCTTCATATTGTTGGAGCTGGATAGTCACTATTCCCTCATACTTGACAGAGTTTTGACAGAAACTCTGAGAGTTTCTGTTCTATTCTCAATCCCCTTGTCAATGCCCATATCCTGGGACAGGGATTCCAGTTGCTTGGTTACACTACCATATAGCTCCATATCATGGGCTGTGATATCCCAACATCAGAACTCTCGGGTCAGCAGAGATTCTCCTGACAGGTGGCTGAAAATTCTTCACATACCTTGCAACTCACCTAGGGGATGATTTTCTCTGGTCCTGCTTCCCATTCTGAGGGCCCTGCTTCCTCTTCACTATGCAGACTGGTTTGGGCTTGAATTTCCTCTCCTGTACAGGAACAGCTGGTACCAGCATGGGTTGTTCCTGTGGTTCAGCTGCTGTTTGAGTGACCCCAGTGCCTGTTGTTCTGCTTTGCTCCTCTTCCCCCTGAGGGTGCTGTCTAGTACTGTGAGCAGTGTCTGATAAATAGTAACCAGTGCACATTGCAGAACTTTGTGTTTTTCTGGAGCTGCCACAGCATTTTCCTTTCAAATATTCTGCCACTTTAACAGGATCCTGTAGTTGTTCAGGGGTGAACTTCCAAGCCACTGGAGCAGAATAATCCTTCAAAAGCTGGCCCATTTTCTCCCACATTACAAGCCAATCATGACTATCCACCCTCAGGGTAGATCTCTGAAAGACCCTCCTAAGAATCTCTTTTTCTAATCAGGGTGTAAGACTGCACTGAAGAGACCTGGCAGACTTAGCAACAAAAGCATGCTTTCCTTAATATCCAAAGGGAATTCAAAATCCTCCAAAGCTGTTGTAACAGGCCTCAAGGAGAAACAAAAAANAAAGCTGTTGTAACAGGCCTCAAGGAGAAAAAAAAAAAAAAAGATTGAAAATCTGGGGAAAATAATCCTTTCCTGTTCTGCTCACAGGCTGGATACAATTATTACAGAAACACAGAATCATAGAATATGCTGAGGGACCCATCAGGAAGCAGACCCATAAGGATCACCAAGTCCAACCCCTGGCCCTGTGCCTGAGAGTCACACTGTGTGCCTAACAGCGGTGCTCAAATGTTTTGTGAGATCTGTCAGGTTTGGTGCTATGAC
>VWYO01015280.1:0-15996 GCA_013400275.1 Rhadina sibilatrix | reverse complement strand
TGCCATTGAATGTAGGCTCTGTATTTTTAATAGAAAGCCTAATAATGTAAACAAGTAATTTGTCATCTTTCATTTTAGGTAAGGCAGGCAGAGCTGCATAACAATTACGAATTCTTAAAGTAACTTCTTTAAAAATAGAATAAATTTTCTTTGAGAAGTTGGTACATAGTAAAGCCTATATGGAGATGATGTTAAATGTGACAACATTTGTGCCTGTGGAGGATCTGATTGACCAAGCATCATGAAATGTGTTAAATAACACAAATCTTCCTTATTATTCCTTCACTGCAGTGTTAATTTGTAATACATATTGGTGGCACAGTGATGGGGCTGCTTTTTTAATGCTGTATTTGGTTTCCTATACTCTCCCTTGTGCAATCTAGTAGAGAGTTGGGGAACCTGTTAATAATTAACCTTTCTGTCCAACTCCTACTGATTAAATTCAAGATATAATAAAATATATATCTGAAAATTCAACGTACAATAAAAATTTTGGGGAAGTTAACTTAGGATTAGCTGATCAGCTCCTGGAGAAAGAGAGAAACAAGAGGAGGAGTATATGTTGGTCTTTGAGACCAACATATAGGTGCTTGAGCCAAGTGTGGGGTTAAATGTGACTTAAAATCCAGGACTCTGCAGCATAAGCAAGGAATCCCTTATATAGAAGAAATAGTACATAAAGGCTACCCATCACTCAACATGCTTTTTGGAGAGAAAAATGCCTAGGCATCTCCCAGAAGTTGGTAGGTTTAAAGCAGATTTTAAGTAGTATGTATTTAAGCTCTGGAATTCCGCATTGTTGAATATTCTGTTGCTGGAAGTTTGCATGAGTTCAGTAAGAGATTAAAAGTATTGGTGGAAGAAAAATTGTTCTTATACACAGATATTACTGTGGTTTAATTTGTCAATGTGCTGCAAATGAGTTGATACATCTTTTGAGGAAAGTACTTCGTTTACTTGCTTCACCTCATTCCCTTTCCTTTATGCTTGATGCTCTTCTCTGAGGGAAATACAGAGCAAAGAGAAAACTTCAGGCCCATTATATCCCTTCATGGAGTCAGTAGAGAAATAGAAATCATTCTTATCTTGTTTTATCACTGTCATTACACTAATTCCTAGGATTTTTGCTGTGATCAACTGAGGCTAGTACTAAGAGCTGAAAGCTTCTGAAAGGTGTTTCAACACTCTTGGCAGTGTTTGCCAACTATGGTGAAACCACAGTATCAAGAGTTTCTGTCTTCTACTGCTGCTGTACCCACACTGGGTTAGCAAGTCTTGCTCTAGATGTTTCTGGTTCTTTGTCAGTCCAAGATAGACATCTTCTGAAGGAGAGCAGCAGCCTGATAGGCTTGTTCTAACGAAGTCATCTGGTGCTTGAATGGATGAATGCTATTTATCCAGTCTTCTGAAGGTCTTTTTCCTCATCCAGAAGTCCTCTAGCCATCAGTGCTCATCTTAGTTCTCTGTGACTGTCATGCAAACTCTGCACCACAAACACCAAGAAGCATATATGAAGCTTCAGGTAACTCTGCTCTCCTGTGAATGAATTCTCATTCAGGGGAATTCAGTAGTCTCTGTCAGCACTTGGCTGGAGTTAACAGGAACACAATGCAGACAATCAGACTGTCTCAGATGGGTGTGGGCTAATCATCCTTTCACAAATGGTCTTAGACTTCAGTGTTCAACCAAATTGCTATACAAAACCCATTGGCGCTGTTGGGGTGTGTATAACACTAAAAAGTCTCTGCTGTATCTCTCTTCAGAAATTTTGCACAAATCCATGTAATTTGGCAGTGTAGTGCCTGGAAGGTTGCAGATTTTTGGGAGGCTGTGTGTGACGATACCTTGAAGTCAAGTATCATGTACCTTCATGGGCATATGGATGTGCCTAAAAAGCTGCAGCTGCCAGACCTGAGACACACTTTTCAAGTTAAGGCATCCTGTTCACATTTGTTTCAGAGAGGAAACCATTAACTGGCCAGTCCTGTTTTTATGAGTTATATTTACAATTTTATTGCTTAACTTCCTCATCTTCATAACTGTGAGGTTTTCTCTTTGTGGTATTGTCAGCAAATAGAACGAATTCACAGAGGTAAGGAGAATTTGCAGTTTGCAGATTGAGTAGTAGTCTTTTCCTCAAGTACTTGTCTTGATCTTGGCCAAGGACTGAGTTAATTTATTGCAATCACCAGGAGAGGGTGTGGCTGATGGGATGTGGCCAGAATCCAGATGTTATACAATACCACCTCAGGTTATTGCTGGGAGCAGGGAAAGAGGACTCTGACTTCTGAGAAAAAGGGCATAGCTTCTGGTTGGGGAAAAACATGGCTGTGGTCATCTCACGTCATCCTCAGTGGGCATTTTGCATGTAAATTACCCTCTTTTGTATGTTTTTATTATTAGAATTAATACATGTTTGTTTTCTTATATTATTGCTGTGTCCAGTAAATTGTTATCTCACCCCATGTTCTTTGCTATTTGTGCTTCCCATCCTCCTCCCTGGCCAGCCTCAGTGGGGAAGAGTGGAAGAGGAGGGGAGAGGAAGCAAGCAGGCAGCAGTGTGGTTTGGGGAGCTTTTGTGGGAGAACTAAACTGGGGAGTACCATTCCTCAACCACAACAGTACTCTCCAGAAAGAAGAGATGCATACATGCTTTTTCCCCTGTTGCATTTATTAAGCAGAACAGGTGTGTAGTGTATGCTTCTGAGTGATAAAGATGGAAATTCCAGAAAAGAGACTAACCTGTACTTTTTTTTGTCCAATGTTAGTCTAACCTTTGCAAACGGTTTTGTGGATGTAGAATTTTAAATACCCAAAACTGGTACTTCTGCTGTGGGTATAGAACCTGTCAAAAGAGCTAATATATCTTTACTACATATTGTAGGGTGTGAGAGATGTAGGATGCTCTGAATTCTAGTTCATCACTAGTACTTTTTTGCCTCCTGTAAAAAAAAAAAAATTCTGAATTAGTTAAAATTTAAAAGGAATGGAAACTGTAGGTAGTGCAAATACTACCATAGAAACCAGTTATCTGAGTAAGAACAGTTTAATTCAAATTTTTAGACACTCTTTGCTGAAATGCTCATTTAATTTCTGTCCCAATTTTTCCCTCTTTAAGATTGATCTAGAAGTTTCTCAGGCCCACAAGACCTGTGCTGAACTTTCGCTGTGTGTCATCTGTCCAGATGTTTGAAAATTTCCCAGTACATTCTTTCTGTGGGTGTTCACATTATAATTCATGCTATTATGGATGCTGATCATTCCAGCAAATGGCCTGAGACTTTGCAGAAGAAGTTCTAAAATACTTGCTATTTCCTCTGAACAGTAAAAGATTAATAGAAGATTACAATCTTATTTAATGTTTCTTACTTTGTTTTCTCTTTGCATTTGGACTCTGCCGGGCACACACATCTCCAGGGGCCTCCTCTCCAAACCCTGTGTATATACTTTGACTTCCATGGCTTCTGCTTAAGTTTTGGCTGGCTCTCCTTCCTATGCCACTACCTTTTCACTTTTAGGACTGTACTGAAGAGTCTGTTGCCCTATCTCCTGCTTTTCTTTGGACCTGTAGAGAGCTGCTTTTACCTGTACTGTCTTAGTTCTGCCAGGACTCAGGTTTTTTTACTTGTGGACAATTCTTAATGGCCACCTCATTTGAAAACAGTCATCCCAGGACCCTTTCCCTTTTCTTTGTTACCCTGCACTACTGTACAGCCAACTGTATGACTAGGAAAAGAAACCTCTTGTGACCAAAATTAGTAAAAGTACCATCCCTGGAAATACTTACAGACATCACTTGTCTGAGGAGAACTTATACAAAACCAGGGACAAAGGATAGCATAAGGAGTGGGAACAGGCTGTAGAGAAACTGGCAGAGAGGCTGAGTGAAATCTCATTCTGTACCTAAGACATTCAACTTGAACAGCTGGTAGGTTTAGGTTTACAGCCTTAGGTTTAAGGGACTGATTCTGGTGCTGTGTTTATCAAATTTTAAACATGTAATAAGGTAGAGGAGACTAAGTAGAAAGCTACAGAGCATCACAGACTCAATCTGTGCAAGATGTTTCTTTGACTCTTTGAGAGGATATTTGTGTACTGGTCCTGGGAACTTACTGAATGCAAGGCCAAGGGTTTACTCCTGAAGGACTTGTCTGGAAATTTTATCCTAAAGATGTTAGGTTTGAGTGTTCTGCAGGATTGAATTATCTGCTTTCTCAGAGCTGTGAATTTTACGAAAAGTTCTGAAATGTCCATTAGGGCTTTTGTAAAACTAAAAAAATCCCTTGTAGTATCCTTAGTGTTAGCTCTTTGTACACATAAAATTCAATTAATTTTAATTTTAAAAATCCAAAAGGGTATTTCCTCTTGTACTATAGTTTTAAATTTAGAATGCAGTCCATATGTATAATACAAATATTGCTTGTTTCTGTTTAGGTGAAGTCTCTTATATTTTACTTCAAAGTGTTTGTGCCTACTTTTCCTTAGGCAGTATGGATGCACACAACAGATAACATTTCTGTATTTTAGTTCTGAATGTTCACCTACTGAAGAATGTGTAATTTACCTCCTCAAGACATGTCAATAATGCTCATGAGGGCAGAGCTGTAATTCTACATACCACAGAGATTCAGGAGATGGCATGCTTCATGCAGCATTTTATTGCCATCTCCTCCCAATCTCTCTTTTCTTTTTCTTGGTAACATTTAGTGATTAATGGGAGTCTTAATTTGCATGTTCACTTTTATGGTCATTGCAGTGTGTTATCTGCCAGTAGGAGCAGTTCAATGAAAATTTCATGCATACTAATAAGAATGCAAATGAGTGCGGATGAAAGAATGCAAATGTCTCAAGGTAAGAAACGTCCAGCTTACTTGCAAAATTCCTTTCAGACAAAGGTGGAATTAACATGAGTGCATCCAGATAAAATTAGAAGCAGAAGTTTTAAATGGAGGCAATGATTCCTTTTGCCAAAGCTTTGGGAGGCAAGGAGCATGTTTTGGTTGCACTCAGTACCTATATGTTACCTTCTCTGCCACGTTTAAAACATCTTGGCTGGCAATGGTGAAGGCATTTTGTTTTGTTAGCTTGGGGAATGGGAATGTCATGTAAAATTTTTTCCCAGCTATAACTGTCAACTGTAAGGCAAGTGTCCTGGATTGGAGACAGATGCACAATACAGTAACTCCTGAGTCCTGAGCAGCAGCTATCCACTTAATTGTTCCAAGCTTCCTTTTGTATACAGTTTGAATTTTCTGGGCTTGGAAAGTCTGTTGATTAGGAATCTCTGTCTCACTACTCAGCCTGTGTGGGTACCACAGTGGTCCCTGGAAAAAGAGAAACTAGACCCCCTAAAAGCCCTGATACAAGAACAACTGGTTCAAGGACTCATAGAGCCATCTGTGAACCCTTGGAACAGCCCAATATTTGTTATAAAAAAGAAATCTGGTAGGTGGAGGTTACTCCAGGACCTGAGAAAGATACCTCCCCCATCCCACCACGTGCTGGACTCCAGCCACATGGGTGGATTGTGTAATCTGGCTCAGTGTCTCCCACCACTGTTTGTCTGCCTGCCAGAGTCTAGCCACGTGGTGGAGGGTGTGCAAAACGGGTCTCCAGGCAGAGGCTGTGGCGGGGAGGGTGCATTCAGGGCAGCACAGCCACATGGGGAGGTGATTTTGTACAGCCACCCCCTCTGCGAGCTCAGTTAGGTGCCCAACCTCCCTGCCATCTCCTCAGGCATCCATTTTTCTGCATTTTCATCAGTTTTTAACAGTCTCATCAAGTCTAAAATAAGTTTCCAGCACTTAATAATTTTAATTGCTTTTTGATCGCCTGTAGAGGTGGCTTTAATTATGGCTTGCCCAGTTCGCTCACAAGTGTTCAAATCAAGGGTAGCCTCTTTAGTTGTATCAAATCCATCTTCTTTAGCCCACATTAGTAGATCTTGCAATGCCTTCAGATTGTAATCAACCTCCCATTGTTCTAAAAGAGTGGAACATACCTTTAGGGTTTGATGTTCCTGTATGGAGATCCATCCTCCCATGGCTCTGACAGTTGTTTTCTTCTGTGTTCAGGGGTAGGTGCAGAAGAATTCTGAGTTTGAGTGGTTTTCCATCACAAAACAGCTCTGCTGCTGTTTTTTGTAGCTTTTTGCATTTTTCAGCTGCCATGCTGCTTTCTCATCTCCCCTGCTGTTGTGCTGAGGTGGCTGTTGGCCTCAAGCGAGGGCACCATGTGTAATGTGAGGGTCGAGGGTCATAGGTTGGAGACAGACACACAATACAGTAACTCCTGAGTTCTGAGTAACAGCTAACCACTTTATTGTTCCAAGCTTCCTTTTATAGCCAGTTTGAATTTCCTGGGCTTGGGAAGCCTATTGGTTGGGAATCTCTGCACTGCCCAGATCTCTGGCCAGTGGTGTGTCTGCATCCAGTGCTTAATGGGATTGGCTGAGGTCTTTGTTCCCCCAGAGGCTTCTGGAANTTAATTGCTTTTTGATCGCCTGTAGAGGTGGCTTTAATTATGGCTTGCCCAGTTCGCTCACAAGTGTTCAAATCAAGGGTAGCCTCTTTAGTTGTATCAAATCCATCTTCTTTAGCCCACATTAGTAGATCTTGCAATGCCTTCAGATTGTAATCAACCTCCCATTGTTCTAAAAGAGTGGAACATACCTTTAGGGTTTGATGTTCCTGTATGGAGATCCATCCTCCCATGGCTCTGACAGTTGTTTTCTTCTGTGTTCAGGGGTAGGTGCAGAAGAATTCTGAGTTTGAGTGGTTTTCCATCACAAAACAGCTCTGCTGCTGTTTTTTGTAGCTTTTTGCATTTTTCAGCTGCCATGCTGCTTTCTCATCTCCCCTGCTGTTGTGCTGAGGTGGCTGTTGGCCTCAAGCGAGGGCACCATGTGTAATGTGAGGGTCGAGGGTCATAGGTTGGAGACAGACACACAATACAGTAACTCCTGAGTTCTGAGTAACAGCTAACCACTTTATTGTTCCAAGCTTCCTTTTATAGCCAGTTTGAATTTCCTGGGCTTGGGAAGCCTATTGGTTGGGAATCTCTGCACTGCCCAGATCTCTGGCCAGTGGTGTGTCTGCATCCAGTGCTTAATGGGATTGGCTGAGGTCTTTGTTCCCCCAGAGGCTTCTGGAACAAGCCAGGTCAGCCAGATAGGTTCTGTTATGATCAGACTCATTATGTCCAGCTGTAAACCAGCTGTGCATTGCTACAGTCAACTTCTAATTAAGTATATGCATGTGTGCATGTGCTTTTTCAAATAAAATGTAATAAAGCATCTACCTGCCTTGTTTCCATCAACAAATATTTGACTATGGTATAAAGCTGTTCAGTAGTCTAAAAGTGCATTCACCAAAGGTGTGATGCAGATCATGAAGAAAGGCGTGCAAGAGCTTTTTCTTTATTCAGCTGTATACACAGATATATTTTCCAAAGAGAATGCAAAATATATAAGCTTCGACATATTATTTACTTGAATTTTGTTAAATCTAGTGCTAAATCAGTATGAAATTGATTATATTTTTGTACACCTTCATTCTCCCTTTGCTACCACGAATTTCTCTTACACCTGAGTTATGAGGTGTTGGTGCTTTTTTTGAACAATCTGTTGGGTGCTCAAAATTTTATTGATAACTCAAAAATCAAAGATTTTAAAGGCTTTAAAAAATCTTTCTGTCTCAAAGAGAACCACATAAAAAACTGAGAATTAAATATATTAGAGTCCTCCCATTCTTATCCCCAAAGATTAAGGAGTGTTCAGGCGTATTATTAGTAAAATGTATTTCTTTTGAAAGACTGATAAATCTATTAGATGCTAAACTGCAGTGTGCTAAAATATACTGAAATCAGATGATGTTTTCTTTGCTTTTAAACTTGTATTGCATCTTGAGCTTTATGAAGAATATTTGAGAAGTGGATTTGCACAGAGGAATATGATAATGTTTAATTAACTTCATCTTATGAATATAAAAAGATTTTAGTAAATTTTCATACTATATTCCTCCCTTAGCTACATGGCAATGAAGAAATTTTCCATTAAATAATGATTTTCTTATGCAGTTCATGAGAGATATTAAAATTAATTTACTAGTAGTAATTCAGAAAATGGTATTGATATTTGTGCCAACAAGTTTTATATACCATTAAGCTGAAAAAGATTTGTACTCCTGACATTTATTAGAAAAAAGGAAGGTTATTAGCTCAAATAAAGCCATGTATTCAAGGGTTGCTATAACTGGAAAGAAAAAGATCACAGTGTTAAAACTGTGTGCATTATCTATGTATTTAAATAGATACAGTTCTGTTGTGGAAATTCTGATATGAAAAATCTTCCTAAATTAAGGTTTGTTTCTTTGCTTTTGAGTGTTGGTAGTGAGTTCAGTTAATGAATGAAAATGTATTGTGGAGTGGTTCTTACTTCACAGCTTCTGTTCACAGGACATATGTGATTGTGTCTTCACTGTTTTGTTTGCAGCTTTTTAAACTAGGTGGATAATTAAAGGATAAAATTGCTTACTAGAAGCATTCCATTAATTTGAAAATCATTAGTCAAATAAATGCTAAAAGTCACAGGTGCTCTTGAAAGAAAATCTATTGTAATGTTTATATTTCAGCAGTACTTTCTAATTGTGGCTTAAAATTTGGAGGATTTAAATTTTTTCTTTAAGGTATAAGTTATTATAATCATCTGAAATTAAAATGCAGCTGGTGTTTTAAGAAAATACTGGCAATTTCAAAAGAAGTAAATCAAATTTTACATGCTGAGAGCTGTGGGAGTGAAAACAGTGGTACTATCCTTCCACAGGTCAGAAGTAAGGCATGGCAACGCAGAAGATGATATTTTGTTGAGTTCAGTCTGTTAAATTTTGATAGTTTAAAGCTTTACTTTTTATGAGACATTTTGAGCTAGTGTTTTTCCTTTTTTTTTCCCCAGCTGTATCTTTTATTGATTAGTTCTACTATTTAAACTTTGCTATATCTGAAATCTACTACTTTTGCTTTTTTCTGAATGATGTTGCTAAGTATGGACAAAGGTAACTTCTGTCAGGAGAAAAGGGCCATGTGGTAAGATTTTCTTCAATAGCATGTTAGGGTTTTTTTACAGTGTGTATGCAAGGCTGCCAGCTGAGAAGCAGCAGTCTCAGTTTAGTCTCTCATTTTGCCAGATTTTGCAGTTTGAAATCCTTGTAAAATTTAAATGTTTGTAAGTGCTACAGGTACATGCAAAAAGTTCTGTAGTTCTATAGATTGAATAGAAAGTCACTTAGTGATATTTTGAATTACCTTGATGGACTGTTTTTCTTTCCACTGACATAAAACTTGCAGAAAGGGTGATGTTGACTGTTCATAGCTCTGTCACTTCTCCACAATGACAGATTTGGATCTATTTTTTGTTAGGATCGCTGTGAAGAGATGACAGGGACTGCTTTTAAGAAAAGTAGTTTGAGAAAGACATTAGAAGTAGATATCTTCAGGAAGTGGCATCTGATAGACAAGAACCAAAAGTATTACTTTGCTTCATATCTTTACAGGTATTTTACCATTAAACTTTACTATTAACCAGGGCTATTGGCCTTGCCATCCTGACTAAATTCCAAGCTGTTCCACCATATAGTCTTCCCTTTGTTCATATGTTAATTGGAAGCTATTCTCCCTAAAACCAGTTGCATACTGCTGCTGAAGCAGTGGCATTAGTGTTTCACCTTCTATATAATTGCATTTTCAGAGGTGATGATGTTACGATTCTGTGCAGGCTTTAGTGTCTGAGGCTTATCTAAATCATTCCCCAAAATACAACCCAGATGGTATTAGAAAATAAAAATATAGAATAGTTACTTCTTAAAGTATTTCTGAAACTTTATTGATGGCAACAGGTGAGACCAGGAATTTGAGTGGATTATAGTAAAATGTTATTTTTGCTCTAATTTTCAAGCACAGTAACAAAAATCTTAATTATCAAAACAAACATATGAAATAACCTTTTGCTGTATCTCAACACTTGAAGGTGGCTTTCCTTATGTTTGTCATTCTGTTCATTACTAGCTACTTGCATTCTGCTATTAATTAATTTGAAAAATATGGGCAGAAAGGACAAATGTCTTTGAAGTATCCCACCAAAAACCTACCAATTGTGTGGATTAAAAAGGCATGGAAAAAATGCGACACTAGTGGTATTTTTAAAAATACCAGGTCATTCCTCTAAATAATGTCTGTAATAGTTGGAGCTCTCTCTCTTAATTCATTGACTGTACAAAGTGAGACCTGTCAGCATCTGCAATGAGGTGTCTGGATTGTTGCCTTCTGACAGTCCCAGCTAACAGCAGTGTTAATGGTGGGAGTGGGCAAATGTCTGTGGATCTTGTTCAGAAAACCTGAGTTGCAGGACAACAGTCATCACCACTGCTTTTATTCCTCCATTCCTCTGTGACTTTTCCAGCATGAATTAACTGAGATGGAGGGATCCTTCCCCCAGTCACAGTACCTACCCCTCCTGGATGTGAGTAAAGTCCCACAGAGCCACACGATATTCTTCAGTCCAGGCTCTGCAGTCCCTCAGTCAGGTCTGGGGCTGTACCTTTCATACCTGTAAAGAAATTATACCTGGTAATAACAGAAAAAGGTTTTCAGCTTTAAGAATGTCTGAAGCGTGTACAGTGATCCTTTTTCTCCAGAGTGGTCTAAGGCTGTTCTTACTTTCCATCAGTCAACTTGTCATTTTCTTAGGGTGTACCTCAACTCTGTTGCAAGCTCAACAATAAGCCTGTGCCATAAGCCCTGCTTTTTAGGCCCTGTTTTGACAGCCAAGGTGATACATAAACTGTGCCCAAGGCTTCCACACAGAGGTGACACCATCCCCCACCCCTCCCTTTCTCTGAAGACTTAAGTATTGAACAGGAAAAAACATCTTGTGCCTACATTTTGGGAAATGACGATTTTGCCAGGTGAATTCTATTGTAATTTTTTCTGTAACAAATTCATATTAATTTTGAATTTTAGTACTATTTGTGATCTTTGAAATAATCCATGTGATTTTTTTTTTTTTCAGCATGGATAAGAAAAAAGAGAGAAGATCCGCCCACCATTGAGGTGAGATGAAATGTCTTTAAATTTTCAGTTGTTGTAATGAAACTACCATAATTAGTGGACTCATCTGTGCAGTAATCTGTCACTTGTGGGGAAGAATTTAGTATGTTCCTTGCCTAACTGATGAAAATACACACTGACTAAGTGTGTATTTTCATCAATATTTTGTCTATGTGTTAGATACCTAACACTTAGAAAAAAGTAAAATAAGTGGAAATAGAAACTCCATTATTCTTTAGTCATTCTTTGTGTGAATTCTTTTAAGATGATATACATAGGTTCTTTAAGATGACCGTAACCACTGAGGAGTCTCTTCAATTAAACAAATGCTTAAATTACTGCTACAGCTTTTTAATTAATGTAAGGGGATTTTTTCATGGTAGTTGTTATTAAAAGGTGAGTTTCAAATCCAGTGGATTCATCAAAACATGAAAACCAATTGCACTAGCATTTTATAGTGCTAATGCTACAGGGAGTTGCAGCTAGGTCTTTCTTTGTAAGAGAAAGCGGAGAAATGTCCCACAGTGTCTTTCATGCTGAAGAGTTTGTAAAAAGTTTAGAAACAAGTTTGACTGCTGATCTGTGTATGCAGATGCATGCGCACACACATGATTTGCCCAGCATTTCTGTTACAAGCTGCTAAGCACCAGCTAAGAATGACAGAGAAGATCTTGCAGAAGATGCAAAATTACACCCATGGAGGCAGATACTTGACTTGCATCAGGAGTAACTGTGTCAAGTTCAGATCCCTGAAGATAGGTTGGCATCTCCAGCCATTTGGTCACAGGTCTTCTGGAACATCCTGGCCTGTGAAAAGTTGTCCTGACTGCCTGTGTGTTGAGATGACCCGGGGAAGCTTGTCAGCTGATGCTGACAAACTGTAAGTCATTGAAACAAGCTCCTACACAACATACAGCTTTTCAACTAATTTTCTCTGCCCCTATTTCACAATTGCCACTGAGACTATAGAGACAGTAAGGGCTATAATACACCCATGAATGAAAGAAGTTTAAGTTAAATTTATCCTTAAACCTATTTGGGGAAGTATGTATGTAAACCTACATAGTAAATGTCTTTTTTTATTATTATTATTTTTAAATTTTTTTTCCCTTCCATCCCCAATCTAGTTACTTATGTAAAGCCATGGAACTGATACTACAACAGTTGTTCCATCTAAATTTGAACTGACCTCATTTTAATTACTTCTGTTTATACCGACTGCATCCAAACAACTTTTACTGTTGAAATTACCAATTACTGTGATACTTGAAGATGGGAGCTGTTGTGTCTTTTGTTCTATTATTTTTGTGAGCCAGGCTGCTGTGATGGTTGCTCTGAGGTAAACCTGCTCCAAGGCAGGCAGCCTTGGGTCTGGAATTGGTGCAATAAAACTCCTTCTCTGGTGCTAAAGATGTTGGTTCATTTTTGAAATAGAGAGCAAGAAGTCTCCACAGGTGAGAGAACTGTGGAGCAATAGTGTTCTAAATATTTTACCTTCCAGAAAAAGATATTTCTGGAGAGTGAAGGATTGCTGTGACTAATGGTGCATTCAGAGTTACTGGACTTCTTACATTTTTAGTTCCATGAGGTAATAGATCTGAAAAATAATTTAGCAGCCAGGTACTTTACCTGCAGGGCTGTGCATTGACCGTATCACAGAGCAGAAATGATAAACTAGGAATTTGAAAATAGTTACCTTTTCAAATAACCTCTAACTAGCTTTTTCCCGTGTATGAAAAAGTAGTTCAAATATATGTATTTTAAAAATCCTTGCTAGTATTTTGGAAACAACGCTCCAGTCATATTTTTAATATGTGATAGTAAAGCCTAATTTTTTTTCTGTGTATTACGGAGAATAGTTTGGGGCACTATATATGATCTACTTTTCTCCTAATTCGAAACTGGCACAAGCTCTTACATCACAATATCATAATAAATATAATTACAGTAGTGAAGTACATATAGCATATTGTTTGGTCCCTATTTGTAGGCCAGTTTGCTTTAGTGTTATAGCTACATAAACTTTACTGGCTGCTATTCCATATTATATTCCCCTTTTGACAGAAAAGATGGTATGGTAAACTGCTGTTTGACAGCTATGAAACAAGGGAATATTTGTGGCATGTTCCATGTTTAAACCCTGTATAACATATCCCCTTGTTCTTTGGCATATTTCTCATGAGAACATACTATTTCTGAAAAAGGATGTAAAGCCCACAGATTTTGCATTTTTGCTTCAATGACATTTTGCTATCTTATTGTAGCAACCCTAAAGTTCCTAAAGTATAAGTTTCTGGATCTTTGACTATATTCCTACCACTGCAGTCTGTAAAAATGCTTTTTTGGATGGTTTTCCTCTCTTTCCTGTACTTTGCCCTTCATTTTTTTTTCTTTCTACTATCAAATGACATATGTTAAACTTCATTCCACTTCTGTCAGCCTACCATCCCCCTTTTAAATCTTGTATATGGGGTTTTTTTATATTTGTCTATCTTATCTTTTATTAACTCTTGGCTATTTATGATAGAGGTTGCCCAAGTGCTTAGCTTACCAGGTTTCACCATGAGGTCTGTGACAAATTTTTAATTGAAACTATTGCAGAAATACAGTTTCACAAAGCAGTTGGATCTTATTAATCACACTGATGACCACAGGTTGGGAACCAACGTTTTGGTAAATACTGTAGGCTAACAAAATATAATTCATAATTATCAGGACATATCAGTCATTTAAGTGAGAACAAATATGAGTTGTTCCACCCTGACAGTGGTCAGAATAGTTGGGTCATGACGTCAAGCTAAGTCTGTTGATGATTTTCTTGAGACTTGATCATGTTTTGTAATCAGGCCATTCTTTCTTCCACAAACACCTAACTGATCTTTTTGTTTGTTTGTTTGCTTGTTTCCATTATAAAACTTTCACTTCCACTCAGAGGTTGTTGCTTTACATCTCTTTCTTTAGTTTCTCTCTTTTTTTTATTTTATTTTATTTTATTTTATGGAAGAATACTCCAAGACAGCTTGTGCAGTGTTAAATGTACCACATCCCTAATGGTTTCTTTCCTCCTTGTGCACCAATCCCTTTTCCCCCATTTTTGAAGGAAGTCATTTGGCCTTCTGTGTCTGGCTAGACGTAACTCATGAATGCTGCTCATCACCTTGGTTATTTCTAAGCTGGCCAGTTACATAAAGAATGTTAATTCTGGAAGCCTTGAGATATAAATTAAATAAAAATAATTTTCTGGAATACTGGTTAACAGTTGGTTGCCTTTTGATTTTTTACATCTTGAAATATGCCAAGTCTCAACTTGGGGTGATAGGGTTATAAGGGTGATAACCTGAGAAATTAGAGCAGATCTCATTGTTTCTTATGTTCTTCATACTCTTCCTGTGGTAATCAGGGAATCTGTCTTGATATATAATTCTGGATCATGCCTTTGCCCTGTCTCAGCATGTGTACAGTACATATACTTCTTAATAACAATGGGAGTCTGAGCTTGAATATGTATATTTTTGCAGTACTGTAGCATCCTGTCATCTGTCCCTTTATATAATTATTGAGTATGATCATGTATGGTTGGCTGAATGTAGTGGTTTCATGTTCACCAATTTCTGTTTCTCAAAATTAATGCAGTGATCTGAGTGTCTGCCATAATCATTTACTTTTTTTCAGCTGTGAGATGGGATTAGGAGAAAAGCAAAGCAGGCTCAAATTTAAAAAGTGTAAAGATAGGTCTATTCACAAACACTAAAATAAAAGAATGAGAATCAAAATGAAACCCTCAAAACACTTCTCCCCCCACAACTGTTCACTTTCTCACTAACAACATAAAGAGACAAAACCTGGTATTTTCAGTCAGTTTCACCACCTTAAAATAGTCTTTCATCAGTTCTTAGGAAGAGGAGCCTCTCTTGGAACTCCCATGGAGACTTTACCACAAGAAACATTTCTCTGGTGGCTCTCATGTCACGAATCTGCAGCCGCCTGGGGAATTCTGCAAACCATGAAGACCCTCCCATTTAGCAGCTTTTCCTACAACTGCATATGGGCCATGAAATTCATTGGGGTTTATTTTAAAGATGAGTGGCTCGTTTTCATCTCAAGAAACAGAGATATTTTTCTCTTTCTAGGGGCAGATCTTCATGTCGTCTTTCTCTCTGTGTTCAAGCTTCTTAGGAGAGCACAGCTACTTCAATATTTACTTAGTCCATCACAAATACCTTTGCTTACCTCTACAATTTAAATACTCTCGTCATCTCCCCAAAATGCATGGTTTTTCCACAGTTTAAAGGGATATTCTAGTCCAGTCTCCATGGCCTCGCAATACAAGTCCAGCCCAAACTAGGTAACTCCTCCATCCTCCTTCTAACTTAGGACTTTTACTTTTTCTTCACTGACTTTCATCTTACGCTGTCTCTCTCCACGTCTTAATCACGCTGTCTCTTCTCTCACTCAGAGAGAGGATTAGTGCTTGGCAAGTTTCATCTCTGCAAAGAAAGAGTTGACATTCTCCAGGTCTGTGGAGGGCATGGTGTCTCTTTCTGGGGAAGTGGCCGAAGGTGGCAGACTCAGGCTGTGCCGGGGCTGGAGCCAGGATCTCTCGTGTGGCTGGGCTTTTTCCCCCTTCCTCTGCCCGGCAGCCGCTGGAGAAGGGCGGGCTGTGCCCAGGCCGCGGTGGAAGTGCAGCATGGCAGCAGATGTTGGCAGCTACAGGGGCCCGGCCCGGCGGGGACAGGCACACCCTCCTCCCCTCCCTCTGCCCGGGATCATCGGGCTCACCCCGGCCCGGCCCAGCCCCGGGGGCCGTGCACCGGCCCTGAGACCTGTTCCGAGGCAGGAAAGTAAAAAGGAGGTTCCCCTTCTCAGATCAGCTTGTATTCACAAAGGCGCATCCAG
>VWYO01015279.1:55547-74551 GCA_013400275.1 Rhadina sibilatrix | reverse complement strand
GGAAAAGCAGGAGAAAGCAACAATTAATATGTGAAAATGATGTTTGTATCTTTATGTATCTGTCAATCTATCCTCACTTACTCATAGAAATTTTCAGGTTTCTTTAGACTAGAGAGTTTTGATCTTTCATTTATGTACCAAGCACCTAACCCAAAGTGCTACCATTGATCTGAGAGTAGTCTTTTAGCAAAATATAACATCTAAATAAATTTTGTAGTTTAAAGTATGAGAGTAAATGCAGTTATTTTTTTTCTTTTTTTTTACATTAAAGACATTGGTTTATATGCATTACAGATTTATCATCATTTTGACACGTAGTTTGCAAGATACTCTTTTTGATTTTATGAGGTGTTAATCCACCAACAATGGCCACAACAATGCTTCGAACTTTAAGTGTGACAAGTTTCCTTTTTTTTTTCTTTAATTTTTTGTCATCTAGTGTCTGTATGACCCTATGCCGTTCCATTTTTGAAGTTATTAATGAAGTGGGAAATAATAGATGTTTTTAAAAGTCTATAACAAAAGAGTGATAGTTTCTTTCCTCACAGGGATGTCTACCACACTACTTCCACAACTCAGACTAAAGGCTCTCCTTTTTATATTTTACTGTCTTCCAAATGCATAATTTACGACTTGATCTGTTTTCATTTAATCCCCTGACCAACTGACTTCCTCACTGGCTCTGTGAAGCATAACTCTGAACTTGATCTCTTTGACTCACATTCTGCATTATGTGATTTGTACATTTTTGCTATCAGGATTGTTGCATATTCCTTTTGCAGGAAAATAGATTAATTTAGACTTTATGATGGATAGGATTTAAAGTAACTGTAGAAAAATTTTTCAGATCCATCTGTTTTCAAAGAATTTAAATTGTCACTTAAAAAAAATTTGCAATGCTAACATTTGTCATGATGTTCCGAGATGAAATAGTGAACGTCATAGGTTATGGACAAGAAAGCAGACCTACCTCTAAATTTAAGCAAAATTAACTTGTAAATATGACAGCTAAAAAAATATTATGAAATTTTTGCTAGTAATAATTGAAGTTCATTTTCTTTCAACAGAAATGTTTAAATTTTAAATAAAACTAAGGAAATGAAAATATGACTTTTTGAATGTAAAAAAACAAAGTTTCTATGTTTGTCTTTGCAAACATTTTTGACAATTCAATTCTCATCACACCAAATGTGAGTGGGACTAAATTTCAGTGGCTTAATAAAAATATTTTTAGTTAAATGATATCCAAACTATAAATTATTTTTACTATCTAATTTTATTTTTTAATGTTGGGAACTGTCAAGTACTTTCTGAAAGGATTTTGTAGACATATGGTGCAGTATGCTTGTACCATTGAATGCCATCTGCTGTCTAGGCTTAAATGTACACTAATTTTACTTTTAATTCATAATGAAGAATGAATGTGACCCATGTACTGCAATTTGGCTAAGTCATTGGCAGGTGTATTTTTAAGGTATAAAACATATTTGTAATTATAAAATGGTTATTTACAAGTTCCCAGGTGAGTAAGTAGCCATTAGTATCAAATAATTGCATGCCAGCCCTTTATGCTCCCAACTACTGTACTGGGACAAAAACTGGAAAGATGAAAGTATGAGGCATTCCCTTACCAATAAACATATAAAAGTTGTACAATTTGCATTGCCTGTCAAATTTAAACCTAAGAAAGATTTTAAAGCATATGTTTAACATGTAAATGGAGATGAGAGTTGGGAACATACAGAATGTCTGAGAAGAATTAATGTGCTCACACGCTCGAATTTATCATCCTTTACACCACAAGATGACAAATTATCCAGAATAAGTCATGCTGACAACTTTGACCACAAGTTAGAAAAAAAAAAAAAAGGACAATAAACTCCAACCAACCAAAACAAACGAACAAAAAAACCAACCAAAAAACCCTCCCTTAATGATTAAGTTAATGCATCAATTGTGGATGATTCGTCAAGAATTTGATGGAGAATCACAATGGTGATCTTATTGAGATGTATGGTCATGTCTTCATTGAAAACAGTGACAGACTGAATCTTACTAATAGGAGCTGAGAGTCCCCGCGTTGTTTAGCATGGAGAAAGGGAAACTTAAAAGTACATCTTATCACTCTGCAACTACATGAAAGGAAACTGTAGCAAGGTGGGGCTCCTCATCTTCTCTCTGGTAACATGTGATGGGAGAAGATGAAAGAGTCTCAAATTGCAACAGGGGAGTTTTAGATTAGATATTAGGGGGAAAAAAAAAATCTTCACCAAAAGAGCTTTCAAGCACTGAACAGGCTGTGCAGGGAAGTGGTTCAGTCACCATCCCTTGAGATAGTTAAAGGGGGTGTAGATGTGGCACTCTAGGAACATGGTTTAGTGATAGACTTGACAGTGTCAGATTTACACTTGAATTCATGATCTTAAAGATCTTTTTCAGCCTAAATGATATAATAATAAATAATAATATTTTGATCAAATTCAACTGGACAAAAATCTTAGAATATTTAACATAAGCCATGTCTTGTTAAATTGCAATATACTTAACAAGTAAGAAATACTGCTGTTCAGGTAACTAATGGAACTTCCATAGAAATAGAAGTTTTCTGTCTTTACTATCTTGCCTGAATATTGCTTTCATTCTTCTTTCTATTGATAATTAGACTAACTTAGTCATACTCTTTTTGTTGGATTTCTGTCTGGCTTTCTGCTTTCTCCAAGTAATTTGTTCAGTCATTAGTGTCTGTGAAATTTAACAGAAGGATGTAACTTTTGAGGCTGTGCCCATGCTGCTTTTCTTAGGAGAAAATCCCATATCTTGGAAGTTATCCATTTCAGGGGAATTTCTACATTGTGGTCTCGTGGTTTGTTATATACTTCACTCGTGGCATGCCCTCATGTCAGAGGCTTAGTAAGGATGAGAGAAAAAAATGGGCAGTGTCCTGACATGTTGATAATTAACTACTGATGTGCAGCTTCTGTAATCCTCCTTACATGGAGGTTCTACCAACATCACTGAAGGGCTTGACTTTGGCCAGCAGAGAATCCATCTTGGAGCCCTCTGGAGTCATCTCTTACAGATATGTGAAAAGGTTCTGATGCCTTCTTACTGAAGACACCCCTACTGCAGTCCAGCTGCTGCCAAAACCTTGCCACCTAAACCTAATACATGTATATTGTTACCTTAGATGCTAACGCTCTGCAGCTTCACACATCTAGTATGGGTGGGGGTGTCCTTATCCTTTGCCTGCTCTGCTGCTATGCTGCTGTCAGAATTGCTGTGTGTGCCCTGCTGTTAAAATTGAATGTTTCTGTTTTCATTGTATGCACATTATATTGAGTAATTCAAAATACATCAGGCATTTCATCATCACCTGGATCTCTTCTCTTCCCAAACATTTTGTAACAGGTATGGGTAACACTCCTCATGTATGATTCACAGTGAATAGATCTCACATATACACATTACTATTGAGCAATTATCATCCATCTCAGACAGAAAACAGCAATAACAATGACAGCAACTCTTATTATTGTTGTTGTTATAATTGCTATTACTATTATTTTTATTATTATTATACTGTATACCTGTATAAGCAGCAGTATGATCCCTTACATGAACATAAGCCTGAGTTTCAACAGACGTGGATATATTTTGTTTCAGAGTTCTGTGAGAACAAAGCTGCAACCTAGAAGAATGGATGAGCCAGACCTTTGGGACATCTGTAGGTGAGATTTTGTTTGTAGCTTGCTAGGCACCTGAATACTAGCCAAGGTTAACCCATCAAAACAGAAATGGTAGTGTAAAGTGAAACAGGTTGTGCTGTAGCCAAGATATTCATGCTGTCCAAAACAGAAGGGTAATTTCTTTGAGAAGGCTCTTGTCTAATCCTGTCGACTGTATACTTACTACAGGCCAGATGACATTGGAAGTACTCCTTTTTGCATAGTTTTATTAAAAAGCACTATAGTTTGTCCACACATAAATGTGTCTGTGACATAACTAAAGTAAGGTATGTGGGTAAGTTTAGAAGACTTAAAAAAGTCCACTTCTGATTCAAATTAAAGCATTTCTACAGATATGCAATAGTTTATGCTTCACTTTTTCCATTATTTGTGTAAATACCTGTGTATGTTCCTGGAAATAAACAATTCAGGGCACCACTAGAAAACTGGTCACTAATTCTAATCTACATATAAGAAGCTGGGTGACATGAAGCTCCACCAATAACCACCAAAATAACATATAACCACCACAAAATAACCACCAAAAAGCATATATTACTTTGATTTTATGATTGAAACAATTAATTTCCTTAAATAAAGTTGATTTGTGTATTATGGAAATGGGTATTGAAGTCTTAATCCTGAGCTAAGTTTTTCCTTTACCAGAATAGAAATTGTGCTTCTGAAGCACAAATATGAGCTGGTTTGAAGAATATTATATTATAGTTTTACATATTTTATTGCATAAGAAATATTATATATATTTCTTATATAACAAAAACATTACTGAAATGTTTATTAAAAGTAAATACAACCCATTTTTCAAAAGATGAAGTAGCTAAATCTGCATTTATTCAAATCTTCTAATTTAATATTTTTGTTTATTATAACTGTCTAAGCACCATCTAAATGAAGATATTTTTTACACATAAATCCAAAGATTTATGTCTTTAACTTTAGAAGCCTGATAAATTAATAGTACTCCAGGCTCACTTTACAGTCAGAAGAAAGAAATAAAAAATCTCCAGAGGGACACACCATATAAGATCCAAATTGCTTCCTGGAGATGCTTCACTCTTTTTATTGATTACATAAAGAGCCTTGACACTTCTATAATGGGAGGATGAATCTGAACTACAATAACTAATGGTTTTCTTTAAACAGAATTAGCTGTACTGCCAGTTTTTTCTTAATTTTCTTTTTTTGATCACTATCTTGCCTTTTTTGATTACTATTTTCATCATTCCACATTTTACTACTATAAACTGAGGAAGTAACTGTGCATGTAAGTTAAGAATAGCTAGTGTCTTTTTTTGACTAAGTAGATTCATTACAAATCATAGAATCATAGAATGTTTTTAGTTGGAAGAGACATTAAAGGTCATCTAGTTCCAACTGTCCACTTCCATGAGCAGGGACACTTTTCATTAGACCAGGTTGCTCAAAACCCCATCTAACCTGGCTTTAAACACTTCCAGGGATGGGGTATTCATGACTTCACTGAGAAACTTGTCCGCTGCCCACACCTTCACAATGAAGAATTTCTTCCTAATATCTAATTCAAAACTATTCTCTTTCAAAGCCTTTCTTGCTTTTCTTGGTACCACATGCCCTTTTAGTCTCCCTTCCCTCTTTCTTGTAGCGTCCTTTCAGATTCAGGAAGGCTGCAATTAAAGCACCTTGAAGTCTTCTCATTTCCAGGTTGAACAATCCCAATTGTCTCAGACTTCCCTCACAGATGAGGTGCTACATCTCTCTAATCATCTTGGTGGCAACCCCTTCCCCTCTCCTTCCTCATCTGCTCCTTAGGAACAGCCTTTGATAGTCATAGGATTCATTCAGCCTATTTAAGTCATGGGATTCATTCCACCAAGTTTCAGTAAGGGCAACAAGCTCATAACTTTCTAGCAGCAAGGTGGCTTCCAGCTCTTCCTTCTTGCTGCTCATGCTGCATGCATTGGTGTAAAAGCACCTCAGCTGGGCTGTTGACCTCATTACCTTCCTAGAAGAACGCTCTTTATTCCTTCGAAGTATTTCCCTGGTGTTTTCCTGTTGGCTTTTTTCACTGGATGAGTCCGTGGCTCAACTCTGCTAGACTGCAAGGATGCTCTAGTGCAGCCAGAACTTTTCCGAGCCACTGGCAGAAGGCCCTCAATAGCATCCCATCCCTCTAATCTTTGTATATCATCCCACAGCTTGCCAGGGACAAACCTGATATTGTTCCACTCTCCTGTCACGCCTAGTAAAGCTCTGCCAATGATCTCTGCTGGTTTCTGAGCAAAGACTTCCCCCTCTTTCTGAGAAAGGCGAGTCCTATCTGATGACAGAATGCCTGATGCTGCACAGATCATTCCATTGTCAAAAACACAAAAACTTTGGTAGTGATACTGGCCATGGAGCCATGTATTAATGGCTCAGCCCATTTGTTTCTTCTAATATTGCTGCCTTCAATGGAAGTACAGAGGAGAATAAAGCTTGTGCCCTAGAATCCCTTATCAACCACCCCAAGGCCCTAAATTCCTTTTTGATTGCCCTCAGAATAAGTGTTGCAATTTCATCACTCACTCCCTGTGTGGATCAGTCATGGGTAGTCTGAGGGCTGCACCAGTCTAGGAATTTTTCTGTAGACATCAAATCTCTTGATCTAAATCAAACAAGCAAGTAAATATAGAAAAGTTCTTTTTCTCTATTCTTTGACTATCAATAATACACTTTTCATAGTCTATTCATCATAAATCTTTCTTGGAACATATGACCAAAGAAGTAGGTTTCCCCCCATTTGCTTACTATGTGAAAAGATGGCACATCATTTGCCACATATTTTATTTTGCATTCTATTCATTTATGTCTATGCTAATGATCTTGGTAACTTTTTTTTTTCAGAGAAGTTAATCCTTTATAACAGGTTGAGCAAAATGTTAGGATAGGGTAGACTATCTATGTATTTAGAACACATTGAGCCCTTGAAAACATCAACAGATTCAGTCCTTGTGGGCTTTGAAATTTGACTTTTTTGATCATAGGTTTTAGCTACTATATTAGCACTTTGTCTTAAACTTTACTGCCAGCCTTTCTAGTCAGCATAAAGTATTGTAACCAATACTTACCCAATGCTGCCTAGTCAACATGCCTTACATAACATTCGAGTAGTTCATTACCTTTAGTGGTTTTATTCTCAAATGTCACATGTGGAGTAAAGTATTCTTATCTTCATTTCCAAAAAAGCTACAGGACACACTTATTCATTGAGAACTTAAAACTAAATTCATCACCTAAACATGCTGGCAATTAAAGAAAAATATATTATGACAGTCTACATCTGAATAGTTTTCTATGGTTAGAGTACTTGGATAGTAGGCACCCTGAAATCTGGGATGATTCAGACTCACATCTTGAAAGAGTAGATGAACCTCTGTACTAATTAATATGCTAATACAGTACTTCTCTGTTTAATTTATATCCCCGTGAAAGGAAAAAGCATAGCTTCAGGAAGCCTGTGTCTCTGTCTTACTGATTTCACTTAATCTTACCAAAAGCCTCCAGTGCCTTTATTTTGTTAATTTATTGTATGAAATCAATTAAGTTACAGTTTTTATTATGTTATGATGTAAAGTCATGAATATTTATTATACATATGATGAAAAGTTTTGGACAGCAGAAACAAGAAAACCCAAAAGAGAGGACTGTTGGATAAAATTCAGACAAGTCTTTGCAACAGTGTAGATGTAGAGGAGAACGAAATATGAGAAGCAGAAAGCAGTTTTGAGAGGAAAATAAGACGAAATTCATGAGAATGTTGAAAACTAAGAAAAGAAAGGGGAAGTAAATGAATGAAAAAAAGAAATTCTTTTATAATGGAGATAATAGAGAAGAATGAAAAAAATTGCTAAAATCTGAAGAATTCTTAACACCATATACAGGTTTTTTTGTGTTTTGTATGTGACAATGGCATCACAGATTTGGCAAGAAGTAACTTAAAGATATGGGTCATCAGAGAGTCACAGAGATGTTGAGATTGGAAGGAACCTCTGGAAGTCATCTTGTCTGACTCCGTGCTCCAGTAGATTTACCTAGAGCAGGTATCAGTCATCATCAGTTGCAAACTTGCTGACAATATGCTCTTCCCCACTACCCACATCAATAATGGAGCTTTTAAACAGCACTGGAGCCAGTATTCAACCCTGGGATGCACAGCTACTTACTGGCCTTTCAACTATGTAACCGCCTCGCCTAGAATTAGAACTTGGCATTGTTCTAGTGATCACCGCCCTCTTGTCCCAACTTCCAGTCAGTTTACAACCTACCTGCTGATCTGGCTCATACAACAGTTTGTCTCTGAGAATCTTACAAGAGAGAGTCAAAGGCTTTACTAGAGTCCAGGTAGACAGTAACAACTCTTTCCACCTCATCAATCATGCCAGTCATTTCATTGGAAAAGGTGGTCATGAAGCCATGCAGCCCTTTATGAGCCATGTTGACTATTCTTGTTGATCTTTGTTTCCTTAATACTTTTGTTCATGTCGTACAGTGTCCATTTTGTTATCACTGTCTTTGGAGCACTGTAAAAGATAAAATTTCTTCAGTGTTTGAGTTGTTATTACCTTCAGGACATTTAAATCTTTGCTATACACTATATAATCAGAAGTAGTCATGAGATATGATAAAGTGATTATGAAGCTTAATCAATAATATTACAAAATACTTTATTTTACGAGGTTTAACATGTCCAATTCTTTTTTGTTTTGTTTTGTTTATGACTTGTGTTTCATTTTTCAGAAGTCAAAAATTGTATCACTCTGAAAGATGGTTCACCCCAGGAGAACCCCCTAATGCTATGACCATGTAGTTTGACCTTACCTTCCCCTCTCTCTCTGGCCAGTTGGCTCAGTGCCAGCTTACTGGTCCTGGACAGAGAACCTAGATAAACCCATGCTCTTCCTTGTTCAGCCTCTTTGGCCTCGGGAACCCTTCAAGAATAAAGCTTTGGAATAATCCAAGGTAAGGAGCCTCTTTTGGATCTCTTCTCCCTATCCTGAGGTCTCCCTCACCCAAAGTCCCCCAGAAACTGAGCTAGTAACCCAAAAGGGGGTCTGAGGAGGGGGAAAACATCAAAAAATAAGTTGTGGGGATATCCCTGCTTGTAAGTAAAAAGGTACAGATTTTGTGGAAAAGCATTTTTTTTACAGTGGGTGGAAGTAAATGTCTTTGACTCATAGTTTTTCTAAATTTAACAATGACAAGAATTGTACAAGACTACTTCCTAGCTTTGTTTGCAATTGCAGGGAAAAAATCCACTAATATCCTTGGCTCCTATATTTTTTGTTTGATCAAGAGTAGAGATTCCACTTGATACAGTCACTTTACCAAATAGTAAATGAAGCATTTGGACCACAGAATATTCTGAGTTGGAAGGGACCTATAAGGATCATTGGGCCAAACTCTTCACCCCACACAGGAGAATATAAAAGTTAAACTGTATGTCCTGAGAAGGACCAAAAAGATGATCACAGGAGACTGGAGAATCTCTCCTATGAAGATATGAGAGAGTTAAGACTGTTCAGCCTGAAAAAGAGAGGGCCCCAAGGAGAGTTAATAGCAGGTTATGGGGGGATGGGTGTGGGTTGGGTGTTGTACCTAGATGATCTTTAAGGTCTCTACCAAAACAAACCATTCTATGATTCGTTGAGCTAAGAGCATTGTTCAAATTCTTGAGCTCCAAGAGAGCACCACTTTCCTGAGAAGCTTGTTCTAGTACTTGACCGCCCTCTCAGTGGTGGTTCCAGACAGAGCCATAAGCCATTCCCTCACATCCTCTCACTGGACATGAGAGTTAAACAAACAAACAAACCCCAAATACATCCACTGTCTTCCCTTCATTCGTTAAATGGATAAACATTCCATAAAAGAATAATAAGTTCATAAGGCATGATTTTTACTTCGTGAACCCATGTTGTCATTGATCAATGGCTCTGCTGTCTTCCAGTGCTTTTCAATAACTCCCAGAATAATTCCATCCATACTTTTACCAAGCACAGAAGTGAATCTGAAAATCTTATAATTACCAGGATCATCCTTCTTGTCCTTGAAAATTGGAAAGATTATTTGCTGACTTTCATTTGAATGGGACCCCTCCAGATTTCCAAAGCAATATTTCCAACTCCAGAACCTTCTATCTGTTGTGTAAGTGCACTTGGCAAGGCAAAGTAGATGTCCAGAGACAGCAAAATATGTTTCCAGCAGTCAGTCATCATCTCAGAATTCTGGATACTCCTCCACCTGTTTCACTTTTTTCTTTTATCTAGGCACATCTCTCAGTCATTCTTTCTGCAGCCCTCAGACACAAGTTGAAACCTCAGGCATACTCTGAAGCCAGAAACTTGGATAGCTGCTTCCCTTGGGAGCTCTGTTTGGGCATATATACTGGGTGCTAGTACCACAGGAGGCACAGAAGACGCGACATTCTATTGTGTGGTCACCATTATTAGAGCTTCCTGTGGGGAGTTTATGTTTGGGGGCAAGACTCTGGGATCAGGCAATCTGGTTGATTGCCTGAAGTTGCAGACTCCCAGCAACTTCAGTGTTCTTCAGCAGATTGTCATCCTTGCTGCTGCTTTGTCTCTCCACATACACAGCCCAAGGGGTACAAAAACCTCCTCTGACATCCCCACCAAGGTGCATCATAATCTTCACATGCCTCTCAGAACATGGTAACTCCTGTCTGATTATCCCATGGTTTGACCTGTGATACAGGCATGATATTTGACTTCTTAAAGAGTCTGTCATCAGGATTTGTGTATCTTCTAATGATTAGGTTGCATCAGAGGGCACTATTAGTAGATAACAGAAGAAATAAATTCAAACAAAAAACAAAGCATAAAAAATCCAAACTACCAAAAGAAAACAAAGAAAAACCCAAACAAACAAAACCCCCACAAAACACAAACAAACAAGATTTTTTCATCGTCTGGTTGCTAAGACTAATTTTCGTAGTTTAACTGATGCCTTAAGATTTTAGCCTTTATATTTTTCAAATCCTGCACTGCATTAGCACATAACTCTAAACTTCCTGTAAAGTGTCAGCTACTGTCTACACATCTTGGTCAGACAAAACAATTCTTCTAGGCTTGAAACCCAAGGACACCGTAATGTCAGTTTGAGGCCCTCAAAAATATAAACAAAAGTAAATTGGGGAAGTGCAAACTGGGGGAATATGATTTCATTATCTGAAGGTTTAATTGGAGATTTAACCCCTGATATGCAAATAAACCAGACTTTTATCTGTCTCAAAAACTCATGACCATCATCCATTTTGGGTGTAGCCCCCTGGGGAGGCTTTGCCTGACCTTGTTGTACCTGAAGGCCCTTCATTAAATATGTCTACTTCTATCCATTTAGCTTTGTCTGGTCTCTGTTTCTAGGTAAGCCTGAAATAGGCATCATAACCCCAACCAACAGCCAAGCAGAGCCACAGAGCCATTTGCTCCCTCCACCAGGAACAGGATAGGGGAGAGAATCAGAAGGGTAAAAGCTAGAAAATTCTTCGGTTGAGAGTTTAGTCGGGAAAGCAAAAGCCTCACAAGCAAAGCAAAACAAAGAATTATTTCACTGCTTCGTGTGGGCAGGCAGGTGTTCAGCCATCTCCAGGGCAGCAAGGCCCCAAGACATGTAATGGTTACTTGGGAGGACAAACACCATCCCACCTCCTTTTTCCCCACAGCTTTATATATTGAGCATGGTGTCATGTAGTCTGGAATACCCCTNTGTTAAATTGTATCTCTAACTGGGAGCCTCACTGGTTTTGCTTTCAAACCAGCACAGTCAGTTTGGGTCACCTGTGCTGGCTGTATCTCCTCTAAAACCCCCATGAATCCCTAAATTCTTTGCCAGCATACTAATATGAGAAAAAGAAAAGGCCTTGGCTCTGTATAAGCCCTGCTCCACAATCAATAAAACATCTTAATATTACCAACTCTATGTTCAGCACATAACCAAAATGCAGTCCCATACAGTCACTGTAAAGCAAATAACTCTATCTCAGCCAAAACCATTACAGACACCTTTCCAATATGTGGAAGATGAAGGTTCTAGCTTCCTCAAGATAAGAAAAAAAAATCTAGCATCTCAATTCACTTCTATTAATCTACAAAGTCTACAAAGTAGTCACAAGCTTGGCTGTAGCCCTAACCACATCTAGCTTCTGTCTCTCCAGAATTGTCACGTGTGACTACAGTTAGATATTCAAGGAGCTTTCTGACTAAATAAGAAAATGTTCAATGAAATTAGACGAATACTGGGAGGTTTTGAAAAGAAGACAGACCAAATCACTATTTGGACTCAGTCATCTAAAACCCACATTAAATTGGATAGAGTTTAAGCAGTTTGAAACCTTGAGTCATTAAATGATTGAATTACTAGGTGTCATAAACACTGGCAGCTGGCCAAATTGAAAAATATGATGATAACTAGCTTTGTTCCACTTTTAACAGCTCATTACAGCATGAGAAATTAAACTGCCATATTATTCCCTGTCACAGATGGCATGCACAGGTTGAAATTAGTATTTATTAGAGTAATATAATTCCTTTTATCCATACTTTCCTTTTATCTTACGGAAAGAGGCAGGTGACTGACAATTTTTAAAAGAAAATGGCCTAAGCCTTCTCACCCTCTTCAAATGGCTATATTCAAAAAAGAAAATTCATACTTAAAGATGATATTTTAAAAATGTTTCTTAGAACAAAGTGGGAAAAACCAAAAGATTGTCATTTTTAAGTCATTTCAGTTTGAAAATAGTTGAAAGTGGCTGTCATATTTCACAAATCATAGGACTGCTGCTGAACAGTTAGAGAGCAACCATATAATTTCCTGAAAATAGAGGATGGGCTGTCAATCAATGTTCTAATTTCTTTATTTTACAAAAAATTCAGATTATGACTCATACTTTTTTTCCTGATTTGCTAGTTATTCCTTTCCAAGAAAGAGTAAGTTTGTACGAGATTTCTTGTTCCTCCTACCTTCAAAGGATATGGAGGATATTCTGTAAAAAGAGAGTAAAGGATGTTTGCAAATCAGGGAAATTATTATATGCTTATGAATTCCCTTCCTCTGTCAGTCCCCTCTCTTTTTCTTATTTTCTCAGATGATATTGCATAATTTCACTGTAGGTTAATAGTTTAGCCTATTGAAAGTTTGTCTTACAGAAACCAGCATCATAGGCAAACAATTGTCTTGGTTTGGAAAGACAGGTATCTGCCTGGGAAACTGGAGTTTCCCTGAGAATGGAGAATGTAACCCCCACCCGCCAAAAAGTATAATTTTGCAATCAAGGGCTTTCAGGCAAAGATTTTGGGAATAGGAATAACAGTTCTTTACTAAGAATATTAACAATACAAATATAGTAGAAAAAGAAAAAAACCAAAACCACCCNATTATCCGAAGGGGTCAGGCCTCTCTCCCACAGATGAAAATAGAATACACATATTTGGCTCTACAACCCAGGACAACAATATAAAATATAACAATATAAATCTTATACCCATAGTTAATGTATACATTATAGCTAATTTACATAAAATATTATGTTACAGTTTAAATATATTATGGACAGAAGAAATTAAATATGCAATGCTGTAGACAAAATCGGTAGATTTTAAAATGCATTCATTGAACCTTGTGATTAAGATATTTCATTGGGTTTACATGACAAGGTTTTGGTAGCATGGGGGGTTTACGAGAAGAAATGAGGAGCTGTCCCCTCGTCAGATACAGTCTCTTCCATCTGGCTCCAAAATAGACTGGCTACTGACCAAAGGTGAGCCAACCAGTGATACTGGTGGTGCCCCTGCAATACCATATTCAAGAAAATATAAAACACTCCGCAGCAGCTGTGAGAAATATGAATGTGTAAATGTGAGAGAAACAGCCCCTTCAGATACCAAGGCCAGTGAAGGCAGGGGAGGAGATGCTCCAGGTAGGAAAAGCAAAGATTCTTCTGCAGCCCTTGGAGAAGACCATAAATTGTCCCTCAGCAGTCCATGAGATTGTGATGGAGTAAATATCCATCTACCTGCAGCCCGTGTAGGACTCCATACTGGAGTAGGTGAATACATCCTGAAGTAAACTGCAATCCATGGCGAGGTGGTGACAGAGCAGGCTCCTTAGGGAAGAAGATAGAATTGTTAGGTGTGAAGTGGAGCAGAGGAAGAAGGAAAGGGTTGAAGGAAGGTAGATTTAGCTTTATTTTTCACTATCCTATTCTTTTAACATTAATTGCCAATAAATTAGATTAATTTCCCCAGGTGAAGATGATTTTGCCCTTGAGAGCAATTGGTGAGTGATCTCCCTGTTGCTTTTAATCACAGCTTGTACGTGTGTCTTGATAAGAGAGAATGATGAAGGGTCTTAGTGGGCACCTAGAACAGCAAAGGACAATCCTCCCCACACTTTTTCAAATAAAAAATTTGTTTTATCTGTGATGGATCTCAAATCTAAATTACCATGAAGTTAAAAGTCTGTCGTACTATTACATGGACTAATATGAAACCTTACTTAATATGTGATGTTAGTTCTGTAATAAGTCTTTTGTTATCAGACAAAAAAAGTTCCCAAATAAAGTAAACTAAAATTTCCTCCTTTAGTAATTCAGGTGGGGGGGTTTTGTGTGTTTTTTTTGTTTTGTTTTGTTTTTGGGTTTTGTTTGTTTGTTTGTTTTGGGTGTTTTTTTTTTTTTTTTTTTTTTTTTTTTTTTTTTTTTTCCCCTCAGGGCTAGAAGAAGGCAGAGAATTTTTTATTGTAAGTTTTAGAAATTATACATAGACAACATGAGATTAGTATCTGAGCTATACTTAAGGCCATGAGTTAGATGGCACCCTTTCTCATGAATTAATGCAAACTCTGCTTGTTATAAACAAGATGAAAATAATCAGCATAGCTGAAGTATAAAGCTGTTGGTTTTGAAAATAATAATAATAATAATAATAATAATAATAATAATATTTTACAGCTGTATAGTTCTTTTATTCATGAAGATTGGTCCTATTGAAATGGAATTGTTATCTTAAACTGCAGAGGAGCTTTTAGGCTACTCTATTTTCACATAGTTCTGTTTTTGAGACTGATGTTTTCAAGACTGATGTTTTCCCCTCTCAATGAAGGCTGATTTTTTCCTCCTCTTCACTGACGGGTGTTGGGATCAATTGATCTCCAGACTGGTGCCAGCAATGTTGCAGGGGTGCCTGTGTCCAGTCCCATCCTCAGTGCTGTGGGGAGTTTGTCTCCTGGATGGGCCCCTTGGACCTGCATTATGACCTGTCTCTGGCCTCAGCTCTGGACTCACCTCTATCCCATTCTCTGACAGGCTACTCTCAGCCTCACTTGGGCCCTGGTCCTTTACTTAGGTCCTGTAGGAATTCACCCTGGTCAGTGAAGACAATATGTCTTGGGTTGCAGTATGTAACTAAGAATGTATATTCCATTTTCCATCTGTTGAAACCGGTAGGAGAGGATTGTTTGGGTTTGGGTTTTTTGTTTGTTTGTTTTGTTTTCCTTTATCTCTTAGATAACCCATTCTTCATAACTCCAGGGAGGAGGGGGCGGGTGCCTTCTGGTAATGAACCAGCTGTTAAAACCAGGTGGGGCAGTGTTCCTTATCTCTTTCATGACCCATCCTCCCTCGAGGGGGATGCCTTCTGTTAATGGGCCATTAAGGCTCTCCACATGACTGATACAATTACATCATTCCATTGTGAGATGCTCCACCCTGGGAGCCAAGTGGCTGGAGCCAAGCATTTCTACCTCCATAAAACCTGTAATTCAGAACACCAGGTATCCTGGATGCCAGAGGAAGATTGGACCTGTCTTGTCACCACTGAACCCTTTCTGCAGGATCATCTCTACTCCAATGTTACTCCAGGAGGATTTTTTTGGACTGCTTCCAACACCCTGACCAACAGGGTGTTGGGTTGTATCTCTGACTCTGTCAGGGTTTCTAAGATTTTTGTTTCCTTGTTTACTTGTTTTTTGTTACTACTACATTTGTATTTAATATTCCTAGTAAAGAACTATTATTGGTATTCCCATATCTTTGTCTGAAAGCCCCTAATTGCAAAATTATAATAATTTGGAGGGAGGGGGTTTGCATTCTCCTTTCCAAGGGCAGCTCCAGCTTTCCCTGGCAGATACCTGTCTTTCTAAACCAAGACACAATACCTGTGTTGGGTCACCCTCAGCTCCCATCTAATTACTGCCCTTGGAGCAGCCATGTTTTGCACCACTTAACAAAAGGAAAGGAAGAAATGTGTATCTTTGTGATGGATTAGAAAGAACACAGTCAAAAACCATGCAATAACTCTTTTCTTCATGCTGAAGAGTTTCTGGGTTTTACAGAGCAGCGTACAAGTTCCCTGTGGAAAAATGACTCAAGAAAATAGAAAGAAGATAAATAAATAAATGTATAAATGCAGGTAATTTTTATAGGTAGGTGTCATGTGTTAGTTGAAATGCTTACAAATTTTTGTACTATATTGTATTGTCCCTGCAGCAAAATAAGGTGAACCCAGGAAAATAGGTTATGTCCTCTGATACAACAAGCTAACTCTTGAGACCGAGGTGGTTTGCTCAGATGAGCTCAAGAAATAATAGAAGGAGATCAGCAATACCCCAAAAGTTGTATTTGAACAGACCACTATTTAGAACAATATCAGTGTTACTAAAAAAGGAGCAAGGGGGAATGCAGAAAATCATAAAGAAACATCCAGAGAACAGAACAGCTTTGTCTTCTGGTTAACATACTCAACTTCTTGTAAAAAGGGCTTAAAGGAAAGTCTCTCAAAGGACAAGAAATTGTGGTTTCAATGTTCTTCTCTGGAAAGTGGTAACATATGCCTATGTACTGGTGATATCTGCCAAAAGACAGAAACAATTTTGATTTGGTCATCAAGCTTATACATATTTAGGTTTGAAATGCAAGCAAGCTACAACAACCACATTCAAAAGTTATTGGCTTTTAGCAACACCTGAACATTCCGCCAGTAAATAACAGTGATGAATTTTGTGATGCCTGGTTTGCAGTTAATGATTTCATAGTAGTAACAGAAACTGTTGAAAAAAAATATAGGACACTATCTGTAGGACGCTGGATAAAAAATGCTTGCTGGCAAGAGCTTCCTTTGGTTGTTGAAAGAATATTTTTATGTATAAAAATAAATTGAAGGATATTCCATATGTCAACAACACTGAAATTCATTTGCTGATTAGGAAAAAAGATAATACTAACACCATTTTATGAGTTAACCAATGAGAAATGCAACAGAAATTGTGGCATATTGAATCTGAATGAAATCATCAATGCAATAGAGAAAGGAAACACAGATGTTGATGACCATCATGGGAAAATTACTAACTCCAAACAGGAAAAGGAAAATTACCCTGATTTTTTAGACAAATCAGGAATGGAGCAGATAGGCACCTGAAAATGCAAATACATGTTTCTGTCTGTAGATGTCTATTTGGACCTGGTCATAGTCAGTGTCCAAATCTGATCTATAGCAGTGATCATATTCCACTTAGATTCCAGGCCTTTCCAGGATTACCAAAAGCCAGAAATTTTTATGTCTCTTATGCTTAATTTTGAAGAAAAAAAGTGTGAATTACAGGAAAGTTATGAAGCTCACAGGGAAGGTGATAAAGAAAGTGTAGGAAAGGGTAAAACATTTTCAAATTTCAGGAGTTTTCAAAAGATACTGTAGTAGAGGTTTAAAAGGATAAAGTCTAAAAAACATGTTGAGGACATCATTCTTGCTAAATAGCAGGGAAGAAAAGTTAATAAATTCAAGTAAAAAGAAAATCATAAAAGTTCTTAAAACCTGACAGGTTAAATTTGAAAACACAGTCAGTACAGAAAGAAGCTGAAGAAATACTAGAAGAATTCATTAAAAATAACAGTAAGTCATTCTTCAAGTTTATCAAGTGAACAAAGCTTGATGGAAACTTTTTAAGGTCAGTAGATGATCAAAACCTGAGAAGAGTGTTCAGAGAAGATAATGTCAGAGCTGGAAGACATAAGGATTTCTCTTCCATCTTTACTCACAACGAAAAAGACAGAATTTTTCACCACTTTGGCATGTTTTTTCCTTTTTCTTTTCTATGTTGAGAAGGGTTGCATCCCAGATTTTTCTGGTCAGTAATTTATCAGGAAAAGAAAAGTGAAAAGAAGCAGCTTTCTGCAAACAAACGGCATTTACTCCAAATCCTATAGGAAGTGAAGGATTAAATACCTGAATAATTAATTGCATTTATTACTGCACACCCATAAAAGAAGCACAGAGAAAGAATGGCAGATGGAGGACCCCAAATAATTCATTGCTCTGGCTGCTTCTAAGCTTACTGCAGAAGTCATAAACCTGTCAAAGACCAATCTTAATAATCCCAGACAAATCCTAGAGGAAAAGAGGCAGGTGTGAACCCAAATTCCCCAGACTCCCAGGAGAAGGAGGGAATCAAAAGCAGTGCTGCAGAGAAGGACTTAATGATACTGCTGGATGAAAATTTGGACATTATGCTGTTATGTGGACTTGCAGCCCAGAAAGGCAACCACCCTGGGCATCACAAAAAGCAGTGTGACAAGCAGGTCAAGGGAGATGATTATACCCATCTACTCCTCTCCTGTGAGATCCTACTTGGAATATTTTATCTAGCTCTGGGGCTTCCAACAAAAGAAGATCATGGACTTATTTGAGTAGGCCAAGAAGAGGGGCACAAAAGTGATTGGGAGGCTGGAACATCTTACTTATGTAGAAAGGCTGAGAGAACAAGGTTTTTATAACCTGGAGAAAAGAAAGCTCTGAGGAGAACTCATTGAAGGCTAACTGAAGCCTTTCAATACTTAAGGGAAACTTGTAAGAAAAGAAGAAAGACTTTTTACCTGTACTCACAGAATGAGAGACAATTGCTTTAAAATGATTATGATTAAGTTTAAATTTGACATAAGAAATGATTTGTTTACAATGAAGGTGGAGAAATACTGGAACAAGCTGGCCAGTGAAGCTATAGATGCCACGTCACTGGAGTTGTTTGAGGTCAGTTTGTATGGGGCTTTGAGTAATCTGACAGTGCCAGGTGTGCCTGCTTTTGCTTGGGAGTTTGCACTAGATGACTTTTCAAGGTCCTCGGCAACCCAATAATGAATCTGATTCTATGATTCATGTGTCTGACTGTTCAGCAAAAGCCCAAAAGTTACAAAAACTGCTAATTACTGAAGTGAAAAAAAAAAAAAAAAAAAAA
>VWYO01015279.1:17617-31710 GCA_013400275.1 Rhadina sibilatrix | reverse complement strand
TTTTTTTTTTTTTTTTTTTTTTTTTTTTTTTTTTTTTTTAATAGGATCAGGTTAAATAGAATTTCTAAATTTTATCTGGAGAAAAGTAAACTGACTTTTCTGAGTTTTCCAAAATGACCTGTTTTTCTTTCCTTTCACCCCATAAAGTTCAGAGGTTTTGAGGTCAGAACAATGATATTTACTGTTCTTAAACTAGGAGACAGACTAGGTCACATCTGTATATAATCTACAAGGTCCTGCTTGGCTGCTACATGAACATTTTGGGAAAGGAACTTAAAAAATCTTCCATGTCTTTGTCCCTGGTACCTGTTAGATAATCAGAAAATAAATCAAAATGCTATTTCTTAATGGAAAACTATTTGACTGGCAAACTGTCATCAATTCTGTTCTCAGTGCTCTATTTCTGTTTCTGCCCAGATGTATTTGTGAAATTCATCTCCCTTGTGTATATTGACATGACAGGGCATCGGGGCTCCAATGAAGCAGTAACTGAGTATCATGTCAGTAATTTGACAGATCAAGGACTCTCCAAGGACTCTCTAATGAAGAATGTGCCATTCATTTTTCTCACATATGCATACTCATATTAGCATGTTCAAACTTCCTGTGTATTCTCTCTTAGTAATGATGTTAGTTTATTCTGTGTAGATTTCAAGTTGTTGTTAAAACTAAATCAAGATTTGCCTGAAGTACAATTTCAGACAAAATAATATAATAATTTGTGTTAGAGATTAAAACATCTTTTCTAAGCAATGTTTCTTTTTAAAATAAACCAAATTATTAATGTAGCAAGTGTAGCTTTACAAATAATAAATAATTTAACCTATGTCAATGAAAACATGCAGCTTTAGAACAAAAGGTCAAACATTCAGCTAAACTCTACCTTTGCTTTTCAGCAGGCAAATTTACTTCATTAGAAATTGTTATCAAAGACTATAGTTTCAGGGATTTTCCTACAATCAAAGACAGAATTTATCCCTCAGTTCATAACTCTGATGCACCTACAGCTGCAGAAAATATTCAATATCATGTTGAACTACCATTACGTGGGTGCAGGAGTATGCCTTTCTATGCAGTCGTACAGCCCATGCAGTATGAGATACAACCAATGCCATAGCTTATTGAGGTCTTGTCCACCCTACAGGTCAGTTCCCAAAATAGAAGTTTTCCATCCTTCGTAAGTTTGTGTTTTTCACAGTTTCTCACTTGAAAGTTCCAGCTCATAGGATTCAGGCCTTGCAGTAAAATTGTTAGCCCAAGTTCATTACAAGTTTTTTTTATGTCACACATTTTAGGGCAATCATAGCCTGACAGAGTTTAATCTTCACTGAAGTATCTGCTTCCTTGCTCTTAATAAATGAAGAGGAATGGCTGTTGGCTTCCAGACATTCTAACACTTATATTAGCTTAGTTTTGCAATAAAAATATGGATATTCTCCTAAGACTTTTAAATATTGTGAAAGATCCAGTTCAAAAGTATGACTATAATGCTGTTGCCCTAAAATATGTAGTAATAGATACAATAAAAACAGTAAGACCTTGTTAGATGAATTCTATGCAGTGTTCTTATTGAAGTAGTGTGTCTTGAATACATATCTTCTTTAAAAGTGTAACAATGATTATGTGTAGCTATCATTCATTATACATGTAAATTGAGCTGTTAATGTATATATATTTAAAACAACCCCCACAAAACAAAATAATGTTATGTTACCTCTCATAACATTCTGTTGTTTCAGAGAATTTTTTTCTCACTTCTGATTTCTCTGTGGTACACACAGTGTAAAGTACATAAGCACAACATGCATTATGGGCATTTCACTTGAAAATGTAATACACCAATTTTCTCTTTGGAAGAAGGAAGGATTCTGGTATGGTTTCAGATTCTCCTCCAGTGTAGTTATATGTTCTTCACAGTGTCCCTGAGTCTCCTCTCTCATGCATAAATGGAATGTTCCTGATATTTTCTGACATTGTACAAAGAATCTATAATGTCAAGAGGACTAAGCAATTTTAGAGTGAGGAGATTTAATGTGAAAGCTTCTTGGAAAAGTAACTACATGCATCCAAGGCAAGAATGATTGATGAGAAGAGGTATTATATTGTCTAATATTTTAAAATGTGTGATATGCTATTAGTAAGGACTTGGCATATCAACAACAAAGAGGGTTACAGGGATTTGAAGATCTATTAGTTAGATTTGGATCTTCTTCCCCAAAAGGAATGTAATGAGAACTATGCACATAACTATCTTAGAGGACTGCTGGGTCTCTCTGTGTATGGAATTATCTTGTAAAAAATACATCATATTGGGTTTGCATAGATTTTGATAGCTGGAGGAGCTACATGGGTGGCTGCTGTGACAATCTGGCCTTGAACCCTTCCAGAGATGAGGCATCCACAAATTCTCTGGGCAAGCTGTTCCAGTGTCTCACTAACCTCGCAATAATGATTTGTTTCCTGATACCTATTCTAACCCTACTCTATATCAGTTTAAAGTGGTTCCCTTTTGCCCTATCCCTGTAGGCCCACATGAAATGTCCCTCCTCATCTTTCCTGTTGGCTCCCTTTTGGTCCCTTTTGGTACTGGAATGCTGCTATAGGATCTCCCCAGAGCTTTCTCTTCTCTGGGCTGAGCAATCTCAGCTCTTTCAGCCTCTTGTGTTGTAGTAAAGTGTTTTCTTCATATGCCCTTTTATTTTTTCTTTTTGCCTTTTTTTTTGTTTTTGCAGACTGACAGAATCACTGGCTTCCACAGATTACGTTGACTTAGGCTATACTTCCTATGTTTTCAGGCTTGTGATGTTTTTAATCCTATGCCTCAGGTTTTTTTCAGCAGTTCTTTAACCATGTGAATAGAACAAGAATCCCTATTTTTTTAAGAGGAAAGATTGTATTCTGAGATGTGTTTTCAAGATTGTATTCTGAGATGTGTTTTCAAGAGATGTTCCACTGTGACCCTTGAGTTATGCTAATTTGATTGAATTTTTTGTTTTGTTACTTTTTATTTTTACAAGTCTTAATAAAACTTTTTATGGGAAATTAAATGCAGCTTTCAACATTTTCTTTAGAAATAGAGATGTATTTTACTCAGAAAGTAAATATGAACAATAGAGCATACTACCCATAAATGGAAAATTATTTTCCCAGCAGATTCTTACAAAAATATGAACAGAAGCCTGGCTCTTGTTGTTCATATAACTTCTTACATTCGCCCTTCTTTATTGCTTTAATTATACCAATGAATGACATGGAAACATTGAACAAATGCTGAACTTCAGAAACTGTCTAAGCACAGAATATTAACAGAAAGCCCAGTATTACCAATTATTATTTGTCACTACTGTTTTAGTACTTCATGGCAAATGCAGTAATTTGTCAATTTTTTACGGGAACCAAAATGAACTTGATGAAGACCAGCCTTATTTTATGTCGTTCTGTGACTCAACATCTATACGTATGAATTGAAGGACAGAGAAAAAAAATTAATTAAAACAAAACAAAAAAACACCACACAGTGAGAAGCACAACCTAAGACTTTATATACTTTAGTAAATACCATCCAAGTACAAAATGTTCTGAACATAGATCAAATTAAGTAACTAAGATACATGAGCTTGACGCTCATTTTGGGTACATTTATTAAAGATCAGCTTCTTCCTCAGGCCAGTAGACAAATAAAAAAGATTGAGAATTTTGTAACATTTCTGATACTATGACTCACAAAATTAAATTTACTAAATTATTTTTTCCTTGAGTTGTCAGCATATGTATTTAAATTGTCTGAAACTTGCAAAGGATAAAATGAATTGCTTAAAATAGGTATGAAATTGTGTCCACTGAGGTTCTACAACACCACCATTATTAGATTTAGCTTTAGTTAACTTGTTATTCAGGCAGAACTGGAAATAAAATCACATACTGTTAAATTGGTTGAGTCTTACAAGGTCATTGATGCAAATTTAAGGGGCTTAGAGATATCGTAAATATGAGTAGCAACAGCAAAATGAGATTAAACCTTGGAGAGGCAGCATAATATTTCCAGGGAAAAAAAAAATTAAAAGAAGGACAGATCATTCTGCTGAGGTTTTATGGGCCTGGAGTGCTGGTCAACTGCAGTTAAATGTGAGTCAGCAGAGTGCCCAGTTGTTCAAGAAGGCCAGCGTTATCGTGGTCTGTCTGTATCAGGAGCAGTGTGGCCAACACAAACAGAGCAGTGATTGTCCCCCATGTACTTTGCACTGGAGGGGGCAAACCTTGAATCCTGTGTTCTGGGCCCCTCTCTGCAAGAAAGACATTGAGGTGCTGGAGCAAGTCCAGAAAAAGGCAGAAAAGCTGGTGAAGGGTCTGGAGCTCATGCTCTATGAAAAGGTGCTGAAGAAACTGGGGATGGCCGCTTGGGGAAAAGGAGGCTCAGGGAGGGTGTTACACACACCCTTGTTAGTCTACAACTACCTGAAAGGAGGATGTAGCAAGGTCAGGGGTGGCCTCTTCTCCCAGGTGATAAGCGATATGACGAGAGGAAATGGCTTCAAGTTGTGCCAGAGAAGGTTTAGATTGGATATTAGGATAGAATTCTTCACTGACAAGGTGATCAGGCATTGAAACAGGTTGCCCAGAGAAATGATTGATTCACCATATCTGGAAGAGTTAAAAAAACATGTGAATGTGGCAGTCAGAGATGTGAGTTAGTGATGAATGTGGTAGTGCTGGCTTAATGGGTGGCCTCCATGATTTTAAGGGTATTTTCCAACATTAATTATTCTATGATTTTATTATTGCAGTATTGGCCAATTTTGGGCATTACACTCCTTGGGATGTTCAGAAAACATGAAAAATAAACTAAGGTGCTAGAGAAACTAACTTATTACAAGATTATAGGGATTAATAATATATATTTCCAACCAAGCCTGAAGATTACCCCATAAGTTTTCTTTATATATTTGCTGTGTTATGTTTATTCATATAATTGTTTTACAGGAGGTGAAAAGCAAAGGACACATCTTGACTACAATTATGTTCTCATTGTGCAATATACATTTTATATATAACTAAACATATATCTTCAACTTGCAGCATTAAATGAATAAACATGAATGATTAAACAGTGACAAGAGAATGAAATTATCTAAGGAATTTTATGTGAAAGTTGTGGTTAAGATGTCTGCTTATCACATGACCTATGGGACAACATCTATTATAAACATGGAAATGTTGGTACTAGATGTTGTATCATAGCTCATGTGAGAAAGAACTTCAGGAACTTGAGGAAATGGTCTCAGGGAGGTTTAGATTAGATATTCGGGGGGAAAAAATTGTGGACAGGCTTGCAAAACATTGGAACAGACTGCCTGGGAAAATAGTGGGGTCATCACCTCTGGAAGTGTTGAAAAAATATGCAGATATGGTATGTGAAGACAGGGTCCAATGGTGAAGGAGGTGATGATGCTAGTTTGATGGTTGGACTTGATGATGGTAAAGGTCTTTTGCAACCTTAACAATTCTATGAGTCTATGAACATTGCTGCTCCCTTTCACAAGAAGATTCTGCTCATAATTGCAGCTATGCACGTGATTTTGAGTAAATATCTTTATGCAAATACATTTGGAAAAAAAACTATGTGTTTATTTTTTAATAACAGTTTTTTAAAAATTTAACCTACTGAATTTAGTGGGGGGGCTTGAGTACAACTACATATAGAGATATGCTAGAGAGTTAAATTCCAGTCGTACAGCATCCACACCTCGTCTACATGTGATTCAAGAAAAAGCTGGACCCATGGACACCCTATAACTCTTTATTTCTATGGAAAGAAATCTAGGCATGGGTCACATGGAATCACACTGGAATAATCTTCAAGAAGTGTTCATTAAGAATAATGAGATTCCACTCTCCCTGCGCATACTTTGTATACTAAAGCAGATGACTACAAAGGTAGTCTGAAATGACTGGTCTATGAAAATGACAAAATATGTGAAAGAAATCAAGATGTTAAAAATTTAGTCCTCTTGGCCTCTTCACTTTTAACTGGAGAACTGTTAGGCAATACCTGAAGACATTTTTTATTTGATTTTTACCTTCCTTTTAAAATATTTTTCAGAAAGTTTGAAGCAGCAGGTAAAACAGAGCATCCTACAAAAGAAGCTTTTGAAAAAAACATTTAAGAGCTTGTCAAATGCAGCTATTCAGTCTATTCTCAGCAATATATTGAAACTGAAGGCAGATACCACATCAATTACAGGGTTTTATATTCTTTCTTACACATGAACTTTCCCTATCATTTTTTCCAAGGACTGCTAAGACTTAGGTTTTAACCACAGACTTCCATTTCAAGGAAGGCATTTAGACAAGCAGAGTGGTGAAAGAGAGTTTTAGACTATGTCATTCCTAGAATAAACCTCTTCAGAGAGGAAAAAATGCAGCATATCCACTAGTGTGGATCATTATTTTACTTGTACAAATAGGCAGCTGGTGTCAGAGAGTGTCTCTGACTGACAGTGTCTTTTTTGGCATATTTTTTCCCTTTATGGCAACAGCTTAAAACCAGAATGACTACTGTTCCAGAGTGTGTGGTGGGAAGCTGAACAAAGGAGAGGAGAGTTAGAACAAGGAACTGGAGCTGGCTCATCCCATAGTGACAGAGAAATTTCTGTAAGAAGCAGTGAACAGATAAGCCAAACCTCAGAGATCATAGGAAAGAGCCTTCTGACAAAGTAAAGAAAACGTCTGCTGTTTGCTAATGGCTTGGCTGAAAGTGAGGCAAGAAGTAGGATGTGCCTGCAACGATGCAGTCAGCAGGGGCAGATTGCTTATAATGCTTTTTATAGTCTTTTATTTTAGAAAATAAAGTCTAGTATTGAAAATTCAGCTTAAGAAGTATAGGCAGGTGTTACAGTGAGTTGTCAAGGTTACTGAATTTGTTGCTAGGAGTTTGATGCTAGAGCTGGGCTTTCCATACTCTTAAGTTCTGGAGCTATTTGTGTGTTTCTCTTTCCAGCCAGTTGACTTCATGGTAGCCCTCCCCCTGGCAGATGAAACAAAGGGCTATGATTTTGTTCATCAGGGAAGTCCTTGGTCTGTCAGTCTATTGTGACGGGCAGCAGTCACAGAGCTGCAAATACAAAAAGACACTCAGTACTCACTTGACAATGAGATAAACATCAAAAATTTTGGTCTTTAAATAGCAATATTTATATTTTTTAGGCTATACTTTAAAAAAAAAAAACTTTCAAATTACTCTTAATTAGGAGCGCAATCACCTAAGAAAAGCCCAAAAATCATTTGACGGAAGCTGTACATTTTTTACATGGAACAAAAGTTGTCAGGGGAAAAAAACAAAACAAAACAAAAAACCAAAACCACAAGAGAGAGAAATAATTCATCTTTGTAATCTGCCTTCAGCAACTCAACTGGAGTGGTAAATGTTTACACTAGAATAACTGTGGCAAATGGAAACCCTGCTTTTAAGAATTCTGATGTATTCCCAGAGACTTTCAAAATGATACTTCTGTCATTAGAGCTCAGATATTTGAAAGTTTTTTTCAAAGGCTTCTTTCTTCCTTTTTTTTCTCCTTCATTTTTTTAAATCTCTTTTTTATCTTTCTTCCTTCCGCCTACACTTCCCTCCCACCTCTGAAGTCTTCTTTGAGCTTTAACATAAAATGAAATTGAGTAAAGGAACTCAATGCAAAGCCTTTCTTTAATCTCTTCGCAGCTGTTACAACCTGTTACAAGTTTAAAGTGAAAAATTCAAATCTATGGTGAAAGACTGGGAAACTTCTTACATTTACAGGTTACATCAAATTCTGTCATTGATTCCCACCATCATCATCATCATCAATCTGTGTTACTTAAGATCTGATCTCTGGTGTTCACCAGGCTTTCATTACAAACAAGTTTTGGATAATAAACAAAATCAACTGTTTGTTATTCTTCACATATATTCCTCAAATTTTGTTGACACAAAAAAAGTGTATGCTTTGCTGTTACCTCCCATACTGTCACCAGCAAAATCAATCATGCTGCAAGTGGCTTGTTTCTGACCTCAGATTTTCAACAGCTCTTGCATCTCGAAATAAGGTAAATTCAACAGGAACATCTCTTAATCATTCCTGGTAACTTGTCACACTGCCTGCCTGCTGCAGTCTTGAATCAATCTGTGGGAAGCTCCAAGAATCTTCTTTCCCCATGTTGGACAGATCCAATGCCTGTCAGCTCCAGGACAGATCTGCTGCTAGCCAAGGCCAAGCCAATCGAGAAAGATAATAACACCTATGTGATAACACATTTAAGAAGGAGAAAAAGATATTGTGCTATTTTAATTGTGGTCAGTGAAGAGCAGATTGTGAATACTGGAGAAGCTCAGCTCTGCAGACACCAAGGTCAGTGAAGAAGGAGGAAGAAGAGGTGATTAAGGCACTGGAGATGAGATTCCTCTGAAGCCTGTGGTGAAGACCATGGTGAAGCAGCTGTGCCCCTGCAGCCCATGGAAGAGACTCATGCCAGAGGAGTTTGATTGTCAAAGGAGGCAGTGAACCTATGAGAAGCCTGAAGAAGGCTCCTGTATGGGGCTTGAAGACCTGTGGAGAGAGGAGCCCAAACTAGAATAAATTTCCTGGTGAGATATGTGAGCCTGTGGTGGACCTATCCTGGAGCAGGCTGTGCCTACACCCTGTGGAAAAGTTAACTGTGCTGGCAGTTTGGGGAGAGCTACTGGCCATGGGAGGGACTCACACTGGAAAAGTGTGTGGCGTGGGAGGAACCCCATCCTGGAGCAGGAGAAGGACTCTTCTCCCTGAGCAGCGGCAGGAGTAATGTGTGATGAAATTATTATAATCCCCATTCCCATAGCTGTGGGGGAAGAAGATCGAGCCTGGATAAGAGGGAGGGGTAGGGGAAAGTTGCTTTTTAGAATTATTTTATTTCTCATTATCCTTCTCTGCTTCTAGTTAGTAATAAATGCATTTAATTTTCTCAATTTAAATTTGTTTTGCCCATGATGGTATTTGGTGTGTGACCTTTCCTGGTCTTTATCTCAACTCATGAACTTTTGTTATAATTTTCTTCCCTGTCCAGACGAGAAGGGGGAAGGTGGAGAGGTTTTGGTGGGTGCCTGGCATCCAGAAAGGGTCAACCCACTACAGAGATATCTGGAGGGAATGACAGATTTGAAGTTTACTTCTAGCTAACAAGAAATCCTTTCATAAAGACTGACTGCCTTTTCTACTTGCAGGTGTGCAAGCCTTCGATCAATGTCTCAGTTGTTTCAGTCATTAGAAGAGAAACAGCAAAATTATGTACGCTGGAAGAGGTGTATGGAGGTGTCCAACACCATAGGGACAATTTTCAAGTTAGTTCAAGTTTCAGAATTAGATCAAGTTACTCACTATGCTGTCTACTTGAGTTTTGATTTAATGTAACTGAATGTAGGTATTCCACAACTTCTGTGAAACTGTTTTCCAATAGTTAGCTAGCTACCATCATTTTAAAAAACAATATATATCTTACGTGACTGCAGTTTCTCTTTCTGGAATTTGTATCTTTTTGCTGTTGTTCTTTTGCATATACTTCCCGTTAGACCGTTGTAGGCAATATAAGATCCTGCTTTAACTTTCTCCTCTGAAGTCTGAATAAATCCATTTGTGTCCACTTCTCATTATAAATGATGACTTGCAGCTCTCTAAAGATCTGAGCCTCTTTCAATCACACTTCCTCCAGTCTGCTGATATCTTTCTCATACAGGCTACACCCCCATATGGGACACAGTGCTCCATATGTGTTCTCAAAAATGCTGCATTGATTGGAATAACCACTTCACTCAATCTGCTGTATATGTTCTTGATGGTACATTCCAGGATGCAATTGGCCTTTGCTGTGTGGGTACAAACATATTTTTGTTAAGCTGGTTGTCCAGCAGGCCCCAATGCTATTTTCTGTGGCATGGCTTTCTGTGCTGTTGCATAGGTTTATTCTATTAACCTTGGGGGCTCTGTAAGTGACTGACTATTGGCTATACTTCAAACCATTGACCCTGCCTTTTGAGCCCAGGTCCTTCTGTGAATTTTCCACATCGTTTACACTTTTGCTCTGTGTCTTACAGTACTTCCATGCTGTTGCTAGCTGAACAATTCATGGTTGCTAAGGAATGTGCTTCTCTCTGTGGGAAAGAGTATAATCACTTTTCTTTATTCTCTTTTATTACAGCAACCTATTTGGTCATGCTGTTTTTCTCTTTACATCCTCTGAGCTATACTTCTCCTTGTCTGCTTACCTTTGACGACAGGAGTTGGGACTTCATAAGGAGGAAGATGCGATTATTTTTCTCTCTCATCTTTTGTCACTATATAGAAAAAAACCCTTTTTTTCATAAAACTCAAGATCCTCACCTCTACTTCTTCACTGTGTGGGATGAAGTTGGTGATCAGAGGTTCTATTGCCTACTGAGTTGAGTTATGTGGGTTGTTCTTTAAGTGAGGAAACAACCCAGGGATATTGGTCAGAAATACTGCCTTAGACATAAGTCTGTGATGGTAAATTATAGCTGAATATATCTTATTTCAGTGAAGAAGTATGGTTTCTGATTGTGACAGTGTTCATGCAAACCTGGGCCCCTAATCTTGGACAGAAAGAGATGGATAAAGAAAAATCAGTGATGGTTTGGACACATTGCAAGCAGCATTACTGGTGGATGATACTTAGTCGGTATCATTCCAAATATATTAAATTATTTCTTCATTTAAATTGAGCAGAATCTGATAAATCTGTCTTTATACTGAAAGTGCTTGAGAAGTAACTGAATTTTTACAAGAAATAAAGTCTTTGCAAGGTCAACTCCTAGTCTGATAGGAATGATAATCAGCTATTTTGGATGCTTGCTCCATTTAGTTAAATTTCATCAAATGCATTTTTGATTCTCATTCAAGAATTTGTTCTAGGTCCTTGTCTACTTAAATTTTCCATGTTTTTTTTTACACTGCTGAGGAGAGATTGAAAGAGAATTTGAGTGTAATACGAAACTACCCAAAGTCCCTATGATGAGATATTTTGGAAGAAGGTATTCCTTGGCTCAGAGGGATTTATTAATTTTATGAGATCTAGCCATGGCCTCAGGGTGGACATACTGAGACATAACAGGGGATTGATATAACAAAAGTGTTGCATGAACCCATTTTCAAGGTGTAGGACGCACTTACATTCTCAGAGAAAGAGGACCCGTGAGGTACCAGCGAGATCTCAAAGCAAATTCCTTGCTTGTTTTAAACACATGATTTGCTCCATTTGTCTAAGTCTTTTAAGTGGGGAGTCTTAAAGAGGGGAACTAGAAGTGGTTCCAGTTTTCTTTTCTCACTAGAATGTAGCCATTGTTCTTGGAATCCTTGTCACAAAAAAGATAAAATTCCATTTTATAAATCTGAAAATCTCATCTACCTGCCATGGAAACCCTGTATTACTCTGGAACTACATCCTTCACAGATTAAAGAGCTGGTAAATTTCTTTGAGTATAGACAGGATGTCCTCCTAGCTCTACCTTCCATCAGAATCTATTTTCTTAAAAGGAGGATGATTTTTCCTGAAATTGAGTAATGACACAGTCAAGAGCAATAGATTGATACTGTTTCTCTTTCCTATATACAGAACTGCTCAGCTCATTGTGATTTCGGTAGCTTTATGAGTCTTTTCGAATTCTGCTATTAATTATAAAATGGCAGAGGGTTTAGAGGTAAGACATTTGACTTCAAAATGGCATAAGGAAAAGTTGAAGTTTAAATTTTATATTCATGGTGGTTCTATATGAAAGAAAGAGAAAAAAAAAGAAAAAGAAAAAAAGAAAACAAAAGAACCTCCACAGAAACCTGAACCACCAAACCCAACAGACTAATAATGGTGAGAATGAGAGGAAATCTAACAAAAGGGAGACATAAATATGAAAATGGAAACATGAAGTTTTCATCTGCTAAGTATTCAGAAATTATTCAGTAGACCCCTCAAAAAAAGAATGTTTGTAACAGACAGAAGAAAAATCTGATCTGAATTTAGTAGTGGCCATACTTTGAGTAGGAGGATGGACTAGATAGAAATTTTCAATCTGAATAATTCTGCAACTCCATGACTTATGGTATTTGTAAATATTCAAACAAAAGATGAATCCCAGTTAAATGGAAAATCATTCACCTGAAAGATCAGGAAATGCCATAATCAGAAAATATTTCAGAGCAAGAAGGCAACTGACAGTAGAGGGGAATAGGAATGATGTCATTTCACATCTTTTTGCCTTTGGGAGAGATCTGTACTTTACCAACATCTACCTTTTGGCCTCACTAAAAAGCTCATTGCATTCCAGGAATAATGTAAAGATCATGGCTATGTGCTTAGTCAAATGGACAATGCAGCTGAAACATCAAGTTACATTGTTGAAACGGGAGGCTTAAAATCCTTTTTAGTAAAAATGCAGGAAATAAATGCACACTGCTTTATCATTGACAGTGTTAAAAGATGGTATAAAATTATCACCTTATGTGTTCTTGATACATAAAACAATGCCAAAGGAACAGCTGCCTACTGGAATAGTTGTCAAATGTCAAACCCAGGACGAATATCTACAAATTTAGCAAAGGATTCCCTGAATATCATTTGGAGTAGTGTATGTCTGCTACTAAGAGAAAAAGAAATACTTGTCCTAGAAACATTCAAATATTATCTGTTGACAGCAGTGAAGATTGCTGCTAGAGAAGGGAACTCTGATCTTGTCACACTAGGAAGAAAGATGCTAAAGCTATGAATTCTTTATACAATAGACCATTCCAGTTTTACAATCAAAATGGATTTTGGCATCAGTTCATGCTTTAACCCCTTCAAGGGAAATGAAAGTGCCTTGTGCCAAACAGTTTTGTCATTGGATTAAAAGGAAGAGAGAAGACAAAGTTATAGCAAAAGACATTAAGAAAGGCTGTTTTTCAAATCCCATAGATGGAAGTGAAGATAACTTTTATGAATTAGAAGTAGAGAATGATGAAGACATTGGAGCTGGCAAAAAAAGTTGAAGATTATAATCACAACATGGGAGATAATGAAGAGATGTGGTAAGTAAAACCTTAAAGGCAATAACAATAAAATATGAGAGAAGAAATTGACTTCATGGCCAGTCATTAATGAAAATTTGCTTTCTGTTATTTCAGGGTAACAGATAGCTAATAAAACCTTTTTGTTCATTACTATTTTTTTTCAGGAGTTGATAGAGCTAGCACAGTGTGCTTTATGTAGTACTACCCTACAGCAGTATTTTGGGCCATTACAATGCAACGTGACAAATTCTATGCTAGCATTTCTAGAACCAAATTTATTATCTCATGACATGAGGGCTCCACATCATGAAAGATATATACTCTCCAACATTTATCCTTCAATTTTTGTAAATATTTTAGGAAATTTATACACAGGATTGTCTAATAAAAATAGTTATTTTTTCTCCTAACTACATTATTTAACATTTGGCCAATAACTTTGTTCCCATGTAAACTAATGTACAGCAAAAACCAGTGGAATCCTCCCCAAAGGTTAGAGCTCTGTCGTGCTGACACAAAATATAAACTGTGTGGCACTGTGTAAATAAGCTCTTAATATACCTCTTCAAATTTTTGCTTGTTTGTTTTGTTTTCATTTTCTTATGTTCCTATTATATAATCAGATACCAATATCACTCAATAAATACAGTTCAAACTGTTCTGAATTTGGAAAAAAAAAATCTGTAGTTTATAATCATAATATAATAGTTTATAATCACAATATAATCATAGAATGGTTTGGGTTTGAAGAAACCTTAAAGATTGTCTAATTCCAATCCCCCTGCCATGAATATCTTCCACTCATCCAGGTTGCTCGGACTCCCATCCAAGCTGATCTTGTCCTCTCCTAGGGTCAGGAAATTCACAACTTCTCTTGGAAATCTATTCCAGTGCCTCACTACCCCACAGTAAGAACTTCTTCCTAATGTCAAATTAAAACCTACTCTTCTTCAGTTTAAAACCATTGTCCAGTCACTACATGCCCTTGTAAAAAGTCTTTTTTTTTTTTTTTTTTTTTTTTTTTTTTTTTTT
>VWYO01015279.1:0-17580 GCA_013400275.1 Rhadina sibilatrix | reverse complement strand
TTCTTTTTTTCTTTTTTCTTTTTCTGGAAGGTGCTGTAAGGCTTTGTTAGAGCTTTCCTCTCTCCAGGTTGAACAACCCAACTCTCTCAGCCTGTCTGCATGTGAGAGCTGTTTCTGTCTTCTGATCACCTCTGCCTGCCTCCTCTGGACTCTCTCCAATAGCTCTGTGTTTTGTGGGGAACCCCAGAGCTTGATGTAATCCAGGTAGGTTGTCACAAGAGCAGAGTAGAGGGAGGACATCACTTCTCTTAAATTAAAATCAACTGCCCAACACTAAAAGATAATTTTTATTACTGTAATTATGAGCTAATTGCATGATAGTCTTGATTTATCTGTTAGTTATTTGTAGGATTTCAGGATTTCTTTTTTTCCTATAAATAATCTTCTCAAGTTCCTTTCTTGTGAAAAAAGTGCTAGTTTGAGACTCTGTATACACTTCTTTGTTTCATCTTCCAAATTAAAAGTTTATTTTAGACACTTCATTTAAACTATTTGGATTTTCTTTTTTATTCTTGGTTGTTTTAGTTAAAAATTAATCATGCAATCATAACTAGGATGTATTTTCTGGCAGCACTGTTCTCATTTGTGCTCAAGTGTGGTGACAGAGGGTAGATTTATTTAAAATGAAAAAGACAAACAAATTGCAGTTTTCCAATGCACAACAGGAGCATGATGTAATAGATGGGTGAGAAAAAAGAGAATGCTTAGGAGAAACCTTAAGCTATAATCATTATGTTTATAGAAAATTTTGCTCTGTCAAGGCAGAACATAATACTCACTAAAATGAAAAGACCTTGCTTTTACTATAGGTGATGTAAGTATTTCATCTGCAGTTGTTTTTCAGATAATATATATATTTACCCATAAAAGGGAAAGAGAGAAAAATTTTGTCAAAAGAGAAACTATTTTGATAATAAAGACTTGCCACTGCTGCATAATGGCTATGATTAAGTTCAATATTTTTTAAACAGCCTGGGAAGATCTGGCTTCCTCACACTCATTTAATGTGGTTTGATTTGTGGTAATTTTTGTTGTTTTGTTGGGGGATGTTTTCATGCTGCATTAAAAACTCAGAGAGAAAGAAAAGAATTAACTTAGAGAGGAGCTTTTGAATTGGATTAATTTGTCAGCCATCATAATTTTCTCCTATGTTCATCTCCCCTTGTTCTAACAGCCAGTCTTTACCTGATTAAAAGCAGCATCCCTCCAGCTATATTTTCATTTTGTTTTGTATCCTTCCCTGTGTTTATGGAAAACAGCTTCTGTTTTACTTTATTTAAATAAGAACCTGATTATGTTCTGAGAGATGTGGGATCATTTTTTCTACTACATCATTTACTACTAATTGACCTGTTTGTAAGACAACAACCTAATAATGCCATCAGATATGTTATCATTCCTTTAATTCAGATGGAGAAGCACATATTAAAACTATTAACTCATATACTCAGAGGCATCCATGAGTGTTGGAGTGCGTACCTGGTTCTGGCCCAGCTCGATGGTCAGCCTGGGCTCCCGGCTGCTTTGGCACGCTCCCACAACACAGTCCTGTGTGGGTCTTGGCTTACGCAGTTAGCTTACACTGTCATGGCTGGGGTAACAAAAGAGGGGACTCTCTCGTGGCTTTCAGGGGGCAGAGGCTTTATTCAGGGGGAGAAGGTCAGGGGACCCCCAGCCTCGGGCTGAAGCCTTCGGAGAGAGACCCCGAGCCTGAGCTGAAGGGAGGTTTTGTACTACATATTTTGGGGTGGGTACAAAATCACAAAAACCAATAAAACAATCCAAACACTTCATGCCACATTGAGTCACATACATTTTAACAAATCCAACACAGGTTTGGGGGTGGTCTGAGAAGAGGCTAGCTAGGCTAGTGGCTAAAACTCTTGGACTTCAAAGATAAGGATTTATGATGGACAAAGGGGAAATTATGCATAACTGGAGGGATGAGACAAGAAAGAACCAATAAAAAAGTCTCCAGGCAGAGGCTGTAATTGTCCTAGAAACTGCTATCAAACTACAAGAAAGATACATCCTAAAACAAAAGGCCTTTCTAACGTTGTGCAAACTCTGCTAAACTTAACAATAACACTCTTCATACTGTATTCATAACTAAAGCTTCTAAATCATTTTTTGCAGACTCACACATGGGGGCTGTGGTCAGCTTTTGTAGGAACTCAGTTCTATTTGTACCGAGTATTATTTCTTAGACTCAAGTCAGACATGGGATTTGGTGTCAGTTGTTACTTGGATGAGCACAGACTAGATATTTGGTTCACTTTTCCTCTGTAGATGGCAAAGGTTCTTCAAGATGGTGAAAAAGCTGAGTTAATTTGGGGTTCTTTGATTTTTTCTTCATTCATAATTGAAATTATTGTAGTTATTTTATCTTAACTACTGTAAAACTACTTCTTTATCAGCTTGACTTAAATTTTGTCTTCTAGAGCCACACTGGTTCTGTGGATGGTTGGAATGTCAAAATGTCCAGTCAATCTCCTCTGAATATTTTCTCACTAAATTTAGCATTCCAAAAGCCCCATGTCTGAAAATAATAATAATAATAATAATAACAATAATAATTAATAATAATAATAAAAGAATACATATTACTGGATCAACAGATTTTGTGTTCTGCACCAAATAGCGGTAATCGTGCAAAACTACTTGAGAGGGGCAGTAAGCAGCCCTGATGATTGATTTGATATAATGTGATATGATTGTATGATATGAGATGAGTTCCTCCTCCAAGTGATAGAGGAGCCAGTAAGGAGAGGTGTTATGCTGGACTTCATTCTCACCAACAAAAGAGACTGGTGAGCAATGTTCAACCATGCAAGGATGGAGCTCAAGATCCTTAGGGCAGCAAGGAGTGCACACAGAAAGTCACTACCTTGGAGTCAGTATGCAAGATTTTATCAGCTTCAGGGATCTGCTTGGTATAATAACTTGTGATAAAGCCCTAGAGAGGAGTCCAGGAAAGCTGGCTTCAAGGGTTCAAGGATCTCCTCCTCCTGGTTAGGGAGTGATGTATTCCACTGAAGAGGAAGCTGGGTAAAAGTGACAGGAGGCCTACACGGATGAACAAGGAGTTCCTTGACAAGGAGGAACACAAAAACATAAAAGGAAGCCTAAATTAAGGTAGAAGCAGAGAGAAATACTGAGAAATTTTTCTGAGCAGAGAGTGATCAAGATGGGAAAGCTAAAGCCCTGATAGAATTTTATCTGGAAGGGATGTCAACAGCAACAAGAAAAGTTTCTGTAGATGTGTTGGTGACAAAAGAAAGGCTTGGGAAGATATGGCCCTTTTCTGGAAGGAAACATGAGATCTGATTACCTGACACATGGAGAAAGCTGAAGTGCTCAATGAGTTTTTTGCCTGTCATCACCAGAAAATGTTCCAGCCACAACATCTGAGAAAGCAAAGGAAGGGACTCAGAGAATGATGAACTAACCATTGTAGAAGACCAGGTTTGAGACCATCTAAGGGACCTGAAATTACACAAGTCCATAGGACTTGTTAAGATACATCTGCATGTCCTAAGGGAACCGGCAGAGGAAGTGACTAAGACATTTTCCATCATGTTTGAGAAATCATTACGCTCCAGTGAAATTTCCACTGATTAGAAAAGGCTAATTTTTAAAAAAGAAAATAAGGAACACCTGTGGAACCACAGGTTTTCTCACCTCTATGACTGTAAAGGTAACGGAGCAGATCCTCCTGGAAACTGTTCTAAGGCACATAGAAAAGAAGGAGGTGACAGGTGATATGGCTTCATTAAGAACAAATAATGCCTTGTGGTTTTCTATGATTGTGTTATAGAGCTGGTAGATGAGAAAAGAGCCACTGATGTCATATACCTGGAATTGCGAAAAGCACAATGTGATTGTATTCCAAAAACATTGGTATATCAAGGAATGGATCCAATTTAGATACTAAAATAAGTACCAACAATTTAATAACAGATTAACTATGCCTTTTAATTCAGCAATAGTTCTTAATTTGGAAAGAATATTGTAGAAATCTCGGTGTCCACAAATATTCATAATCAGTTAGTTGTGGAAACATTTAATTTTATTTACAATATTTTTTTTCTTGAGGATAAAAGGTCTAAGTCTTCTATGAGTATTTGCCATACTGATAGAGAGGAAAATGAAACTTATGTTCTACCAACTTTTTCTTTCTGAAATCTTTAATGATTGTCACCTGAATTATACTCCAGAAGCTGTTTTTTATCCTAGTTTTATTTTCTATATTGTCTTAAAATTTTCTACAGCCTAAAATCAAGAGGGGCAGATCTTTTATTGCAGTTTTCTGAATGCACTTTTACTTGAATCTCTTCCTGTTATTTATAACATGATTTATTAGATGTTTGCATTATCACCTTCAAATAACATCTTTGACCCTATTGTATGACTCTACATTAATCATTTGTCAGCAGAACTGCAGCTGTGTACAGAATTGTATTTTTTTTTATCCTTAATATTGAAACATATTGTGGTTCATAGTTTGTTACTGAAGTGCAGTAATACATGAAAACACATTGGCATACATATTCATTTTAATTTCAAGAGATGAAATGCTGATCTCCAGACCTATGCATCCAAAGTAGTAAGAGAAGTTCTACTTCTTGTTGATTAATTTATGATTATTTACAGATAATTGATACCAAATTAAATATAGAATACATTTACTTCAGTATAGTTTCTAATTGTCTTGATGTTGGTTCACACGACTACTGTAAGAATTCAAAGAAAACACAGTATCTGGAAGAGGTAAGTGTATGTGTTTATACAAATATTTGAAGTCTATGTGTTCTCATTTTGACAAAAACAAACAAGACAAAGATGTTGTGCTAAAACTTCAAAATGACCATACTGCCACTGTTAAACTTGAAAAGTTATTTTCTTTAATAAATAAAATGTGACAAGTTTTTTTAAGATGATTTTTTTTTACATTTTAAAACAATTGAATTTTTAAACTGTTTGCTCAGCATTTTCTTATAAAGCAAACCTTTGCAAAATTGACCTATGTAACTATTCCTCCATCCTTAGGATAAACAGCTCTTCAGCTACATCTTTACATCTCTGCCACTCACAAAACTATTTTCTTTCAATCTGTGTTTTACTTAACAAAATTATACAAAACTTACAAGTTCATGCTACTTAATACATATTTATCTTAAAGCGTGCTTCTGCTGTAGATCTTGCTTCCTAAATCTCAGCTGCATTAGAAATTCATAAAATCTTCAATCTACTCAACATTCTGCTTCAGTCTATTTAAATGATCCTGCAATTTCTAAAACTTTTGCTTTTTTGATAAATCATGTAATTTAAACAAATAATTTACATCTGTAAATATACTACAGTAAAATATTTTGAGTAATTTTCTGGGTGCATAAATAATATTTGCTAAGATCAAGTCAATAAAATGTTGGCTATAGCATGAGATACAGAAATCTTGTTCTCAGTGGAGTAAAGTTTTCTGTGTTAAATCGTCTCCATTGCAAGTCATCACCTTTCCTCATTATTCTCGTTCTTTCCTCTCTCTTACAGTACTGTATTTGTCCCCTTAGTCTTTCTCCACCTACCACCACATGCAAAGATCTAACAACAGCTGGACAGCAGGTTAAAGATTATAAAGCTGTGTACTTAATGGCCAAGAGAAGAAAAACAAAACAAACAAACAAACAAACAAAACCCCCACAAAAACAAAACAACAAAAAAAGAAACACACACAAAAAAAACAAACCACGATTTCAAAACAAAGCATTCCCTCAGTGGTACTGTTAACTTGGATCTATTACACCTACCCAGCTGACAGTTTTAAGAAACTTGAAGAAGCTTAGTAGCTTCTTTGGAATATTTACCCTTTTTGAAACATGACTGGACAAGATCCTCTAAAACTTTCTCTTAAAGAAATTAGTAACAAATGTATCTTTTCCATTCAGCTGAATACTTGTTACAATGAAATTTATCTGAAAATAATTAATTCTGTGATATAGAATCAGTTTGATTATGATTAAAATTATTAAAAGGAAGTCAAAGAATAATAAACATTTTTATTTTTGAGGTTACCTATATTGATAAATACTACTTTACAAGAAATTTTAAAAAAATATTTTTGGAGATACATTTCGGAGATTCCTGAAGGAATAGGAATACTTTTTCTCCTATTTCTGCCATGAATGATAACAAGACTCCCAGTATAAGAATACTTCATTCCTATAACAGGTTTTGGATGGACTCCAAATAACTTGTCTTTTTTACATGGTAAGATTTACATGCACATCCACACACAAAGTTCTGGAATTCATAAAATAATTTTACATGCTTTATGGGAAGTCTTTACATAAGCAATTGCCCACAGTGAATGAGTTGAGAGAGTTGATGGATAGTTTCACAGATTTAACACCTGGTTATAATTTGTGTCTGGGATTTTAAGACATTTAGGTTCATATTGCTAAATAAAGTACTTCCATATTTAGTGTGAAGAATTCACTTTTGGAATCAGTAAAATAATAATTTTTGTAATCAGGCCTGATGAGTTTGAATAAACATAAATTGTGAAAATGCAAGGTATTTCTTCTCCCAAAAACTCTTCTGAATGACCTCTGCAGTGGACACATCAATTAATTCAGCTGAGTGTTAGGGAGACAGCAGTTTCTGGGGTAAATTCCAGTATCTGATTTTATTTATTTGATTCGCCAGGTAGTAGCCTATAAATAAGGTACAGTTTTGTTGACCTGACATTTTCTAATAAAAGTACTTTACAAAAAACAAGCAAAGAATCTAAAGCCAAATTAATAAAAATTACCTTTTTTCTAGTGTGTCTCTTCTTTGCAAAAACCAATGCAACATCACATTTCACCTATCCCATATGTATGTATGTGTTTTTAGATACACAGGTTGGGATCAAGTAGTTTTTGTTTCTTCTTTCTAGAAGTAAATTATTCAGGTTTTGCTACTACTAAGACTAGTAGTCTCACCCAGCTACAGGACAGAAAGGTCCATTTTTCATAATGTTACTTTGAAGTTTAAATTTAAAATCATAATTATCTCAACAGCATTTGCATTTTTGTACCAGGTGTTCACATTCAGTTTATTTCACAGGAAATACTGAAATACTGTTTTCTGTTAAAAGAGAGAGAGGGGGAGAGAAAAAAGGCTGATGGTTTCAGTCAAACCTACACTGCTGAAGATTTTTCTTAAGGAAAGTCACTTTACATGTATAACACAGTGATAGCTCTTTTGCTAGTATTGTTGCCTCTTATTTGCCAGCACTTCTGCCCTTTTCCTATTTTTTGTAATAGCTTTTATTTAACTTTAAGGGACCAAGTAATACATATGAAGAAAGTTTAAGAAACAGCAAGTATCATACATCCCCATTGAACACATGCTGCAGCTAATATTGGTATATCATAAGCAAAACCAAGCACAAATATTTTGAATATTCAAAATTTTGATATTTTGAATTTCCGATGAAAGNTTCTTGCTCGTTGCCCTTTCTACAATGTGCAAAGTGAATCAGTGTTACAGGAAGTTACAGGTTTATTAAAAAAAAAAAAAAAAGAAAAAAGAAAAAAAGAGGAATAATCTGCTACAGTGGAGATGATGCTCACTGCAGGATGTTCATCTGGACACTCCATACTTCTACTGGCAGCTGTCTGATGGGGAAAGTTTTTCTTTTCTCTTTCTCTCTCTCCCATATGTGCTCTCTCCCTCTGCTTACAGCTCTATCTTTTGTTTTGAAAATCCTGAAAAGTAGCTGGAGTGCTGGAGTAGACATATGACAACCATTATCAAACACTCTAATCTGTCTTTTGTGAACTAGTCAACATAATTTGTGAAACATTTCTCTTTCATGTCAATAGAATTATAAAAGCTGCTGAGCTGGAAGGGGTCCATAAGGATCATTATGGCCAACTTCTGGCTCCAAAAATCACACCATGCACCTGAGACCATTGTCTGAGCACTTCTTGAACTCTGTCAGGCTGGTTCTGTGACCACTTCCCTGGGGAAGCTATTCGAGGACCTCACCACCCTCCAGGTGAAAAGGCTTTTCCTAATACTCAACCTAAAGCTTTCCTGACAGCTTCACAGTGTTCCCCTGGGTTCTGTCATCGGTTACCAGGGAGAAGAGATCAGTGCCTGCTCTTCCTCTTCCCCTCATGAGGAAGTTGTAACTGCAATAGGGTCTCCCGTCCCCCAGGCTGACAGAGAAAGTGACCTCAGCTACTCCTCATTTGGCTTCTTCTCAAGGCCCTTCACCACCTTTGTAACCCTCTTTGGATGCCCTTTGATAGCTTATTATCTTTTTTTACACCACAACACAGGGACAAGACGGAGCCATTTCACTCACCTGGCAGTCCAGGCTGATATGACAGGATTATGTTGTCTGACAGAAAGTATATCCCACGTGTCACAGAAGAAACCAACCACAAATACTCAATGTTCATGACTACTATCAGAGCCGGAATCTCATTTATTCCTACGGTAATGTGCTAAGGTTTACTTGACTGGAATATTCTGTATACATCTTCATCTCACGGTCTCTCTTCAGAAGTGAAGAAGGTTGATCCTTTACAAGCCTGAGCAATACCCTGTATATTGGGCTTGCTACAGTCTTCATATTTTATCTATGAGGACCACTACTTTGGTTGAAGGAATGGTAGGAAGAAAGGGGCAGGTCCCTGTATCACTCTGGTACTTGAAAGAAATTATCAAAGAAATTGAGAGATAATAGTGGCATGAAGAAATTCTCAGCCTTACAGCTATCATAAATAGTCACAATATTTGCAAAAAATAAGCTAAAAACAATTATGATTAACTATCCCAGGAAATTTTATAAGGTATTTTTATAGCAATTCTTATCTAAAGTAATTAAAAGGCCAGCTACCAGGAAGGGATGATATCAGTCTAATTATTTTGTATTTATGGCCAAATATTATAACATTTTCTTGCACTTCTCTGTGTTTATATAGCTAAGAAATGAGAAGGTTCCTGCACACAGTTTATTGAGATCAGTTGCACTTGACCACAAAGAAGATAATAAGAGAGTGCTCTCTCTCCATCTCCATGTGAAGTGCTTAATTAGGCTTAGATGAAAAGTTGGAAATTTTTGCATCATAATAGGAAAAATTGGTGTACAGTAAGTTTGGTACAATCAAAACTCTCATGCAGCAATTACTGATGTTAAGAAAGATTTAATATTGTTGAGTTTCATTTAAAAACAAAATACATAATATTAAATAAAACAAATGGTTTCCTTTAGTCTAAAACAAAGAAAAAAACATTCAACACTATGTCAAATGTTTGTTATTAGCAGCCATGAAAAATACAGTATTGCAAATTATCACACTTGGCCTGCCTCATTAAAAATAATAGTTGAAATTTAAGTGTAAAAATTCAAAATTTCTTAGCACTTCAAAATAAATATGACATATATTAGGAATTCTAATGTACTGTTCCATGCAAAAGACAAAAGTGTGTTAGATAGAAGGGAGTATTCACTGTCACAGATTATACATACCTCTAGCTGAGGGGAAAACAAAGACTGTCTCTTTTTACAGAGCCATTCAGTAAAAACAAATCATATAGAGAAGTCAATTCCTGGCTCTAAATATATGTTTTTGAAAGAAAATTCTGTTATAATTGAGTATGTACATTAGTGTGATGATGGAAAAGGGGAAATGGCACCATTTTGCTACAATAAAGTTCCTCAGTAATTTTGTAGATGTAGGACATTTATGTAAATTTTAAACAATGATTCTTTTCAGATTCACAGTATTATTTACAAAATATTGAACAAGATAATTCTATGTTTCCTTAGCTACAGCATGTCAGTAGTTGTTAGAGTACAATTAATACACTGTTTCAAATTTGCTGCATGTAATTTAATTTGCTTTCATTAGCATAAAAAACCAAACAACCCCCAAAACAAACTCAAGCCAAACCCAAAGCAAAACAGCAGAAACAAATAAAAACCCCTCTCTTCCCAAACCCAGGCTTTTTTCCAGGAAGCTGTGACAGATGAGAACTATCATTAAACATACCATTAGTAACCTGGGGGAAAAAAAAACAAAAACAAAAACACAACAATTCAAGCAACCAACCAACCAAACAAACCAGCTTAATTTGTTTTCCCTTTAAGGGAAAATGAGCAAGCAAGGACATTGTCAAGCACAAAAATTGTCTCAACATTTTAGTCCTATGCTTAATTTAATCTTTTGTCACTGCATTTGCACATATGTTAGTCCACCAGAGATATATTTGTTGTTTCTCCACATTGATTTATGTTCATTTCACTCTTTCCCACTCTTTTCAGCTATATAGCTGCCATAAAATGTTATAAAATCTTACAGAGAGGTTCTAAAATAGATTGATTATACTTTAAGACATAGTTTCATCTAAATATACCTAGTCATCTTTAGTGAGATTTCCTTGTGTTTTTTACTTTTATCATGATGCCTCTGACATATTTTGGATATAGAGCCATATGACCATAGGATAATTCAGCTGGGAAAGTATCTCATGAAGTTTTTAGTCCATCTTGATGCAAGTGCTGAATTCAGAGCTGCTTACTCTGATCTGTTCAGCTCTGCTCATGCTACATCCAGTCAGGTCCTAAAAATAACCATTGTTAGAATATTTTACAGCAAATTGCTCTACTATTTTGTTATCCTATTGGGAATTTTCTCTTCATTGTACCCAAAGTAAATTCTTTATTTTCCAACGTAAGTCCATTATCTCTTGTCTTTTCATCACACACGGGTATGAAGAGCCTGGGTCCACTTCCTTGCAGGCACTGGGGATGGGATGTTCAGTCCTCCCCTACAGACATATCTTCTCCAGGCTGAATGATCTCTGAGCCATCATGCTCTTCTGACAAGGCAAGAGATTCAGCCCAATACAAACCCTGTGGTATCACCTAATAATCAGTGCCCATGAAGCCCAACCACCCAGTTACCTGTTTTATTCCTCTAATTCTCCACTCATCCAGAACATGATGAGTATCTCCATTTGGATAATGGTTTAATGTGGGTAAAAAACTTCAGATCCGTCAAAATGCTAGAGTAATTAGTTTAAATTTATTTCAGAGGGGTGTTTTTTTGTGTGGTTTGGATTTTTGTTTCTTTGGTTTGTTTGGTTTTTTCCCTAGTAAAAGCTCTATATTAATCATTCCACCAGAGGTTTTATATTGCTACTTTTAAGAACTGAGTCCATATAATTGTGAAGGAACTGACAGGGTAAAAATGAAATGCAAATTCATAAGTCTACATAGGGCAAAGAATGACTTATTGAATTACTTACCTCTCTATGCATTAAGAGGTGATACTGATGAGAAATAGATCACTAAACCACACAATTATTTCATTCCTTTTCATCCTTCTCAGAAAAACAGAAAAATGGAAAAAAGGTATGATAAGATCAAACAAATCTCAATTTTACACAAAAGTCTAAATTTTGACTTATCTCTGAGAAGAAAGGGCATTTATTTATATGATGTAATCTTGTTTAGATGTTAAAGAGTATATCTAGCCAAAGTTCTTGTTTATGAGGTTATTTTTTGTTAAGTTCCCCAACTACTAAACCCAACATTATTATCAATTTTAATAAACTGTTAATTAAATATACAGTAGAGGAAATACACATAGAGAAAACCAATTAAGTTACCTGGTGTTGCAGCTAACAGTGACAATACTGTAGTTCTAGCTATCCTCTGTCATGACTATATCAGAAGCCAAAGTTTTAAACTTGCTGTGATGACTGGAAGAATTTCTCTCTCTTTAAAAATCCTCTCTTTGAAGAACAAAAGAAGGATTGAAAACCTCAATCTTTTAAATCAATGTTTCTGTTCACATTTATGATTTCTGTGTCTGAGATGTCTATTTATTTACCTAAATGTCAAACATAAGAAAATATACCTATTCTGAAACACTGAGTTATCGTAACAAAAAAGATCTGATTCTGTATAAATCCTGACTTTGTTCTTAAACTTTTAATGTCCTTTTTCTTTTAATATTATATTTTTTATTGTACTAAACTGTTGAAGTTTGCTTTAAATAATTCTTTCCCTATTTGTTTTCTCTGCAAAGTGAATATATTTGTCCTTGGTAATATTTATTCATAATGGAGTTCTAATATGTGATGTTAATGGCAATTCACTTATGGAATGCATTAGAACATCAAAATAACAAAGTTAACAAACTGAAAGTATTTTTCTAAAATATATTTGAGTACACTCTTGGCAATACCTATATTATTTAATTTCTGTTTTCTTTTAGTGAAATATGATATTAGAAAAAGAAGGAAAAAGCACAATGAATAAATGAAAAAAATATTTTAATAGAATTTATCTAATAACTTTCTAGATCCTGTTAACACTGTACTATTGGAAAACATTAGATGAATTTAAAGGACTATTATGTTTTAGAAATTGCAACAAATTAATAAATATATATAATTAAATAGAGGAATTATAATTTAGATAATAAGAATGGGCACACAATACTTGTTGCACATGATTTTTCCAATCAAACCAAAATCCTTAAAATACAGTTTGATAGACGATGATATTCTTTTGGCCTCCTACATAATCTCATTTATCATGTAAATAAGTTGACAGTAGGATCCAAAAAATTTGTATCACACTCCAATATGAATGTCATTTTCAAAGGCTATGAAAACTCTAGTACACAAAATCACTATTCACTACAGAACAACTGATTTTTAAAACTAAGTAAACAGTAAAATTATGCACTCTAAATTATATGCACAAAAAACCCATTATCATTTATTTATTCATGAAAGCTGTTGTCTCATCAGAAACATGACCTCAAACCTGTATTTTGCCAAGGTGTGTTAAAGTTTGCTGAAGCCCCAAAGAGGAATAGATAATATTGCCAGGACCAAAAAGATTGAAACATGTTGAAGTGTTTGCAAGCGTTTGATATACCTAACAATTTTTTGCAACCCCTTCAACTTTTCTGTGTGCATTAGACACCAAGAAATTGCTTCCCTGTCATAAAATAATAATTTCTGTACAGTGCAATGATGCTGTTAAAATGTACATAACACCAAACAAATGATGGAGAACTAAATGTTTAATCTACTGAGTTAGAAACTTGTTTAAAAGATGGAATGAAATATGGAAATAGCTGAGGTTAACTTTTCTATCATGAAAAATCACTGAATCTTTTGAAGATTTTGATTACTCTAGAAGTTGCCCTTTACTCTACATTGAAACCAAACCCCTTAGTTTGCAGTTCTTCCTCTCTCTCTTCCCTAATGGAGCGTCATTTCTATAATAAGAAATCAGATCACCAAATCTAATGTTTGTATATTTAGGGATTTTCTTCAAAAGTGCCTCATCCTGGCAACACTTGCCTTGTTAAATCTAACAAATGCACAGACGAATGCTCTGACTCCAGTCATAGTATTGCTGTTGAAGATGACTTGCAGTTTTATGCAAGGAAAATATTAAATAAATCCTGTCAGGCTTTTCTTCCTAAAATGAAAAGCAATGCTTTCTATCTCTGCAGAAATCACAGAATAAACAACAACTAATCCTGATGTCTAATTCTGAACAAAATGATCCTTCTTCCAGTTAATCCACCATCTGGTGAGTCACTTTCTGTTTTCTGATTGTTAGATAGACAAATATCCCACAAGAAGGAAATGTTTCTCTCACCAAGGTGAAAAATACTGACATTTCAAGCCTACTTAGGATGCATATTGCCAGTTATCATGAACCAACTTCTGTTCTCAGTAGATGCCTGTTCACTCTTAAGGACTGTTCTTGTGACAGAAAGCAATGGTGTGCTTTGCCATTATTTAAAGCTGGGGTATATCAAGAAATTAGACAAATATGCTGCTACTAGTTATACTAGCTGTGGCACCATCAACTATGAGAATGTTGTTAATTTCTTGATACCAAAGCTTGATGCTAATTTTAGCCATTATGGCCTATCTTTTTAATCCAGGGAGACATGATATTTTATAAACAAAAACAAAAACAAAAACAAGGAGCAAAATTAGCATTAATTAGTGCAAAACAATGTATTAAAAATTAATTCTAACGGCATGACTCAATAGGGCATCTACTGATAGCAATTGTCCAGAAACTGTAATTTAGCTTGGAAGGAAAGAACTGAACAGAGCTACATTAACTGAATAACATCTATACCTTGAAATCCCCTAAAATTTTCATAGATCCACATAGCACCATTAAGGTGAATAAGGAAGAGCTTGAGCAATAACCTAATCAAAAGGAACCAGAGATGTAAATCCAGATGACTCCCAGAAATGTCAGCTAAATCCTTAACTTTGCACAGAATACGCACTCTGTGTGCTCTACCCGAGATTCACAGTACCTACCATCAGGTGACTAACACAGCATTTAAAATACAAATTACCTTTTCACACACTGAGTACTCAGGTAAATTTCTGAAGGATAAAAAAGGGAAGCTGGGTTTCCTCTCTTGTGTGTGTTTTGCTTCTCTTCTGTCATCTTCCTCTTCTCTCTTTTTAATTTGAGCTTAATAACCCTCCAGCTCAGCTAAAGAGGGTATTCTCTGACACACTGCTGAGAACTGCTGAGGAGAGAAACAGCTAAAAGCAATGTTTTACACAGCCTGATGCTTCTAAAACTTTGCTTGGTCTTTGCTAGGCTCATAGGAGGGACTCCGTGTGACTGTGGGGGTCTCTATGTGCATGTACTTCCCTAACAAAAAATTGACAGTTAAATGTCATGACTAGAAAGAATTGCTACAGTTCAAGCTTTATGTTTATTTTCTACAAAAACACTTTTCTTTTCTCTTTTGGAAATTGGACTGCAATTTACAGTAGCAAAAATGGCTCCAAGCTATCTTGCCTGCTTTATTCTTTTTTTCATCAAATATAGTATTTTTTTTGCATTCTTAATACATTTTAAAATAAAACCAGGAAGTGGATCATACTTAAAAGATAACTAGAGTACATAACTGAAAGGAAAAAAAAATACAGGTAATATTTAAACCAGATTTAACATTGGAAGTTGCTACCTCATGCTTGCTTTCTGCTCATCTTTATAGTTCTGATGGCAGTTTTTGAAATAGTTACAGAGGAAAACAGGTGAAGCAGAAGCACAAGTCTTTGTCAAAACCATGAATATATACAATTTTTTTCTTCAGTAAGATAACAGTGCATAAGTATACTTTCAGGTTCTGTGATGGTTTTCAGATGTTCCATTAATCTCAGTATAAAGCTGCACTAAGATTATGAGTAGGATTCATCTCATGAATTAGACATTTTAGCATAGGTATTTCCTTAAATATATAGATTTTTTTCTCTTTTTTGTCATTTTTTCCAATTTTAACAAAATGTCTGTGGCATAAAATAATCGTGTGAAAGAAAGGATGAGGGTGTTGGGTTTTGGGTTTTTTTGTGTGCGTATGTGTGTATATAATGGTTACATTATATTTTTTAGATAAAAAGCTTCTTTGAAGTTTCTCTCTCAGTNTTTTTTTTTTTTTTTTTTTTTTTTTTTTTTACCTCACATAAAAACAATTACATTGTGTGACCAGTGCTCTTAGCTCCAAAAGTATAGGATGATATCTATAAGCAAATTTGGTTTATTAAGTATGTTTTATTAATAAAAACAAAGTATCACATACAGGTAAAGGTTTGCTCTTCTGGGTCAATGAATCCTGTCGGCTCTTTCTTATATATTACAAGGATCAGCTTCTACAAACTGCATATATTTTTAAACCACTTTCAGTAAGTTTGCAAAGGAAATAAACAAAATACTCCTGCCATAAAGAGTTGTTGACATCTAAAAGTGCTGGGTAATATAAGCTTTAAACTTTGTAGGTTTTTCAGAAGTATCCTTTCTTACAAAATCTGACTGTGTTGGAGGCTTTACAGTTCTTTAGAACATCCTTTCTTACAAAAATTGGCTGCAAATTAATGTCTCATTCTACTCATAGGTGCTAGATAAATATGAGACTTAGGATCTTTCAAGGATCTCATAGAAAGATGATCCAACAATTTCTGAATAACAAGTTGTCCTAGTTTAGGGCAAATTTGGGAGGGAACTTCTAAATGGGGTCCATCTGGAATGCAAACCCAAACGGCCCCTCCCTAACCAATCTGGGAAAGAATTTCCTTGGAGAAAAAGTGGAAAAAACTATTTATTTAATAAACAAAGTGCCCACAAGCACAAAGAATTAATAATATGAAACAATAAAACCTTTTGTTGCTCTGAAGGGAGATGGCAAATTCAGAAATTCCTTGCAATGGGTGTAGCTTGGCTTGCTCAGTCTCTCACCAGTCCCTCCTGTGCCGGCAAATGCCGAGCTCCAGGCCCCTGTGGGCCGCAGGTGCGAGCTCCTGGTGCTCCTCTGGGTTTTCAGTCCAGGACAGGTTTAAACAGTCCCAAGAAAAAGGAAAAAAAAAGAAACAAAACAACAATGACAAAACACACAAAAAACCCCCAAAACCCAAACAAAAAACTAAAACCAACCAACCAAACAACAGTCCAGGGAGCTTCTCTGCTTCATTTAGCCAAGGCTAACTAAAAGCAAAAGAGATCTCTGTCCCACTGCTGGTCTGTGCTTCAGACGATCCAACAGTCCGGGAGAGAAATGTGTAGGACTCAGGCTGTTTTCTCAAAACAAACTTGACACATCTTCTCCCTGCTTCACTCTCAGAACCAATCTTAAAGGTACAGAACTTAATGCACAGCATAAAGAGAACAGACAATTGGGGATTCAAGCATCAAAAAGTCACCCCAGGACACAAGTGAATATTAAGTGCCAAGTCATTTATGGTTGTTATTGCATTGTCTCACACAGCAACACATAGAACAAAACTTTTTTAGCTTTGACATGCAGCCAAGTCCCAGATCAGAAAGGCAGGTCTATTGCTAAAAGAATGGAGGTCAGGAAAAGCTGCCTGGTACGGAGGACTGTAGTTTAAAATTACCTTTCCTCACACTGCCTAGACTACACACAATGTAGAGTTAGTGCTAAGTCCACACTGAGTCAAGATCAGGAGGAAGCAATCCTAGGGATATTGTGAAAGAATTAAATTAAGGTCAGATCCAGACTACTTGCCTAAGAATCATATTCAGCTTAGAGGAGACTGGGGAGTTGTGTCAATGTTTTCTCCTGAAGTGTGAGCGAAAGGGAAGTGCTGATTTTTTCTCTCTGGTTTCTGGTAATGGAATGCAACTGAATGGCTTAAAGCTGCCAGGGGAAGTTCAGATTGGATATTAGGAAAAAGTTCCTCAGTGAGAGGGTGGCCAAGCACCGGAACAAGCTCCCTGGGAAAGTTGTCATGGCCTCAGGCCTGTTGGTGTCCATGAAGCATTTGAATAAGGCTCATACATAGATAGTTTTACTTTTAGGTTGCTCTGTTGGAGTCAAGAATTAAAGAAGCCCCTGGAACCCTTTAAACTCAGGATATTAAATGATTATGTGAGAATGGGCGTACAAGGCTTTCTATAATTCATTGTTGTAATTGTCCTGGTCACACAGGACAATTTTATCCCTTATCTGACTGCAGAAGTGCCATTGTAGCGCTAGTATAATGGTGCATATGCTA